>JAMJFZ010001012.1:8075000-8552500 GCA_026225945.1 Cricetomys ansorgei
ATTCCAATGGTCATTTTCCTCCTCGTTTTACAGATAAGGAATCTGAGGCACAGAGAGATCAAATAATAGTCTCGAAGTCACACAGGAAACAAGGAGATGGACCACGCTCTACCCATCCTGGAAGAAATGAAGATAGTCTAAAATCGATCAATCAAACAAGCAAGCAAAACAAAACAAAACAAAAACCCACTCATGCTCCCTGAGCTATCAGTCTACTGAAACAGTGGTCCTCAAGGAACTGGGCTCCCCACAGAAGTCTCATGCTAGGGAAAGGAAAATGTGAACGCCTGGTGCCAGTCAGAGGAGAGCTTGTCAATGAGAGATTTCACAGGGTCCTGACTTGTCAGACCACCTGGCAGGAGACACTGGAGCTGAGACAAGGATGAGTCAGTAGTAGGTGGGACCAAAGCCTCATGTCAGGAGCCTGAAGATGGACACGCATGGGGAGGTCACTCAGCTTATCTGTGTTCTACTCTTCCCAAAGAGGCCATACCGAATAAAGTTCTTTTTTTCTGACTTTCAGTATTGTCTAATTGGCTTATTGAGGATCGGCAGCTGGACCTCTTTTGTCCGGGGCTGCAGGGCCCAGGATCACACCTTGGTAAGCTCTCAGCCGGGATGGCTACCTACAGCACTCAGTGCTGTCTCCTGGGCAGAGCTGCCTCCTGGCAGGCGGATCAGAATCGATACTCTCCAGTTCTGTTCTGAACTTTACGAAACATTTCTTTTTGTTGTTATTGTTATTGTTTTTTTGTTTGTTTTTGTTTTGAGAAAGGGAAAACGGGATAAAGGGAGAGGGATAAAGGAAGGGAGGGAGAACATGAAATTGGGTGGACAGAAGGTGGACACGATCTGGGAGTTGTGGGAGGGGATAGAATATGATCAAATTACGTTGTAGGAAGTAAAGTTAAAAAAAAATATTCCACACACAGTTTTTTCAAGCTTGCAGCCAGTCAAGGATGGTCCTGCAGGGTAAGAATAGCCCCACGTTAGAGGAGACAGATTCCGTGTTCTCTTTTGTAGCTGTGTTGTTCACAGTGACGGAGAACCTGTTCACAGGTTCGTTTCTGTATAACATTTCAATGACTGGCCCCCAACGGCTTACAGTTGTAAATTCACCTTCCAGCCTTGTGGTCAGTGTTTCTAGTAAATCCTAAGTCTATAGTTGGACCTGCCACAGTTGGTTTACAAATGACACTTCCTGTCTTCAGCCACAAAGGTGGCATCGATACACATCCTTAAACACATAGTTCCTCTGATGCGATAAGTCCATTTATCATCACGGTAATGAAATCCCTGTGACAGACTCGGGCCCAAGGTCAGAGCCCTGGCATCAGCTGAGCTCTCTGTGAGAGTTCGTGGAGGATATATTAATCAGCATTCTCTAGGGCAGTAGAACCAATAGAATATGTTTTGCTATATGGGGGATTTAATGGACTGGCTTACACAATTGGGAGATAGACAGTCTCTAAAGTGGAGAGTGATGGAGTGGACATTCACAGTCCTCCTCCAGCCTCTGCACATCTCACTGAACCTGCACACACACATGCACATACAGAAGCAGAACACCTCAGCTTCCTGGTTCTCTCCTCATCCCTCCCTATGGATATAACTATCCATCTCCTCTCATTTTACCCCCAAACTTAAAGTAAGGAGGACGACCCAAAGATATTTGTGTTCTACAGTGTTCCAGACATCCCATTATTGTGTGTATTTGGCCTCATTTACCAGACTTTTCCTGCTCATATTGATATTAGGATTGGACAAGGTTTGAGTTCAGACTTAAACAGGATGATCTGGGTCTGGCACCATGGCTCAGTAGGTAAGAAAGGGGCTTGCTGCCAAGGCTGATGACCTGAACTTGCTCTCCAGGACACACATGGTAGGAGAGAAGAGACTCTGGCAAGTTGTCTCCTGGCTTTTACATATGCATCATATCACATGTGCACACACATGACAATTACATACATAAGTAAATAAATAGAATTAAATGTTATAAATGGAATGATCTTTGTGGAACAAAAAACAGAAAAATATTTAACCATGCCATGGGTCAACAGTATCTGCATATCTGTGTGTTCTTGCAAGATGGGGTTTGGGGGTGGGGAGAAATGACTGATAACTACAGTCAGTCTTTTGCTACTCTTGGTGAATTCATCTATATCCATTTTTTATAGTAGTCTATGATTTGCATTGCTGATGGCCCCCAAAAGTCCTTGTGTTAAGGGTTTGGTCCATAGCCCATGATTCAGTGTAGGTGATAACACACACACACACACACCTTGTCTTAAAAAGAAATTGAGTGTTACTATAAAACAGTGTGGGACAACGTGAAGACAGGAAATATTTCCAGGAAACATTGCTTTCTTTCTTTTCATAAAAAATGTGACATAAATCATCAGGTGATTTATTTCAACGTAAAGCGAGATGGATTGGGAATTATGAATTCCGTGTGATCTATGCAGAGAAATAGAATATAAATTCAAAGATGTGTCTGGAGTCTCTGGGCTGGTTTCTTTCTATTTCCTTCTTCCTAGTCTTTCTCCCACTTGCTCAAAGAGGAAGAGCTGGGCCCAAGAGATGACTCAGAGGGTACAGCCAGGACTGACCACCTGGCTTCACTCCTCAGGACCCACGTGTTGGGAGAGCCAACCCCTGTAAGCAGTCCTCTGACCTCCCATTTGCACAGATGACAAGGTCCTTACACACACACACACACACACACACACACACACACGTCAAGTAAATTCAATAAAGATAAAATTAGCATTTCAAAGAAAGGATGAGAACTTCATTGTCATGTGAAAGACAGCTGCTTGAAGCCTACATGTCTCCTCCATGCATGGCTCTGTAATAGTGACCACTGCTGAAAGTGGAGGTCCCCTACAGCTGCCGTTCATGGGGTTCACTAGAAACATCCTTCTAGACCCTCAAACCAGATGCAGATAGCTGCCACACAGACAGATTCTGAGAAAGGGTGACCAGGGGACAGCAGTACTTTTTTTTTTGCTTTGAGTTAGAAAAAAACATTTTGAAGATTCATTTTCTTTGTAATTGTGTGTATATGTGTGCAGAGGCTGGAGCAGGGCATGTACGTGTGAGTTCAGGTGCAAGCAGAGGCCAGAGGAAGGTATGGGATTCCCTGGAGCTGGAGTCACAGTTGGTGGGTACTTCTGGGAACAAGGGCCACAGAGAAGTGGGAACTTACTTTCTGTTGCTAGGTGCAAGGAACAACAATACTAATACTAATAATACTAATAATACTAACAGCAACAACAATAATCATTTTTTAAAACCCTCAAACTGGGGCCTTTATGTTCCTCCTTCTCCATCTCGGAGTCCACAGTGTCGTCCCCACCCGGGGAACTACAACTGTCTCCAAGGATTCTTTTCAATACAACTTCTTCCCAGCCGAGTAGGACCCACGAGCTCCAACACCTGTCAATACCAAACGCAGATCTTCACACACACAGTTGTTACAAACACAGCTCAGCGAAGCATACGTTTAGCCCTTACGAGCCTGCTTGCTTTGCAAGGTCTGCGGAGAAACACCCAACCACATCACCAGCCATAGAAAGGATGAACCTTGCCACCGTGGAGACCCGCAAGTGGGTGCCAAGCTTTAAAGCTATGACCCAAGTGCTCCCACCATGTTGTGACTAGATATTCCCCGGGCAAGTGAGTCTCAACTCCACCAGCTGTTCATCTGTGATCCTTCCTCCTGGGTGGGGGCCCTAACACCTCTAACTGCCGTATGCTGGGAGGGTCTCCTCCACTGCCAACAAATCATAGCGCCTTGCCAGAGAAGGCCTGATAGTTACTGCCACCTAGCGGCCGTATCTTTTTGACTGCTGGCACCCCACATGCTTACACTCTGATTAGTCTCCTCATCTATCCGCCTCTTTTCTTTTCTTTTTCATACGCTCTTGCAAAGGTTAAAGGGCTTAACGGATTATTGAATAGGCTTTCGTCTGTGTCTCTGAAAATCTGGTTGTTGTTACCTTGTTTTGGAAATGGTGATTTTTTTTTTTTTTTTTTTGTCAACGTGTCTTCTCAGTGCAGAATCTCCACCCTACAAGCAGCACAAGAGGAAACAGAACGAGGAAAAATTCATACTTTTTTGGGGGAGGAGGTGGGTAAGTGGTCATTGAAGAGTTTCATTCTGATAAATACCATTTGTCTTGACTCTCTATTCCCTGGGCTGTATATGAAAAAGCCAGTGTGGCAATGAGTAGGGGAAATGAAGGCAAAGACGGTGGCCTGTGATGGAGACAAATAAAGCCTTGGAAGCCTGGTAGGTGAGGCGAGGTGTTTGAATTTCATTTTAATCAAAACGGAAGGCTCTGAAAGATCATCAACAGAGAAGAGCCCATGCCTTCAAAATTTTAAAGCTTTAAAACTTCCACTTTGTTGCACCGCAGAGAACAGGCTGAAGGATCAGCAAACATGTAGGTATATTGAAGAGCTTGGGAGACAATGCCTCGAAGAAGTTTTAGTTCAAGCCAAGGTGTCTCCTTTTGAGTTCTAGATCTTCCTCCTTTTATCTGCTACTGATGAGGTTCTGCTGTGATGAACATGTATTTGAAGCAGAAATGTCTGCTAAGACAGATACACAAATCAGCATCATAGGATTGAAGAACAGGTCTCTACAGAGAAGGAATGGAAGACTACAATCTAGTCCCAAACTCAGCAGAGTGACCGTGGGGTAAGGGGTATGTTCAGGTCTGAAGGACCTATTCCAGAACTCATATATGGAGAGGAGAATCTTACTCAGTTACAAGATTTCCAGCAGAGCTCATGAGCAAAGCTCTATTGAGAGATTCTGAAAAGCTGCCTGGTTTCTATCTTTTCTTGTCTGGATAAGGGATTCTCACTGGAAGAGACAAAGAAACTGAAATGCATCTTGATTCAGACTTCTCTTCAAATATTCTGTGTCCTTATCACACACAAATGCATCATGGACAACCAACTGTTGTGGGAATAGAATAGACAAGACTCAGCCCCACTAACATCTCAATACCTTAGACTCTTAGAGATCTCTCTCCATAGTGGTTCAGAAGAGAACCACATTTCCATGATTAAGCCTTGCAAATGAACCCTAAGGACACAGTGTTTCATTACAATTGATAGACATTTCTTTTTAAAGGTTTTTTGTTGTATTTTATGTAAATGAGTGTGTGCCTGCATGTATGTCTGTGCACCACATGCATGCAGTACTAACAGAGGCCAGAAAAGGGCATTGCATGGAGTTACAGATGGTTGTGAGTTGTCATATGGGTGCTGGTTATTGAAACTGTGTCTTCTGTAAGAGCAGCCAGTGTCCTTAACCACTGAACCATCTTTCCAGCCCATTGTAGTCATTTCTGTAACACACAGGTGTTTCAGGATTACCTGGGTCAAGGCTCACAATATGGGGCAATTTCCCAATCTCAGAAATCTCCTTATACTGTGTCCTTTTATTTGTTCATGCAGAAGCACATAGAAAATATTTTTCTCTTTTGAATTTAAGCTTCTTGGGCTATCCTTGGAAATGTAGCCTGCACATCTGATTCCTGACATCCTATTTTTTTATTTTTCGTATTTTGATCTGTGGTTGTTCTAGTTTTCTTTCTGTCACTGTGATAAAATATTCTGACTAAAGCCAGGTGGTTGATGGCATACTCTTTTAATCCCAGCACTCAGGAGGCAGAGTCGGGCGATCTCTGTGAGTTAGAGGCCAGCCTGGTCTACAGAGTGAGTTCTAGGACAGCCAGAGTTACAACAGAGAAACCCTGTCTCGAAAAAACAACAACAACAAAGAAAACCAAACCAAGACAAAACCAAAACCAAACCAATACATTCCGACTGAAAACAACTTAAGGGAGGAAAAGACTTATTTTATTTCATTTTTCCAAGTAACCATCCATCACTGAGGGAAGTCAGAGCAAGAATTGAGCCAGACACAATGCATGTTGGTTCACTGGAGAACCATACTTAGCTATCTTTCTTATATATCCCAGGACTACCTGTG
This sequence comes from Cricetomys ansorgei, assembly GCA_026225945.1. NCBI lineage: Eukaryota > Metazoa > Chordata > Mammalia > Rodentia > Nesomyidae > Cricetomys > Cricetomys ansorgei. The sequence goes on from JAMJFZ010001012.1 coordinate 8,081,011, forward strand.
TAGGGAATAGTGGCACCCACAGTGGGCTGGATCATCTTATATCAATTAGCAATCAAAACAATCCCCCATAGACATACCCAAAGGCCAATTTGATGTGGGCAATCCTTCAATTGAGACTCCCTTCTCAGATGACCCTAGGTTGTGTCCAGTTAACAAGCAAGGATAGCCAGGACAGTAGTGTATCTATGTTATCATGTGAGCATATAAACTTGTGTAGGTGAATGTGTGCATGCCAGAGGTCAATGCTGGATGCCTTCCTCAATCCCTCTTTATTTTCTGAGACAAGGTCTCCTACTAAAACTGGAGCTCACCAACTGGCTAGGCTGGCTGACCAATAAGCTTTAGAGGCCTCCCTGTGTCTACTTCCCCATTTCTGAAATTATAGACACAGATTGGCATACATAGCTTTTTATATGGGTGCTGGGATCCAGACTGGGATACTGATGCTTGCATGTCAGGCACTTTACCAGCTGAACCACCTCTCTGTCCCCTTTACATCCCATTTAAATGCCCCTGGCATTAGATGCTACAGATCTTAAGATTTTTGTGTCAATGTTCTTCTAGGTGTAGCTGTCATCTGTTATATAGCTTGAAAACTGCCAGTGTCGTTCTCACAGGTACCCAGATATATTTTGCCTGGGGTCTGAAGACATCAGTCAGGCAGATCCTAGCACTGTATATACAGCCCATTGATGTTTAAAAATGCACATATGTCTGGCTGGAAAACATGAAGTTGGAAATGGATGTTTAAAAAGGAACATCTAAGAATTAAATGGACTCTTGGATTCATCCTAAGGAAATGCCCAGTGGGAATCATTCGAATTTCTAAATTGAGAGACTATGACAGGCACATAGTACAAAAAGTACTGGGTTAAATGAATCTTGGATAGTCCCAAAGGAAAACATATCATCAGAGTACTGGATCTGAGTCGTAAGTGGGTGATTTCTCTGTGAGCATAGCTCATGGGATCAGGGACTGAGACTATGTCTGAAAGCAAGGCAAGAGTCTGGTATTTGATCTGAAAAAGAAGCCCATTGAGATAAATTAACAGGGTTAAATCATTTTCCCTTGGTGCCATGATGACGTGTATAGGTGAGTGTTGGAGCTTCCTTTCTGTCGTTGTGATAAAACAGTGACCAAAAGCAACTTGGAGGAGAGCAGGATTTGTTTGGCTTTCACTTCCAGGTCACTACCCACCAACGGAAACCAGTGTAGGAACTTGAAGCAGAAACAATGGAGAAATACTGCTAGGCTCATGATTAACCACTCCTACTCCCCTCCCCCCCCCCCCCCGAGACAGGACAGAGTTTCTCTGTTGTAACTTTGGCTATCCTAGAACTCACTTTGTAGACCAGGCTGGCCTTGAACTCACAGAGATCCTCCTGCCTCTGCCTCCCAAATGCTGGGATTAAAGGCATGCACCACCATTGCCCAGATAACCAGCTTTTTCTACAGCCCAGGACCACCTGCCCAGGGAATTTTGACGCCTCCCACAGTAGGCTGGGTACTCATTCCTTAATTAACAACCAAGACAACCCCTCACAGACATACCTACAGGGCAATCTAATTTGAGCAAACCCTCAACTGATACTCCCTTCTCAGGCAAAGCTGATAACTACAACATCCATAGTATTTCTATAGTTTTACTGGCATCACTGGGCAATTAAAAAAATCTGATTTTACAAAATTCATATTATTTTCTTATCATGCTCTCTTATATTCTGCTCTATTTAGTAGCATTTAATTTTTTTTTAACCCAGAAACCTGAAATGACTAAGATCTCCACAGTCAGGTTGACTTTTCCATTTTCTAGATCATGCCTTTGGTTACAGACTTTCTGTAGACTCTTAAATGTGAAATGGCTTTGCTGATTTCCACTCCATTCTTCACCCTTCACTCCCTCACCCGCATCTCTCTCAGTCTTGAAAGCCTGAGCCAGCAGAGGCTTTCCCACCTTGAACATCTTCCACTGCTAAGGACTGTCACTTCAGAATAGTGGCTTTCTTTATATCCCGATCTCATCTATTGTTAGAACGGTGGTTGCTGGAACTGATGCTCTCCTATTGCCTATTTAGGACCTAGGGTCTAAAGAAATTAGGTTCCTAGTAATGGGTACAATCGAGTCCCATGGACCAGACATATGGAATCCTAGTATATATGAAGATACGTTCACTTGAAGACAGGGTTCTTGTAAGATGTCAACCTAAGACTACATCTTTAAGGTAGACTCTGATTGAGCATGCCAAGTTATAGGGACAAGTTCATAGGCTGTAGAGATACCTGGGGAGGAGGCTGTCTTGAGATGAGGACAGCATAATGGGTGTTTTCTTTCTATGGATATTCGTGTGCATTCACAAATACAAACTAAGGTATTCAGAGATTGATGCATCTGGATTGGCCTTTGGTGGATTTAATAAGCAGAAATGGGTTTCGCAAATAAATTAATTTAACATAAAGAGATAATTATTTCCAGTAGGGACTGATGGCTTTGGGGAATATCCCACCTTAAATCACAGTGAAATTGGTGTTGTGGTGGTTGGTACTGACAAAATCCTGCATCTTCATCAGATCAGCTCCTGCTGACATCCAGAGACTCCCCGTGCTCCGTACAGGCCTCCAGAATCTTCTCTCTGCACCTCTCTTCTCTCTTAAACTCAGGAAGTCAGATATCCTCTCCTTGAATTCTCTCTTCTTCTTGTCATCTAAAGTGATCTCAGTCAGCGCACCAAGACAATTTGGGTGTCTGCCTCATTCATTTCTGTTCTCTCATGAACCACCATCCTTTGTGACCTGTGTCTAATACATTTGAAATTGTTTCATTTATTTTTCAGTTACTGTGCTTTATTTTTTTTAGAATGGTGAAACCATTTTCTATCATCTTCTCCACAGTAAGCACCTACAAGTTATTTAGAGAACACAAAGAAAAGTAACATTATAGTGCAGGACACACAACACACACACACACACACACACACACACATGCACACACACGTACACACATGTACACATGCATACACATGCACAGCCACACACTTACCCACATACACACACACACACTCACATACACACACATACACTCACATACATACACATGCACACACTTACACACACATGCACACGCCTACACACACATACACACATGCACACACAGATCCACACATGTACACATCTACACACATATATACAAGCACACACACAGGCACACACCTGTACACCCACATACACACAGGCACACACCTGTAGACCCACATACACACAGGCACACATGCACACACAGGCACACACGCAGACACACACATACTTCTTTCTCCTTCAGTTCCTTTATTAGTGACTTCAGCTGTATTTCTTTGATTCACCACGTCAGCATGTTATCATGATCACTGGTCTCATATAGTACCTGGTGAACGACAGTTTAGGAATAGGAAATCCCAGTGCTCTTCTCTGTCTATTGAAAATTTCTTAAAAAGTCTTTATATGTTAATACCTGGAATTAAGAAGAAAGACTATAAAGGCAAAATAAGTGGTCTGAAATAAAATACTTAAAAGCATTCCTAAAATATCAGGGTAAAACGCAGCTTGTGGAACACATAGTTTTTTAGTGAAATGGGGTGCCATGTTTTGCCACAGTCTGACAGAGGTCTTCAATTCTCTGTTACGGGATCTACGACCATTGCAAATAAATAACATTGGCATTTTCATTATTATTCTCACCCATTTCTAAATTTCCGTACAGCGGGGATTAGGCTTCTCTCATTTCTATCTCTAATTTCATAGTCCAGGCCATTGCACAGCCCTTGGTATGTATTGGTGGTGTTTGTTGAATGACTATAAGAATGAGCCCATTAACTTACAGTTTAAGAAAACATTTTTTTAAGCATTTCTGAGGGGGAAAGATGAAATCTGCTTCTCCAAAGGGTATGAAGAAACAAATGCTTATTTTTCTATACTCTCTCTTTATTGATGCAGAAAACAGCATCCCAGGAATTAGCTCCTCCTATGTGGGCTTTCCTGTGTGTCACACATATGGTGTGAATGCGGACTGTTAATGTAATATGTTAGTGAAGACTAGTGTGCAGGCAACAGATCCAAGCATTCTTATCAAAACAGAATTGGATGTGCAGAGAAACAGTGTCTCCAAGATCCTTTTCTGTTGTGTCTGTTCTTGGAGACTGTCACAGAGGAGCCAAGACTGGCCTGGAACCCACTGTGTAGACCAGGTTTGTTCCCATTGGTGGGGGAAGTGGAGCAGATGTTTCCAGATTCTTGGCCTTTCATCTAAAAAATTGAAAATAAAGACTTACACATATTAAAAAAGAAGTATGTGTAACTTTCACCAGAGCAAATGGCATACAGATTAAAGAGGGCTATACTGGCTGTACTGCCAAGGTCGACAGTGGGGTGACTGAGGATACTCAAAACCCCCTGGATATTGCCTGGAGTCTCTCTTCATGGGGCCTAAGGGGAGCAGGAGCTGGTTACTTACTGAGAGGCATAGTTTGGGTGATTCTCAATTTTGACAGGTAGATCAGCTTATAGAACCATCTTCAACTATAACGGTTCCTTCCCATAATGTACTTCATTTTAATAACATAATCCCCTAATTAGGCGCATCCATGAAAGAGTAAATAGAAGATCCTTCCTAAAAGGTCAATAGAGGACATTGGTTTGCCTTAACTGCTCATGCAACAAAGACCAGTTCAGGCTGGACAGGTCCTTCTATGTGCATGCACAGATGTATTGCAAATACACTTCAATAGAAACTGTCTCAATGTGACTGGTGTGCTGGGTGGGGAAATCTAAGCTGTTATCCAGAGATGGGAGTATATGTAACCCAATAAAGGTGAAGGCTTAGGAGATCCTGAGGCTGCTAGGCGTATTGTTCTGGTGTGTGTGTTTGGGGGGGTGGTATGTGCATCTGACTGAACTGGGCTGCCACAAGTATATTAATGGCAGAGTGGTAGGCTGTAGCTTAACAAAATTCAAGCATGGTCCCAAGGCTAAACTCTCCCCTCTGCTCATCTGCCTTAAGTTAGCCTTACACTCGCAATCCCGTCTCTGCCTCCTGTGTGCAGGGATTGTGGGCTTGTGCCGCTACACTGGGCTGTAAAATCATGTTTCCATTCTGCCTGCAGGTGACCAATAGTTAACTGAGTTTTATAAAATTGATCATTCAAGACAGCTTGAGAAATACTCCCATTTTAAGCCAATTACTTCCAAGTCTTTTTTTTTCCCCCTTTCCCCAAAGCAAAGGGAGAAATGGAGGTCTAGTCCCTCCTCTGGTAAGAGCAATCAGTGCTTAGCGATAAGGTAATCGAAGTCACAAGGAGTTGGCCCTTAGACTCCTGTGATCTAACGGACTGCATTAAGTAACCAATTTAGGTAGGAAACACCATGGACAGAGACAGGTGCACATTGCATGTTTTCTGGCATTTTCTGGGCGGATTTCGTCTATGTTTATTGGCTCCACTGAAGTAGAAATGAGAGTCTTTGAAATTCCCGTTTTCACTGCCCAACAAAATCCATCCGGTGCCTGACATTCTTGTTATTCACTTGTGGAAGAGATGGCAAATAGGACAGGCGTAAGACAGCTTGCTGACCGCTCACTGCCCTTGTGAGAGCAGCAGGGCTCCTGCTGGCCCTATCTACTGCCTCCTTCTCTTTCTCCCTCCCCACTGTAACTGAGTCCCGTGACATTCTTTATTATCCTTAAGCAGTGTGTGTTTCCTCTCAACTTTAATCTTTTCTTTTTCATACCATGATTGAGTGTGTGTGTGTGTGTGTGTGTGTGTGTGTGTGTGAGAGAGAGAGAGAGAGAAAGAGAGAGAGAGAGAGAGAGAGAGAGAATCCCTTGCACACAGAGACTAGAAGAGACCATTGAACAACCTCTCCAGCCCCCTATTTTGCATCTTATTTCCTAGACTTTCTTCTATGAATATATCCCAGTTTTGTAGCCCCTCAGCCTTTGTGAGATTACTTGGATAAGAAAACCCTTTAGGCCATTTAGTCAAAATCACAATCGGTCTGTATCAAAAATAGTATTCAAACTTCCTTAAACTCAAGAATTCTCACCTTTATTTAGACAAACCAACAGGAACTTCACACTGTGTTAAATCTATCCTTCTTTTATAGTTCCTCGATATAAATAACTTGAGTATTTGCCTTTGTAAGATACCTGGGATGGTTAACTTTCTCAACTTGGCATGAACTAGAATCACCTAGGACGAGATTCTCAATGGCAGACTGTCTACATTGGCTTGACCTGTGGAGGACTATGAAATACTGTCTTCATTGACTTGGGAAGGTCCATCCCTCTGTGGGAAGCACTATTCCCTAGTTAGGGGTCCTGAACTGTATAACAGTGGGGGAGATCTAGCAGAGCATAAGCAAGGAAGTGAGTGTGCATGCATTCATTTCTTCCTGCCCTTGACTGTGGATACTATGTCACTAGATGTTTGAGGTTCCTGCCTCGACTTCCCCATAATCATAAATTGTATTCTGGAATCATGAATGGAAATAACTTTCTCCCCAAGTTACCTCTTGTCAGGGCATTTTATCACAGCAACAGATATGAAACTGGTACAATATGCTAGTGTTTATATCAACTTTGCAGTACTTATAAATCATTTAGAAATAAAGTTAAAATTTCTAGCTAAGGAAAGCTAAAGCATACTATAGGCACCTATTAAAATATTTCATTAAGGCAAACTTCAGAACTCAGCAGGACTTAGGATCCTATCCATAAACCAACTGAGTTACACAAAAAGACAGTGTCATTATCCTGGATCTAAAACAAAACAAAATAACAAACCAGCTTTGCAATTCATTTTCTCCCTAACCCTAACCCAAGACTCCAAACCACATTGTGAGAAATGTTCCATTCTTCCCTAATAGAAGCTGTATGGAGTAGTAGTTTATTTACTGTGGTAGCTCACCAAGGACAACACAGAGACATTATCATAGGTGCAATCCCTGCCAAACCTCAGCAGAGGGAACTGCTATCATGGCTAGCGCCACACTGGACAGTGGAACCCCGAGCGTCTGAGCTCAGGTGATTTTATTGATACAGAACTCCTCAGGTTTCTACTGATAGCATGTGCAAATCATAAGCAATCAAACATCCCCCACAGAAATCCAACACCTGCAGACAATACAAAACACCAAGACCTAGGCAGCTCCTCACCCAACAGTACATAAAACAATTATTTAAACACAACTAAAAATGAGCTTGTATAACAGCTTGAAAACAAAGCACATCATTTCCTTTGCTAGAACTAAGTTATTGATACAATGGCTGGACCACAGTTATCAGTCACAATTTTCGTGAGTCCTGGAAAAATCTGTATCAGGTAGCGGTTTTGTAAAAGCCCAGATTCAGCTATTCCTCCAAGTCCCACAATCTGCTAATGGCTATGGTCTGTGGTGCTTGGGAGGTGGCTCCCTTGGGACATGCTTGCAAGCATGAAGACCTAAGTTCAATCCCCAGAGCCAGAGCCCATGGGAGAAAGCTGGATGTGAAGCCATTTATTTACAACCCCAGCCCTGGGGAGGTGAAGGAGGATCCTTGGAGCTCACCAGCCAGCCCACATAGCCTAAGGGTGAGTTCCAGGCAATGGAGACCCAGCTTCAAAACACAGTGGACAACAACTGAGAAAAACATCCAAGGTTAACCTCTGGCCTCCGCAAGCATGCATGCATACATGCAACACACGCACACACACTTACATATACCTGCACACGCACACACAAAGTGTCTTAAGCAAATTTTGTCTTTTCTTATTTTTTGGTGGACTCTGATGTTGGTCATTTTTGTTTTTTCCTGAAAATCAGGAGGCACTTGAGCAAAGGAAACCCCTAAACTAAACAGGGTTTACAGCAAGGGTGGAGCACGAGAAATGGACAGGTCTCTTCTGGAATTTTTGGCTTTTGTTTCAGCTGGAAAGCAGACATCCTTGGACACAGTAACTGCATTTTTTCTGCTCAGAGCTTCAGTCTGTTCTTCCTCTGCAGCAGGAACTTAGAATTTGACATCTTACTCTGCAATTTCTATGTAAAAGGTCAGCTGTGCACAGCCAGGGAAGCTGGAGGGAGGTGGTAATTACCAGATTAGTCCTGCAGCCTCCTGTGGTTGTGCAAGGCAGGATCCCATTTCCTCTTCCTTGATATTCAAGGCACAGAGACACCCCGGGCATCCAAGCTCCCAATCTAGTCTAGACCTGTTTTATTATGTAGGTGGAAAGAATGTTTTCTTATTTCTGCTAAACTCGGAAACTTCATCCCAGCCATGGAGTCAACAAAAGTACTTTTTTTTTTTTTTTTTTCAATTGTGGATGCTCTTTGTTTCAGTCAGGAAAATGCCTTCAAGGGGATAAAAGACACAGCTCATTATGCTTCCTCCCGGGATGGTTTTTTTTTTTTTTTTTTTGGTAGCTTTTTCTCTTTTAAAACAAAGCAGTTAAACACGAACAAGGTTCCACAAAAAGCGACACTTTGATTCTCCCGGTTCCTAACCTCAATAAAAATGATTTCTCGGGATATTTATTTTCTATGAATTAATGATGAATTTTACAGAAATGTCCAGGCACAAGGCATCAATGAGATATGAAGACATCTAGTAAGGTAGAGACACTGGTCAGATAGACCTAACCTCTGGGGACCCCATTCCCATCACCGATGGAAAGAATAATGATCAGACCTCCAGCCCCAGCACATATGAGAATTAGATGGGGGAATAAACACACACATAGTACATCAATCTTGACTTTCCCATGTGGTTGAGCTTGTCACAAACAGTCCCTCCCACCACCACAGCACTGACTGCTTATGATGAATAAGAAGAGTTTTCATGTCCCTTAAAATACTATAATCCTCTCATGGCATCTTTATTTTTTATTTGAAATTTATTTTATTTTAAATTATATGTGGATGTGGGGGGGGTATGCGTACCTGAGTGCAGTGTCCACAGAGGCCAGAAGAGGGCGCCGGACCCCCTGCAACTGGAATAGCTCATGACTGTGAACTGTGCAATGTGGATGGTGCTGACAATACAGAATGCTGGTTCCCTGCAGGAGCAGTGCACGCTCTTACCCACCGAGCCTTCCCTCCAACCCCACATATTTAAATATTGCTGGTGTGAATGGACGAATGCTTTCATGATAGAGAGCTGGAAGCCACGGGGACACTGCTTACATTTGGAGTCCTGTTTACATTGTTAATTTAACCGTGATGCACAAGGGAAAAGCCTTACAGAGACTCCGTGTTCATTTCCTTCCAGGTGGAGGCTGTGAAGAAGCTAGCCCAGCCCAGTCAGTGGAGTTGCTTCTTGTGTTCATCGGGCATTCATAAGAGAGGGTGAAAGACATGGCTTATGATTCCAACAATTTGGAAACCTTTTGTGTATTTATCCAGTAAATAGTGAAAAATATATGGACTGTGTTAGTTTTGTTAATGAAGCAAAACACACGAGATAATTAATTTAAAAAGAAGAACAGATCATTTTGGCTTACAACTTCAGAGGTTTCAATGTGGAGTCACATTGGCTCTTCTGCTCTGAGGCCTTCGGGGAGACAGTACAGCATGAAGAAGGAAGCCTCTAACCTCCTGAAATCTGGTAAGTAAACCAAGAGAAGGCAGAGGGCAGAGATTTCCTTGAGAGTTGGAGATCTCCTTGAATGGAGTCTTGTCAACAGACTCAGGGCGCAAAGGTACTTGATGTTCCAGAGTCAGCAGCGCTCCCAATATCAGAGGCCAATGCATGAAACCCACAGGCAGTCTGTGAATATAAATGTGAAGTGTCTGCTTTCCCGTGGTATCTACAAGTGGGACACAAGGGACCTGCCATTAGTAGGTTGACAGTGGAGGTCTTGGCTAGTACACACCCAGTCAGAGCTTTCCAGAAATATCTGTGGGGAAGGAACCATTTGTACTTACTATCTGAGGCTTCTCTGATCTTTCTTTTCGTCCACTTTCTTCCCCCTTTTCCTCATTTCTTCTGCTTCCGGTTTCTGGATAATTCATCTTATGTAGCTTCTGAGTCCAAACACACTGATTTAGGTCATTTCAGATTCAGAATGTTTACTCAAAGCCAAAATGTGTGTGTGTGTGTGTGTGTGTGTGTGTGTAAGACAGAGATTATATAAATTATTACCTAAGGAATATTTTTTCTTGAAATATATACCCTGTTTCCTCTTCAAACTCCTCCCATATCCCTCTCAACCCCCTCCTAATTTTGCATCTTATTTTTCATAACCCATTAAATTATTCTCCCTCCCTGGAAGAAGCAAACAATTGTCAATTAGCCCCCGACCCCATTAAGGGGTTGGGCCGTGGAGGGCTCCTTCCCCTTCTGTGCCGGGATTTTGGCTGCCTTGGTGTTTTGTATTTCTTATTGTTTTTGTTGCAACCATTCAAAATAAAGTCTCAGAGTTCAGTAATGTAAGAGACATTGTAAAACTCTAATCTGAGCTACCTTCTTTTTTTTTTTTTATCTTGAGAAACTTGGGATGTTGGCTAAATCCCCTGGTATATATGAAGGCTTCAACTCTAGTTATTACATTCCAATAAAGCGACAGGGCAGATCATGAGTTGGTGGGGTCAAGGCTCCTCAACCTTTATGATGTCGGTTGCTTAGGAAGTATGTGACATGCACAGAATTTTACCTATGAAGTAAGATTTCCCAGAAACCAGCAATTGCCCAGGTTTCTCTGCAGGGCTTTTCAATGCTCAGCCAAGTTAGGGACCACTGTCTGTGACCAGAGAAGGTTTTTTTTTTTTTTTTTTTTTTCAGCAGAGGAGGCTTCCTTCCATCATAGAAGCACACTAACTGCTACACCTGACCCCAAGGCTCTGTAGAGGGACCTGCTGCCAGTGTGCGAGTCAGCTCCCTCTTTGATAAATTATAATTCAGTATAAATAGATCTTAGAACAATTACTTCAAGCAGGCTTCTCACTGTGTGAAAAATGATGGAGATCCAGACTAAGAATTAACCAAAGTAAGTCAAGTATTCATTTCTAAAATAAGCTATTAATTACTGAAGGTAATTTCTACAAGTAAAACCCCAGTAGGGTCCAAGAAAGCTACAGAGGGAGACTGGAGAGATGGATCGGTGGTTAATCTATGGATTGTTCTTGCAGTGCGCCCCGGTTTGGTTCCTAGCACCACATGGTGAATCACAACCACCTGTTACTGCAGTTCCAGGGAATCCAACTCCCTCTCCTGGCCTCCAAGGACATTAAGTCCAATGGTACACAGACACACATTCAGGCAAAACACCCATACGCAGAAAACATTTTTAAAAGCTAAGGAAGCTACGTAGAATCAAGGGTGCCCACAGGGATCACCATCTTCCATCTATCCATTTATTCAGTGCTAGGAATTGAACCCAGGGCTTTGCATGCACTAGGCAGGCACTCCACCACCCGAGCCACACACATTTCTAAGTGAACATCATGCTACTGATTGACACAGAATATATTTTCATACATGTCTGTTGGGGAAGTTTATTTTTGGTTATGTGTAAAATAATTGTTTTTGTGCACTGTTGGAAAAAGGAATGCATAGGCCTTGGCATTTTGTATTGTCTGCAGGTATTGGGTTTATGTGGGGGATGTTGATTGGTAATGATCTGCATGTGCTATCAGTAGAATACCTGAGGCATTCTGAATCAATAAAAACACCTGAGCTCAGATGCTCAGGGTTCCACTGTCGAGTATGGCATTGGCCATGATGGTGGTTCCCTCTGCTGAGGTCTAGGAGGGCTTCCACTTATGAAAATGCCTCCATGTCTCCCATCCTGAGCCGCCACAGCAACATACTACTACACATGTCCTTATCTCAAAATTCATTCATAAATTTCCTGTGTGGCAGAAAGCTTACAGCTGCTTCTATCTCCCTTTGGGGGTCTTTGTTGGGAAACATGGACCTCTCAAAACAAGTGTGAGCACAGTTCTTCACACATCTCTTGAAAATATGAATAGAGAGAAAGAAAGGGATATATTTATTTATATTTATATAAATATGTATTTATATAAGAGTTAACTTCCCTCATCCCCTGGTGAATGTGGCTGAGGAAATCATTACCAGAAACTGTCTGTGAAAATTAGACTCCACATGTTGCTGAAGCCAAGAAGTAATCCCGAGAGCAGAGTATGTTCCTTGATTCTTGCTGAGTGAGCAACTGAGAATTCATGCTTCATATAAGCTTTTTTCAGATGAAGAATATGCCTCAGAATTAGGATCCTGTATTCTGTTACCATCCTTCTTTGAAATTTTTTCTTCAACATAATACTTTTATTAATTACTTAAGTTTCAAAGAATATGGAACACTTCATAGATTTGCATGTGATCCTCGCACAGGGCGCATGATACTCCTCTCTGTATCCTTCCAATTTTAGTATATGTGGTGCTGAAGGGAACACGTAAAAAAAAAATATTTATTTATTTATTTATTTGGCTTTCTAAACAGGGTTTCTCTGTTGTAACTCTGGCTGTCCTGGAGCTTACTCTGTAGACGAGGCTGGCCTTGAACTCAGAGAGATCTTCCTGCCTCTGCCTCCCGAGGGCTGGGATGAAAGGTGTGTGTCACCACTGCCTGCCCAGCAGAATAATTTATTTTTATTTTATGTGCATTTGTGTTTTATCTGCATGTATGTCTGTATGAGTGTTTCAGGTTCCCTGGAACAGGAGTTACAGACAGTTGTGAGCTGCGATGTGGGTACTGGGAATTGACCCTGGGTCCTCTGGAAGAGCATCCAGTGTTCTTAACCATTAAGCCATCTCTTCAGCCCCTATTTTTTTAAAGTAGCAAACAAAATATCAGGTGTCCTTAAGGCATTTTCAAACAAGGAGTACTTAAGTGAATCCCCCATCTTTGTCTTCGCCTCATCTCTCTATCCCTTGTCACCACTGCAGATCTCCTTTCTGATTTCCTCTTTAAAGATTTATTTTATTTTAAATTACATGTTGGTGTCTATACACATAACGTCTACACACATGAGTGTGCAATACCCACAGAGGCCAGAAGAAGGCATTGGATCACAGACAATTCCAGATGGCTGTGAGCCACCATATGGGTGTGGGGAACTGAACCCAGGTCCTCTGGAAGAGCACCCTGTGTTCTAAACTGCCTTGCCATCTCTCCAGCCACCCCCTATTTTGGAAATAAATAGAGCTTTAATGAGCATGGGTTACCCTTACATTTTAAATAGTTTCCATGAGATATGGATTTGTGTCTAAACAGGTATACGATCCTTTGAGGGGATTTCACTGTCTGGCTCTTGACTCATTCATCCGTACTCACCTGGTGAGGGATGAACAACGATGGTGTCTTGATGACCTGCATATGCAGCAGCATGTTTGTGGAGGTCAGAGGACGATTTGCAGGAGTCATTTCTCTCCTTCCACCAAGTGGATCTCAGATATTGAACTCAGGTTCTCAGGCTTAGTGGCCAGCACCTCCACCCACTGAGCCATCTCATCAGCTCAAGCTTGACGTGTTTTAGACTGCACGTATGAGCAAGATCATAGTGTATTTGTCCCTGTGCCTAGCTTAATCCACTTACTATAATATTCTGTAGATTTGTGCTTGGGGCGAATGATAACACCTTCCTGGTTTGTTAAGAGGCTGACCAGCAGCTGTTCTGTTGTATGTTTGTCACAGAGTATAAAAATCCATTCATCTGTGGGTAGGCACTTAAGTCAGTTATGAAGTTTGGGTGATACAGTCCATTTTCTAAGAAATACTAGGGTGGAGATGTTTAGTACTCTGACTGCATCTTTTGGGGTTTGCAATCAGAAGTGGCATGGCTGGGCCCTGTTTCAATTTTAGTATTATTTCCGAGATCTCTATCGTGCTTTCTGATATGGCTGCAGTAATTTACAACAGCACCGTTCACTTTTATTGTAATAACAGTGTAATATATTCTCTGCACTTAATACTTTAAGTTTCCATAATTCTGGTGATAAAACTCTGCCTTTAGATAAAACCATGTTGTTTTTTTCCCCTGTTCAGCTGTTTAAGGAAAATAGGACAGAAAGCTAAGCTCTTTCAGAATGAGAAATTTGAGTGATTTGCAGTAAAATAATCCAGTTATAGGATTTTATAAATTTTAATGGAAACATATTGTAATTAAATGGCTGTCTGATTTGGAGCAAGATTTTCTCATAATATCTACACGTAGTATAATTAAATTCAAGAAGTTCTGAATGTTTACCAGAAATGAGTTTTAATAAATGGCTTTTAAAATGAAAAAGTGGTAACAGTTTTCTTAACTTATATTAACAGGTCATTGAACATATGTTTTATGTGTCCTTCAAAGAACATGTCAATGTATATTTTTAATATGCCAAAAATATTTTAAGTCTGTGAAATCTTGTGGCTACAATTTATCTTCAAGGTTCGTGTTTTCTCCAGGCAGGTGCACACTGACCTGACTTCTGCAGCGTAATTTAATTGAGTGTTTCAAAATTCAAACCACAGAGACCAGTATGGTTACTGTGTTTCTTTAAATGTTGAACTTTCTGTCCTCAGAAACTGACCCCCTGGAAGGATCTAGAACCACTGTTGATGCATTCACTCATTCTTTCTTTCTTTCAGATCTGTTTGTGTTTATTTTATGTGTGTGTGTGTTGCCTCAATGAATATCTTAGTACCACATACATGAAGTACCTGCAGAGGCCAGAGGGAGGTGTGTGGTCCCTGGAGCTGGAGTTATAGGCTGTTGTGAGTTGCTAATAGGTACTTGGAACCAAACTTAGGACCTTTGCAAGAGGAGTCAGTGCTCTGAACTGCTGAGCCAGTCCCTTCATTGTTTCATTTTGGGTCTGTAATGTTGTCATGGTTTGGAATGAGTCCTGACTCCTGTGTTGAGGAGAATCTGCACCAATAGGCTTTGACCATGCTGAGAATTTTTTACTGCAAAGGGAGATAGAAATCTGCACAGGCACAGTTCCAAAGGTCTGTCATGTGGAAGTTAGGTGACAAGGTTCAAATTCAGCAGCATTGATTCCAGGCACTTAGGATGGATAGGGAGCCCTGGAAAAGCCAAGACCAATCTGGCAAACACTCTACCACTGAACCATATGTTCAGCCCAACAACTGAACATTTGCACTGAGCTGTCTGCACAATTCTACTCCCGCACATGCTAAGCTCATGGTCCTGGCAGCACATGACTTCTGATCAAACTTCGACTCATTTGTTTTACAGTTTGTGAAATCATCCCCTCTTGTTGCCTGAAACTGTGACCATTGCTTTTCTTAAGACAGAGATTAACCAGAACACAAAGGTAAGACCCTATTGCTGAAAACACCATACACTGACTGGGAAGTTCCTTCTCTGCTGACTAGCTTTCATAGTACTAGCAGGTGCTATACAGGCTACTGAAGTGGGTGGGGGTAGAAGGGAGTCATCAACAGTCAGCTGTGAACCCTGTGAGCTACAGTGATGACCTGCATAGCAGCATGTATGTGTGCAATAGTGGCATAATTGTTATGTGAGTAACCACTTACTTTCTGATTGGATTTAAGGCCTGCCTCACAGGACATACTCTAAGTCTGACCAAGAACCCGTGGCTGAGGAGCTTCCTGGCCACAGGGGGTAAACCTTCTACTGTTATTTTGCTAAATGGACATAGTATCAAATGGCTCTCTCTAACTTCACATCTTCTACCCATAGTTTAATGCAACTTTCAGACTTTTCATGAGAGAAGTTTCTTTGCACAGCAGATGGTGGTTAATGCAAAATCTCACAACTTATCAAAGTACAGAGAGGAAGTGTTAGTAGCGTGCCCCGCTACAAACGGGAATCTACGTCACAGTCTGAACATCAGGGGATGTTGAGGGAGGGGGAGTGGAAAGATTGTAGGAACCAGAGGTTGCCGAGGACCGGAGGGGAACAGGGACTTCTGGACACGGCAGACAACTTTACTTATGAACTTATAGCAGCTATGGTTTCCTATACAAGATCAAGCCAGCATGGCATAGGAAGGAGTTCATGAGTCTCCACCCGGGCTTGAGGAGCTGTAGGCAATTGGTGGCTTCTGGGGGAGCCAATTTTCTTTAAGGGAGTGTGGCCTTGTTAGGTCAGCCATGCCACATGGATGAATCTATACTCATATGGAAGCACAAATCGAACTTAGTGAGTTAAAAAAAAACAAAACATACAATGAAGTTGAGAGGGCTGGGGATGGATCTGGGAGGAGTTAGACGTAGCAGCCAAAGATGGTGACTATGATCAAAATACACTGTATGAATTTCTTAAGGAATTGATGAAGCATCGTCTTTAAAAAGGAGAGCTTCACCCTTGCGGCACTAGTCATAAACCTTGACAAGCCCGAGGTGTGATGAGCAGAGCGTGCATCGTTGTTTTAAGCCACAGAGCAGGCATCATCTTGTAAAGTCTCAGAGCGTGTTGTCAAAGCTGCTCAGATCTGGGGTACCCTGGATTGCAATCTTAACAAGCCCTCAATAAATGCAATTTTTCTTTTTTATGTGACTAGGCTGATTGGATCTTTGTTGGCGGTGGGATTGAAAACAGCGATGACAATGTAATTAGCTCTCATTTATAATGCAGTGTCTCGTTATGACTCAGATCTTCATCCCCTGTGTCAAAGAGCTCATCTGTTTTTCTGATAGAAGTCTTTTTCATGTTTTGGAGATGGCCCATTTCCAGGAGAGATGCCTGGGCTGGTATGGAAGAGAAATAGTTATTTGTGGATAGTGGCAGGGATATGCTGTAGTGACAGTCAAAGAGAACCAAGCATCATCCAGGGCTGGTAAACCCATCTGATCCACATGTAATGGGAACCAAGCTGCTGCCCCAGATTTCTCAACAGAAAGTGGCAAGACACTGCCGTGCATGGCCGTGATGTGCAAAGAAGCCCCTAGGACCCAGAGTAGGCAAATTGGCTTTGTCTCCTGCTGTATGTGACAGGTGGAGTTACCTGTCAGAGGCCTCATTATAATCCATGCCCCCAAGGCTCCATCTACTAACTATGGGCTGGAGAGCTGGGTGGAGTTCAACAGAGATGGGGCATCTCTGGCACCACTAGGGGTGTACTTGTCAAGAAACAAAGGGTCCAGAGTATATGTGGAGTCAGACAAGATTACATTTTGGCACTGGTTAATAACAGAATTAAAGACAAAATGATATTAAAGAGGTTACCCCACGTGTCATTCAGATAGAAACCACATTTGTTTGTCAGTGGTGAGGCTGTGACTTCTAAGCTGATGAGAGGTTTCCAGGCCCTGCTACAGGCACCAAGAGTCCATATTCTCAGTTTCGTCCCTTCTCATTGTTGGGAACGTTGTAGGAGCTTGGAGATTTAGAGTCTCCCAATTCATATTAATCTTCTTAGATTCTCAAACAACGTTCCCTTCAGTGGTGTCCGTGAAGATCTAGAGAAAGAAAATCCCTCTTAATAAGATAGAAACAGATTGTCTGACTAAGGAGCCATCTCAGCAGTATTGAGAATTACCAACAAATGGATTTTTTGTAAGACATCATTTGTCTGACTTAACTGTTCAGAGGAGATGCTGAGAACGACATAGAAAGAGGCCCTAGACACTCATACACCCATCAAATGATGGGTCATGTTCTGAGCACTGCAGAGAAGCACCTCAAGACCCAACAAGTCCTTAATCCACGGATGGCTGGGAGGTATGGCATCAGAATGAGTGATGAGGGCAGAGCAGGGGTAGAAGTCAGGAATAAGCCGAAATGGTTAATAGCTAAAACACAAGAACATATTTGAAACTATGCTCATTTTCATATCATTTGACTTTTAAATATTTGTTGATTGAGTTCCCTGTATTGGTATTTAGGTGATACTATACCAATCACCAGGATTTTTAGTCATTTAGAACAAGACAAACTGAAGACTGGGGATGTAGTCATTTGGCAGAGTGCTTGCCTCCTATGCACAAAGCCCTGGGTTCAATTCATGGCACCAGAAAAACTGGGTGTGGTGGTCTCAGCCTATAATCCCACCATTTGGGAGGTAGATGCAAAACAATCAAATGTTCAAGGTTATTATGAGCTGCACAGTGAGTTCCAGACCAGTTTGGGACATATGCAACTCTGTCTCAAAACAGGATGGGTGGGTGGAGAGATGTCTCAGTGGTTATTTGTACTTACTGCTCTTGTAGAGGGCCTGGGTTATTCCCAGCACCAACAAGACCACTTATAATTCTCTGTAACTCCCATTCCAGGAGTTCAGGTATCTGACACTCTCTTCTGGTCTCTGCAGGTAGTACACACATGTGAACACATAATTAAAAATAAAATAAATCTTAAAACAAAAAGGCGTTTTTGACTTTTGACACTCTGTTTACATTAAGCTCACTCTGATTGCTCTAAGTAATCTCTCCCTGTTTTTATATCAACTGATAAGCACCCTTAATTCAGTGAGCTAAATCAACACCCTTTCTCGTGGAACATGTAGCATATTCATGAGTATATGATGTATTCTTGGGATGAGGACATGGACATCCAAGGTTGTACTATGCTAACCATACCCTTTCATTCATTCCTCTTATTCCTCGGCTACCGGACGTTCTATTGTAGCAGAGACATAGCGATCTACCCACCTCTGAACCAGCACCTTTCTCACTGGGACAAGAACTCTGCAAATCAAAGGAAAGGCAACACCCACAACAGAACAGTCCCCTGACCTTCATGGCTAATTGTGGAATTGTCGCCATTGAAAATTAATGATCTTGGGTTTTTCAGCTTTAAAAATAATTGCTTTAAAGCCGCCAGAAGAAAATGCCTTTCTTTTCTGAATGCCTCATTAAGATGCCTCAAAACGAATTTTTATCAATTCTGGTTTTTTTTTTTCTGTTTGCATTCAAATATTAGGATTCCTTAGACATTTGCAATAAAAGTTAATGAGTTATAGGAAAGTTGATGGCAAACTGAAGTGCCTTGCCTTGTTTTTAAATTTTTTTATTACTTTTTTATTTATCTTCTGCGCATGGTGCATTCAGAGGACAGTTTGTTGGAGTCTCCTTCCACCCCAGGTTCCGGGATTGAACTCTGGTCATCAGACTTGCCAGCAAGCACATTTACCTACGTTGCCTTGAAACCCTGAATGCTGGTTTCTTACCACAATGATGGATGATGGGTGTCTTTCCAGATAGCAACTACAGCGACCCTGAAATCTGGTCAACAGCTGCAACCATGCAAAACCTCAGTCCTCACCTCAAAGGGGATAAGTGATGGTTCATTCCGGAGCCAAGTATGAATGACCATAGCCTCGGAACCCAGACTCACGTAACCCCATTTTCCATGTTTCAGTGTGGTGGTAGGTTCATGAAGTTTTTACATAAACAGAACAAAGAAAATATAGCTCAAGACACTTTTCAAATACATTGGTGGAAACACCAGGGAGGTGGATGCAGCTGAGCAGGGGTGTCTCAGCTATGGGCCTTGGATGCTGTCTGATGACTCTTCGTCTTTTGGTTGGTGGAAAGTGGGGTCTAAGTTAATACTTTGGGAAAGTTTCATCTGATAGTCACAGGATGTTAGTCAGACACAGAGGCAGAAAATGAATGGCTATTTAGGGGGGCTATCGATAGCCCAAGATAAGCACCCCGAAATTATAATAGACACAGGCTTCATAGCAATGGATTCTTTGAAAAACCTCATCCAAATCTTGGATACATAAATAACTTTCTGATAGATTTTGTTAAATGTGCAGATATCCCTGTTTTGTTTTTTTATTCCCCCCCTGTGGCAGATTTAGTTTTCTGCAAACAAACCCACCCTTTGAGAAGCAATTGTCTGTTTTTTTCTTTTATTGAGTCTTTGGCTCATTGACTCTTTTATTTTTATCTATTATTCTGGTGGGTTTTTTTCTTTTTAATGTTTCTGTGGTTTAGTTAAATCAATGAGCCTTTCCAAAATAAATTCTTGGCAGAGATTCTCATTATCAGTATTAGACACACATTAAAAAAGAAATGAGGATCTGGAGAGATGGCTCACTAGTTAAAGGCCATTGCTGCTCTTTCAGAGGACCCAGGTTGGGTTCCATCACCCATATGGTGGCTCAACCGTCTGTAACTTCAGTCTCAGGGAATCCTGTGCCGTCTTCTGAACTCCATGAGCACTGTATAGACATGGCTTCCATACACACACGCAGGCAAAAATATACTTACACATAAAATAAAAATAAATGAAATATTTTTTAAAAAGAAATATGGCTTTTATACAAAGAACCCTGACTCTCACAGACCATGGGGAATGGCCATGACTTAGGTACTGAGCGAACCAGAAACAGGTTCCTAGAAGGACAGAAAGCAAAACAATAGCTCACTGTGGTTACAGATGGTTTAAGGCTGATCATGCTCTACCCAACACAATCCCGCAGCCGACATCAGTCCTCTTCGGCATCACCCAGAGCTCCAGCTCTGTCCTGAAAACTTGTAGCATCAAATCTTAAAAAGCCCTGCAGAGAAACTGGACACACTGGTCTGTGGGGTCAGGGGTGGAGAGGGGGGTGACAAATTTATAAAATTCATAAATTATGGTGGCATTTTATTTTGAAACATGGATTTAGGGACTATTATTAAAATATTTAATCACGAAGTTTCATAAAAGTGTAATTTGGGGGGAAAATAAGGTGTGACTTCCAGAAGTAAGATTAGAGTCCCCAGGCAAAGGCTCCCTGGCTTTCTGAACTGTTTATCATGTAGATCTAACGTCGTAGTTAGAGTTACTATTGATGCGATGAAGCATCATAACCACAGCAACTTGAGAAGGAAAGGGTTTATTTGGCTTACACTTCCATATTACTGCTCATCTTTGAAGAAAGCCAGTACTGGAACTCCAACAGGTCAGGAACCCGGAAGCAGGAGCTGATGTAGAGGCTATGGCTATGGATAGTGCTGCTTAATGGCTGGCTCATCTTGGCTTGCTCAGCTTGCCCAGCCCAGGATGGCACCCCTCACAATGGACTGGGCCCTCCCCATCAATCACTAATTAAGAAAATGCCCTACAACGAGATTTTTTTCTTTTATCCTACAACTTATACGATACATCTCCAATCCCTTTTTCCTCCCTTCATACCCCAGCTCCCCCATCTCTCCTCTCCCCCAGATATACCCCTCCATGACCACCCACAAACATGTCCCCGCTGCTTCTCCCCAGGAAAGAATAGTCCCCCAAGGGTTACTGCTCAAACAAGGCATGGCATAGCAAGATGGAACAAAGCCAGGCACCAATCTCTACAACGAGGGTGGGTCAGGCAACCTGGCAGTAGCAAAAGGGTACTAAGGGCAGGTAAGAGGGTCAGAGACTCCTCCACTTCAGCCTGTAGATGTTTCTCAAGAACACCAATCCAGACAGCCATAAGATGTTTTAGGGGATCTCAAAGGTTCCATCTCTGACCCTTTAGTCTCTGTGGGCCCCTAAGAGTGATAGTCAGCTGACACCGTGGGGCTTGTTCTCCTGGTGTCCGTGACCTCTCTGGCGTCTGCCATCCCTCTTCCCCCTCTTCTGTGGAGTTTCCTGATCTCTGCATGATGTTTGGCTTTGGGCCTTTCCATATAACTTGGAGAAGATTTCTAATGGTGTCATGCTCTGCTCATAGATAGGTACCTAGCCCAGACACCACCAGAGAGGCCCCTCTACAGCCAGGTCTTATGGAGGCATTTTCTCAGCTGAGATTCTCTCATTTCAGAAAACTCTAGCTCGTGTCAAGTTGACATAAATCCAGCACATCTAACGTTCTTGTCAAAGGTTAAAGGTAGATGAGATGAATAAAGCCAGAACCTGTAAAAACCACACAGTCCAAGTTCTGGGGGCATCTTTCAGTCACTGGGTTTTAGAAATGTATCTCAGTTGTGGTCAAATGTTATCCAGAAATGACTGATCTCCAAGACTTCTGGTTGTGAACTACTTTGCTAATTCACATGCACATGAATAGCTCAGTCATGCTTTGCTAGAATCAGAGACATGAATGTGAATGCTATGCATGCATCAGCTTGGAAAATGCTGCTTAGTAATACCCTAATCTTGGAGTGATTGAGATCCCAGAGGATTAGAAGGGAAGTCAACCACGAAGGTGTGTGTGCTTGGACATGGATGTTCTGAATCAATGTCACAAACTCCTAACAAGGAAATACACTGGCTCTAAAGTCTTCCCCAAACCAAAACATGCCACAAGGTTCATTTACCCCAGAACCTACAAGGCACAAAGGTCACCAGTTAGGTTTTAATTTTGCTGAAATCGATTTAGTTCTTGTCCTGGTTAGCTTCAACTGTCAAATTGGCACAATCTAGAATTCTCCGGAAAGAGAATCTCAGTTGAGAGGTTGCCTAGATCAGATTGACTGGTGAGCATGTCTGTGGGGATTGTCTTGATTCTTAATTGATGTAGGAGGGCAGAGTCCACTGTGGGCGGCACCATTCCTAAGCAAGTAGGCCTGAACTTTATAATAAAGCTATCTGAGTACTAGTCAGTAAACAGCATCCTTCATGGTCCCTGCTATGCCTCTTTAGCTGTGAAGTGAATTCCTCAGTTAGAGGTAATACTGTGTGGAACAGCTACCAGGCCTGCCCTGACTTCCTTCAATGGTGGCCTATAACCTGTGAGGTGAAATAAAGCCTTTCTTCCCCTAAGTTGCTTCTTGTCTGGGTGTTTGTCACAGTAACAGAATGAGACTAGGACAGTCTCCTCATCTGAAAGCAAGAGCTTTTTATTTTTATTTTTATTAGTTTTTATTTATTGTAGTTTTTATTTTATTACATGTGTTTACTGCACATGTGTTTACGTATGTGTGTGAGAGCAAACATGAGGGCGTCAGGGGACAGCTCGTGAGGGTGGGTTCTTTCCTTCCACTGTGGATTTCCGGGATTAGATTCAGGTTGTCAGCCTCAGACAGCAAATGCTTAACCTGCTGAGCCATCTTTCCAGCATGAGTGTACTCTCTTAAGCATCTGTGAATGTACCAATTTATTGCCGCAGTTCCAAGAAACTTAATCAAGTATCATCTACCTCATAGGACTGTCATGGAAATCAAATAAATTACTCATGCATGCTTCACAGGACTGAGTCACATGGCAAATCCTCCACTGACTTAGCCACAGTAGCTAGTTACTAAGTTGAGGATTGAGGCAATATTCTTGCAACTGTGGTATAGTGCCTAGCACAAAGGAGGTATAAGGTAAAGTATATCACTAAAAACAAGAGAGACGTTGTGTGAACTTTAAAAGATATACACCCTTGTTAATATTGGCAGCTTTCATCCTTTAAAAAAATTTTTTCATAGATAATATCAGGAGAGGCATCCAGTGGCTGGAGCGATGGCTCAGTGGTTAATGGTGTATGCTTCTTGCAAAGAAACTGAGTTTGCTTTCCAGCTCAAGAGGCAGCTCACAGTCATCTCCTGTTCCATCTCCAGGGGGAATCTGGCACTTCCTTTTGGACTCTGTGAGCACTGAACTCATGTGCCAATGTACCTTCTCTCCTGTATATGCATAAATAAATATAAAATAAAATGACAGAGAGAGAGAGAGAGAGAGACAGAGAGACAGAGGGAGAGAGAGAAGTCTTTCCAGGAAGCAATTATAAGTTTAAAGAGACTGATGCAAATGGAGTGAATCTGAGAAAGCAAAAGAAACGTCAGATTTTGTGTATGTGTGCATTCCAGACATTGGGACTTTTCTTCTGAATAGACTCAGGGACTTTCTACCCTGAAACAATTTAAAGATGTCCCCTGTATAGAGGTAAAGGCACATTAGCTGAGGTTGGGGCAGCTAGGGCAAGCCCTGCCCTTCACAAATGGTGTTGCACTATAAAAACACACAGTAACATTTTTGAATGTCAAGCCGAGCAATGTGTCTGACCTGAGAACATTTGCTTCCCTGCAGCTAAATAATTAATTCTTACAGTGCTCAACACGCAGCGTGATCGCCTTCTTCATCTACCTGTGCATAGCTTAAAAACCTTCACAGCAGCTATGGTGTCCTTTCCACCCCCTGCACACACACATTTTGATGCTTGTTAGTTCCTTGAGCTTATGAGGTTAGTCAGAACAATATGTACATTGCCAAGCAAAGATGAATCAGTATTTAATGGAGCCTAAAATTACTTTGTCTCTAAAGCTCCACATGGAGACACATTTATCCTGGTCATTCTAGTGTTTGCCCCAAACTGACTTTCAACAGGTACCAGTGACTGGAATGGGGAGATGGGTATGCTTGTCTATTATATGGTATATTGCTACCCCTCCTCCTTTATTCACAGATGCAAGTAAATGATTACTTAATGGGGCTGGGGAAGTGTCTTGGTGGGTAAAGTATTTACTGTGCCCTGACTGTTCTCTCTTTCTCTCCTCCCCTCTCTCCCTCCCCCCCCCCTCTCTCTCTCTCTCTTTCTCTCTCCTTTCTCCCTCCCTCCCTCCTCTGATCATTTACTTAGGTTGCAATTTGTAAGTACTGTACTTTTAGTGTGGCTTGAAACAGAGATTTTTTTTTTTTTTATTTTAAATGCTGAGTCTCTCCCCAGCTCTGACTTTTCTGGAAGTCATCCTTTGGAATGGAACTCTCCAGGACAATGATG
Source organism: Cricetomys ansorgei (assembly GCA_026225945.1). Lineage (NCBI taxonomy): Eukaryota > Metazoa > Chordata > Mammalia > Rodentia > Nesomyidae > Cricetomys > Cricetomys ansorgei. Next base: position 8,105,568 of record JAMJFZ010001012.1, read on the forward strand.
CTCCTCTTACCCAAGTTCTGATGGAAGAACAGAGCCCAAGTACTCCATGGAGGAAAGAAACAGCTATCATTATAAAAGGAAGAGAAGATGCAGCTTATTCTGGAACACAACATAAATTGTAACCAGCCTTTGGACCTGCAACATCCCAGCCTCTCCATGTTCCTGAGGTCTGCCAATCAGCTCTTGCAGACACAGCTCTCTAGGGATTCTCATTCAGTTCCCCCTGTAGGCCCAGCGTTACATTTCTCAAACATTCAGGCAATGGTCACTCATGTTTAGTTCCAGAATAAACTGTGTTTTTCATTCCTCTGAGAATGAGAACTGTTTTGTTATTGGTGTTTCATTGACAGTTGGCACCCCCTTCCAATTTGCAAAGGTAACTTCCGGGGTAAGGGAAAAGGTGCATTTTCTCTCTGAATAAACCCACACAGCTGGAAAAGATGGCCGTCTTGGGGAATACAGTGGGAACCGCCTGCGTTAAACAACACCTAGTACCTAGAGAGTGGGTGTGCAGTGAGATGGACTTACCTGGCCACCCCTTTCTATTGTGGAAGTTTATTTCTAGTTGTTTTTAAAATCATTGTTTTATGCACTGTTGGGTGAGGGGCTGCCTAGGGCTTTGGTGTTTTGTATTGTCTGTAAGTGTTGGATTTCTGTGGGGGATGTTTGATTGATTATGATCTGCACCTGAGGAGTTCTGAATCAACAAAACACCTGAGCTCAGATGCTCAGGGTTCCATTGTTGAGGATGGTGCTTTCCATGATGGTGGTTCCCCTGCTGAGGTCTGGCAGCATTTGAGTCTATGAAAATGCCTCTTTGTCTGTCTTGCTGAGCCCACACAGGAAGGCACTTGCCATGGTGCCAATCGTAATTATCATCAGGGCGGTGCCGAGGGAGAGGGGCACCTAGCAAAACTGAGGCCTATGCAGGCTGTTCCTAGGTGAGTCTCTTATTACTCAGGATGGTTTAGCATTGCACTGTTACAGTGGGGTTCACAGGATCTGCTCTCTGCTCTTGTTATTTTTTTTTTCTCTTCCAGATCTTCCTTCTGTCCTCTCTTAATTTCCTCTTCTATTAAAGATGTCAACCTTTAAGAAGGGGACAGAAGTTAAGTCATTTACCGCTGGCAATTGATAGTGACTCTGTGAATGACTGATGGTGAGCAAAAAATAAAACCCAATGCTTCTTTTCTGATCCCTGGGTTTTAATTCTCTGCCCCCCTGTTAGTGTTCTTATGACAGTGATGGCCTGAGGATGCTCTAGTCTTTGTGAACTGTCTGTTTGGCTTTGAAAATAAACAGCGTTGCTTTGGGGCTTGGAGAAATTACATTGAAAGCAGGGCTGGCAAGCTGGGCGTGGTTCCTCACTCCTGTGGTCCCAGCACCATCCTCTCCTCTCTGCGTTTCCAGCTCTGACCCTCCTGCATCCCTCTTTTACTTCTCAGGACCCTGGAAAATGCATATTATATTTCTCAGCCAGTTCAAAGGTCTACAGACATTTAAACAGGATGAATTTATATTACAATCACTGTAGGGGCTTCAGGAAGTGAAAGGAAAATATCCTGGAAGAAGCCAGACATCCAGCACTTGGAAGGTGGAGGTGGGGGGGGGGGTCAGAAGTTAAAGCCAGCCTGGGCTACATAGTGAACGAGAAGCCAATTAGGGCTCACAGAGCCTCAGTTACAGAGAAAGAAAAAAAAGAAATAGTGGGGGGGGGAGGGAGAGATGAGGGAAGGAAGGAAAGGAAAAAGGGAAAGAGAAAGACGATGAAGAGGGAGAAGATTGTTCATTTTTTAAAATTTAGATAATTTCTAACATGATACTTGAGTTTTTCACTCAGAATCCTAGGTGAGCTATTTCTTGAGTGTTTATGGCAATTCAAACAAGAATACAGAGGTAAGTACAATATGTTTCTGGATTTGTTCTTTTTTAACTTGGCAGCATCTTCCAAATTAATTATGAAACAATAGGTAAAATTGCCAACGAGCATATGGGTTACTGTTAGCTTTACAAGAAACCATGCAATGTTCAATAAAAGAGCAGTGAATGGCCTGTGCTCTGTCATGGTTCTGAGAATTCCAAAACCCCTAATGAAGACAGCTGGAATTAATATGAGCAAAATAAACAAAGAAAAACCTCACAAAATAAAGACAAAATTAAAATCATGAGTGTAAAATGGATCTCAGACATCATTAGGAACTTCAGGACCACCTCAGGGACTGCAGGGAATCCAGGGGTTGATCCCGGTTTCTCAGCTTTCCATTCCTGGAAGAAGATTCCAGATGATGTCAATACCAAGGCTATACGGCTGGTGAGATCTTCTATGCACAAGAAGGAAGTGAGGATTGGTGCTTAGGGATCGATTTGACTTGGGCGTGTACCTACCTTTACCAGGTTCCTCAAAACCTCCATCTCGGGGTGCCCGAGTGACTTTTCCTTTTGCTGGGATAAAACACCCAAGGAAGGCAACTTAAGGAAGGAAGGATTTGTTTTGGCTCACAGTCGGAGGGCACACAGTCCATCGTAGTGGGGAAGTCATGGTGATAGGAAGGTGAGAGAGCTGCTGGTCATATTGCATCCATAGTCAGAAGAGAGAGAGAGAGACAGAGAGACAGAGAGAGAGACAGAGAGACCGAGAGAGAGAGAGACAGACAGAGAGAGAGACAGAGAGAGAGAGAAACGTAAATGCTGGTACTCAGCTCACTTTCTCCCTTGTATTCAGTTTAGGACGTCAGCCCATGGGATGTTGCTACACACACTCAGAATGGTCTTCCCACCTCAAGGAACCTACTGAATCATTCTTTGCAGGCATGTTCAGAGGTTATCTGGGTCCAGATAATCTCTCACAGGCATGCAGAGGCTAGCCTAATCTCAATAGTCCCTCACTGACATGACCTGATCTAAATAACTCCTCCCAGGCATGGCCAGAGGCTCCCCTGCTTGATCCTATCAAGTCGACATTAACCATGGTAACAGGAGTGAGGTTAAACCAGGTTAGAACATCTCAAAACCGTCCTGACCTTCAACTCCTCAGATCTGCTTCCACTTTGCAAAAGCAAAGACAGCCCCTGCCTGCTTCCCCGCAATCAAGATGTCAGCTTTGATATTTATTATTCTATTTAGCCTCATTAGTGTCCATTAATTGTTTGGAGTGCTTTCTCAAAGTCATTAGCCGAACTCTTCCAGCTCATCCTGTGATGTTTTCAATTAATCCTCTAACAAATCTCTGTATGGCAACCGGCATGTGTCAGTTAATGGGCGCTCATCGGGCAGAGTGCGATACCAGACAGCCCAGGCCTGAGGAGGGACAAAGATGATTTATACAGAGACTGGGTGCATTATGCAAACGCTTGTCCAAGTCGAAGGAATAAAGAAAGATTTAGCAGCCATTTTTACATCTTAAGCCTTCCCATGGTTTAGGGGAAAAAAAAATAAATCCATCTATTTATGACACATTTATTCCTTTTAAAAGCTAACTTCAGTCTTCACCCAAAGGGATGAGGAGGGACTCAGTGAAAGCCGAACAGAGAAATACTCCCTTTTATAGCTTTGGGATTTTCTTATATGAAGGCACAGTATCACTTTTTTCATATTTTCTGCTTACTACCGTTTCTCCCAAAGTAGGGTATGTGCTGCAGGAATGTGGTTCTCCACACCAAGTACCTGCTATTCTCATGAGATCAGCTGTGCCTACCTTGTTCACTGTTGGGGCTGTGGACTGTTGATGTTTCCTTCTAGAAGGAGGGGCTGGGGAGGGCCTCTGAGCCCTCACCTGAGCGTCCAGCCATTCTTTCTAACAAGTGTCCTGGAGGAGGGGAATTAGGGAAGGACTAGTGTGTACAGGCTGGGAAGATGAAGGGAAGGCTCCATCTGCCCAGCCATGGGGAAGCCATCATGCATGATGTATGAAGACCTTTCACTGTGGCCACTTTGAGGTCACCCATGCTTCTGCCAGCAAACCCTCCTCCATGCTCTGGAAGTACAACAAACACATCAGTTCCCCCAGGATAAACCTGGGTAAAATGATACTTTGGTTTGTTGTTGGGACTTTCTAAGGAAGGTCAGATGTTGTTTCTGTCTTCCCAAGGAGAGCATTCTCACAAGGGCATTCGAGGTTATTTTAGAGGGAGTTGGGGCCTGTAAATTACCTGCAGCCAGACACAGAGGAAGGCACACTGGGATAGAGAAGGCATAGGTTGAGCTGACTATGAGCTGACCAGGGGACAGACACCAGCCTTGCAGAAGGCCAGCAGGATGCCGGGTAACAAGCTGGCCTGAAGAGCTGAATACAGAAGGGAACCACACTATCTAAATTGAATTCCTCTTTCTCTCACTTATAAGGAAGTTATATACCAGCCTATACTCAAGAGTCTTCATCCATTATATGAGGTTAGCTGTGCTACCTCTACTGAGTTGGCAAAATCATCTAAAATACTGTGTACTCAGCACTTTCCACAGAGATCAGTCTGATGGGAAAATCCCCAACTACCAACAATCTCAGTGTTAGATATATAGTTAGATGTGAATAAGTTTGGAAGACATTGGGGCTGGACACCTCCTTCATAATCAACAGGCAAGAGATGCAACTGCAGGATGCCAATCGCTTGTCTTAAGATAGGTTCCTATCATATCACAGGACACTGACGCTGAAGCAACAGCACCTATCCTGTGACCCAAGGTTATCTATCATATCATCAAGAAAGTGTTGGACTAATTCCACAATAGCAGACCATGTACAGTGTTTAGAACCAGAATAACTTAAGCACCTAGAATACTAAGAATTTATGCATGCTCTTCCAGTCTTCAAACTTAGGAAAGTGTCTTCATTTTGCACTGCAGCTCAGATGTGAGGCTGAAGGAAGGAGAAAAATGTCCCCAGGTCAGAAGCCCAGCAGAGCTGTATGCCGTTGCCAGTGGCAGTGCCTGAGTTGGCATTGCACTGGTAGGGCTGCTATGCAGGGCTCTCCATCAGCCACAGGTCACCAGCTGCATTACCAAGGGAAAGTGTCCACCCCAACCTGAGTGAGAATAGTTGAAATGTATGACGGTTAGCCTTAAGCTTAATAAGCTTACTCTGTTCACAGCACTGCTTTCCCAGACAGTGAGGTGTATCTGTAACAGTCATAATTAAAGCCGGTCCCTAGCCACAGTCTCGTCATATTCAGCACTGCTGGGACACCTTTGGAGTATTGATTTGGGGGTATTTCATAACAGTGATTTGGTACCTGGCTTGCTGTTCCCTGCACAAGGTATCCAGGACCTATCAAAGAGATGGGGCTGTTTTACCCATTCACAGTAATATGAGAAGGGGGTTCTACAGTTCTATAACGTCTTCTGGGGAGATGTAAGGAAATATTCCTTCAGCCCACACAGAAAGGGAATGGACAGGGCAAGAAAGCAGTCACAGAGTTTAAACCTCATAGCAAGAGCCATATCTGTTTGATCAAATGGCACCTGCTCCTCACTTCCTTAGACATTCAGGTCCGAGGCTGTGTGCTATTCCAGGCCTAGGAAGCTTACATACACTGCAGCTGAAGTGAACTGATGCCGATGCAGTGGTTGGCTCTCCAATGGGAGCCCAAGCTGTGTTAGCAGGGATGAGATTTAATTTGTTTTCTGAGTCAGGCTTTCAATCATCCTGATAGGACTACATGTGATGTCCATGAAGAATTGTCTTTATGTTCCAAGCCAGCGATCAAGGAGGGAGGCAGATGGAGCATGGGCACCTCCCAATGCCTTTGAATGCATGGCTTTGGGTTTTGATTTAAATTAATGACTATGGTGAATAATAATTAAGATGGGGATGGGGCAGACTAAAAGGACACTGGAGAGTTTGTAAGCATGCCATAAAGCTGTACTTTGTTAAACTAAATTTATTTTTCAGAGGATCATTATGGAGGAGACTGGAGAAAGTCTCAGAAGCTTGCCTTCAGTGTCTCCAGGTGCCTACGGTTGGCCTCCCATTTGTTATTAAAATAAACTAATTATCATTTTCTTGTTTTTAAATGTTTTCAGTGTGTGCGTGTGTGCGTGTGTGTGGTGTGTGCACGTGAGTGTAGGATCCAGAGGATTCCATAAGAGAGCATCGGACCCTCTGGAGCTGGAGCTACAGACGACTGTGAGACACCAGATGTGGGAACTGGGGAACAAATTTGTGTCCTCTACAAGAGCATTACTCTCTTAATCTCTCAGTCATCTACCCAACCCTTATTATTTATTTCTTAAAATTTACTTATTCTTTGAGAATTTTGTACATGTATACAATGTATTTTGATCATATCCATCTTTCCTCCTCCCTTCCAATTTCACCCCACCCTTCCCTCCCAATATTTCCTCCTCCTCCCCCACCTCCTCCTCTTCCCCCCTCCCCCTCCTCCTCCTCCTCCCCCTCCCCCCCTCCTACTCCCTCTCCCCCTCCTCCTCCTCCTTGCTGAGTCCAGTTAGTGCTACCCATATGTACAGGGCCATCCACTGGAGCACAGCCTCAAGTTCTTAATCCTCTTGCTCAGCTCCAGAGTCCCTGAATTACAACTCTTCACCACAATGCCCAGCTGGATTCTTTTTGAGTTTCACTGGCTGTTTTGTCAACATTGTTTAAATGCACACAAGTGGGAGAGAAAACTAGTTGGTATTGAGAGAAAAATGAACCACTCAGCTGCAAACTATGAGAACATAAACCAAGGGTGTTGGATTTTTTTTTTTTTTGTTCTAGGCTCAATGGAGTAGGCCCAATACAAAATTTAGACATATTAACACTCAAATAGCAAAAATTAGTTAATTTGTTATAGTTATAAAAAGAGCATCAAAAAATACAAACAAACCCCAGTTACAAAGAAATCACAACAATCTAGTTATAGGTCCCATGTCATTTATTTCTGGGAATGTAATGTCTTCACACAAAGTTTCCTTACCCATTTCCCCTCATTTTGCACCTGCAGATGCTTGACAGGCCTACCTTTCATCGACTTCCCCTCTTAGGGAGGTCTCGAAGGCCTTGATGCCTTCAGCAGCCCACGTCAGCTCCATCTTCCAGGGAGGAAAACTGGTGATCAAGTGGAACCAAGTCACCTTTCCTCATGTTTTAAGGATCATTTTGATTTGAGCTCTGGAAGGACAGGGGAGCAGAGTTCTTGGCAGGTCTTCTGGGTACTTGTTCCTCTTCCACAGGGAAGCCCCACTAGGAAAACCCTACATGCAAGCACTCTAAGTGCTGACTGTGTTTTGTGCTTAGTGCTGGGAGAAATGGGTAATGTACTGCCAAGTGCACAATCCCAGGGAGAGTGTTATAACATGAGAAGAATGGGCTTCATCATTGATTAGTAGTGACTGCATGGAGAACTGGTTTCACAATGGAAAGCCACTGGGAAAGAAGACTAGATTGAATGCCTGTCATGGTCACAGAAAGGGGAAAGAGATGCTCTCTTTAAAAATTATCTTTCTTTGTGGCCTCAGGGCAGGGTAGTTTTTTTTTTCATAAAATATTCATTTTATTTTTAATTATGTGTATGTGTGTACCTGTGTGTAGATACCAAGGGAGGCTAGAGGAGTTGAATCCCCTGGAACTGGAGTGACAGACAGGTGGTTGTGCGTTGTCTCAAGTAGGTGCTGGAAATCTAACTTACTTGGAATGAGCCTTAAATGCTCTTACCCACTCCTCTGGACTTGACCAGGGCCACCTATATGGCTTTGGAGCCATCTTTCCAGGGAATCTTTTTCATGAATAAATCTTATATCTTAATGTTATTTACAGTTTTGATCATTCTATTTAATCCTATATATTATGCTTATTCCTATTGCATATTTTACTGTGACAATTATATAAATTGATTAATATATACCATGTTATATTATGGCATAGTAAATGCAATTAGTTAATTCTATATATGGTCCTCACTGTACAACAAACATGGTTTCTAATGTATAATGGCTCATGCTATGAGCATTAGCAGTCTGTCAGAAGGCTGGCCTCCTTTCTTTCTGTACACAAGGAAATGGAAGCTGAAACAGACAGAGGACATACAAGGACATCCTTTGGTGGATAAGAGTTGGCACCTGCATGAAGGTCAGGACCCTGGGTTTCTTATGTTCATTGGCTTAGTTGCTGAGGAAGGGCATGATAGGCATGTGTGTGTGTGTATATATATATATATATATATATATATATATATATGAGAGAGAGAGAGAGAGAGAGAGAGGGAAAGAGAGAGAGATAGAGGAGGGGGGAACATAAGTGTCACCTTATGCCTGGTTTGGCTATCACCATGTAACAGAAATTTATACTAGTAAAAACATTTTTTTAGGGTCCCCATTTAATTTCCTTATGACCTTGAGTTTATGACCACGAGAAGTTGCTGAAGCACACTGAATACACCTGGATGTTTTTGTTAGATCTTGAGTTTTATTGAGTCTCATCCAGAATTAATAATATAGTAATAAAATATTACTATAGAGTGTACCCCAGCAAATTCAGGAATGGGCTTTATGTTCTGTGTACTTTTTCATTTCAAACTTTATCTTGTTGGGGTCCATGTTCAGACAGTAACTCTCACACACTGAATATATTTCAAAGCAAGATTTATTTAGTGAAAGAAAAGGGAAGAAAGGAGACATATACTGATGTACCAGGAGTCTGGTGTACCAGGAGTCTGGTGTACCAGGAGTCTGGTGTACCAGGAGCAATCATGTACCCATAACAAAGATGGGGTGAGAGTCCTTGAGCGTGACCCCATACAGCTTATAAAGAAAAAAAAAACTCACAAAACAGGTGGTTTCCCAGATTAGCCAAGCTTGGCAGGCAGAACAATGAAGCAGCAACTGTCCTTTATTCTTATTGGCTAGTGAGGACCTAGGAATGTGTTACGTTCCTTATAACCATGGAAGATGAGGGGTAAAGAACAGGTTATGTTTTTTGTTCCCTTGGTCAGCAGAAACTTAAACTTTGTCTCCTTGGTAGTTTGTCTCCTGTTGCCTTGGTAGGGGAAACTTAAACCTAAGACAGGAAATGGAAACTTCACCTTAAGCCAACTAAGATGGAGTCTGAATCAAAACTGGAGTCTGAATTTAACGCTCTTGTCATAAGGTCTCAACAATCTCTTATCCTACACTTTGCCCATTTTTTAGGCATTTAATCTCACTCTCTACTACTCCGAAATGATACATTGGTTGACGGCTTGAATAAGTAAAACACCCTGGGCATCATTAACCATTTATTAGTTATTAGTAACTGTGTTAGTGCACACCAGTTCATGTTAACTATCTGTTTCAGGATAAAATTCCATTTGCTGCAGAGCTCTCTGCCAGCTCACGCCTGCACCTGTATTATTATGAAGGACTACATAGGTCTTGGAATAAGAGAATAGCTTTACCTACGACAACACCCATCACTTTCACAGTTAAAAAATACTCAACACACAAGTGGCAGATCCTTGGGTACTTTCGAGTTTTGGGGGTTTTATTTCTGATTAGTTTATAAAGTTGTTTTTAAACATTTAGAGATGTGTAAATGTCCCTGTAGCACAGGAATGAAAAGGGAATCATTCATAAAGGGGAAGCCTGGTGTGGTGATGGCTCCGACATGTTCACAGGTTTGGACACTTGACACCAGGGAGCGGCACTGTTTAAAAGGATTAGGAGGTGTAACTTCATTGGAGAAAGTGCGCCATTTCCTTTGGGCTTTGAGGTTTCAGAAACCCCATTCCAAGCGCAGAGTTTTCCCTCTTCTTGCTGTCTGTGAATCCGGACGTAGAACTCTCAGCTCCTCTAGCACCATGTCTGCCTGCATGCCGCCATGCTTCCCACCATGATAACAATGGACTAAACCTCTCAAACTATAAACCAGCCCCAGTGAAATGCCTTCCTTTATGAGAACTGCTGTGGTCACACTGTCTCTTCCCAGCAATAAAACACTGACTAAGACACTTGGCTTATCCCTTACTCCAAATGACCCAGCGTCTACAGTGAGTGTGACAGTGGCACCCACTTCTCAGGTTAGTTGGGAAAAAGAGAGTCAAACAAGCGAATCTCTCAGAATACCATTCAGATGTAGGATAGGAATCATTGCTCCTGTTTACAAACTTGCTGGGAGAGCTACAGGAGAAAAACACACAGGGTAGGTAAGTCAGCTTCCCTTTTTAGAACCTGAATCAGCAGAGGTGGGATGATCCAGATTCTGTAAGGAGGGTAGTGCGACAGACTTTCTGATCCTGCCACAGTCACTTCTGAGTACAGGTACTTTCAGAAGTGATTGACAGTGATTGACATAGGCATGCTCCTGAATGGAAAAAATAAATGTACCTTTCTACTAGGAAACAGTTCAGACAGGCCGTCATTCCTCTGAAAGTCAAAAGAGACAATGGTCTCTCCCAGCTCAGTGTCCTCCATGTTTCACCAAGATAGCATCAGCTGTAGCTGCTACTTTCCCCTTCATGAATTCCTTTCTGGGAATGTAAGGGAATCTCTATTTAAAGGCCTAAAGATTAGTATGGGATGGAGTGAACTGACCCTTGATCTGGGTCAGAGCCCAAGGAGATGATCCATCTTTCCTTAAGGCTGTTATCCAAGCCCACACTGAGAGCAGGCTCAGGCAGTTTTCTGATTTTTAGCTCTCTGAGGTTGAATGGTCAAATTATACTAAATATCTAAGGACATTCTGGAGAGCATTTCAGGTGTTCCTTTAGTTAAACACACTTAGATTACAGGGACCATCATCCCCATGCCAATAATATACTGATACCACCTAATTAATTTGGAGTAGTGGGCTTTCACACCAGCAGAGGAATAGATGATCAACAAAACCTCGAACCAGAGGCAGTGGGAAGAGGTTACAAAAGGGTTCTTGGTAACACAGTAGCCAGGCAGGCTTTGCTGAACCAAAGATTTATTTCACCCAAGGTTATGCCTTTCTAGATGAAGTCCTGATATGTCTCCTTTTTGCTGATGCAAGTGTCCAAACATGTAGTGTACCTTTCTGTGCATTTCACATATCATCCTAGAAGGTACAGAACACTCCAGGATGTAAATCCAGATGGAGACATCCTTCTCAAGAGTCTCAGCCAGTGAGTGCAGTGCTCACCTCTCACCAACAGACAGAGACCACTACAGAAAACCAGAACCAGTCAAAATGCAGAGCAGGGGAGCCCAGTCCCAGTGGGCATATCTACTAAACACTCCCACACCTAAGGCTCAGGCAACATGACTACCTAAACATGAGCTGAGCAAGGACAGCACCAATGGGATGGGGGGTGGGGAGAAACAGGGCCTCAACCCTACATAGTCAGTCCTGAAAACATGCATCCAAGTGACGTTGTACAGACTGAACAGGTCATACTTAGAAATTTATGTGTACATAGGTGTACACATACATGTATACAAACATATACGTACATATACACATGTGTATTCAGTAACAACTAATGAAAAAAGAGGCCATGTATTTGAAAGACAGCAAGGAGGGATGTATAGAAGGGTTTGGAGGGAAGAAAGAGACGGTAGAAGTGATGTAATCATATTATAACCTTAAAAAATGGGAGAAATATTTTTTAGAATCCAAATGGAAACAGGGAGACACAGGGAAGCCAATCGATTGCCCCACAGTAAGACCCTGAAGATGTCACAGATTGGACTGAAGTGAATTTAATCAGAGCCTGAGTTTTTATTTGTTATTTTAAAGTTTTCTTGCATTTACTTATTTCTTCATTTATTTGTTTTTGTGCGTGCCCACGTGTGCTACAGGGTGTCTGTGGTGGGGGAGGGGACCGCCTGTGGGAATCAGTTCTCTCCTTCTGCTTTGTGGGTCTTGGGGATCTCACCGAAGCTGCCAGGCTCGGGAGAGATCCTGTGTATCTTCTTTCCTCTTATTGGAGCAGAAAGATCCAGACATCAAGGTGACCAGGGTGGAGCAGTGTTCTCTGGCCATGACAGCACAGTGTGCTCATGAGCTCACAGCAGCTGTGGTTGCCTGCACAGGATCGCCAGTCAACATTCCTGAATGAATGGCGGAGGGGCTCATAAGGCCCCACTCCTAACTGAGGAACTACGGACCATGGATCATTGATTGACATCTAGAGAGGGGGAATTGGTTTTCTTTAAATGTGTAGCCCCTGGTGGTTCGGCCATACACCAGCGGATGGCCCAATACCCATGAGTTTATGCGCAGCACAAGTTACTCAGTGGGTTATTAGGAGTGAAAAAGAAAGAAGATGTGAAGTTGGAGGGGGGTGGGTAAAGGAGTGGGTGGGTGAGGGTGGATCTGGGAGGAGTTAGAGGGAGATGGTGAATATGCTAAAAATGCATGACATGCATGTACTAAAACCTCAGCAAGAAATATTATATTAAAAGAAGAAATTGCCCATTTTCCTTCACCAAGTCGAAACCCCAAGGGAGCACTGACAACTGGTTCTCCTTGCCTTATCAAGGACACACACTCACACACACACACACACACTCACACACACGCGCACACACACGAGGCCCTTAATAGATGACCTGATGAGTCAGGCTCATCCCAGAGGTCATCTTCTCTGACTACATTGGGCATGTCTCCCTGTAGGCTGCTACTAAAGGCCATTTCTGCCATCCTCGGCCAGACACCTCTGCAGTTAGCTCCTCTGGACCAGCCAGTGACCTGATGTTCCTGTCCTCCTCATGAGGATGCAGGATAACGGGTAATCAATGCCCATCACCCAGGAAGAAACTTGCCCAGGCTGTTAGAAGCAGAGGGACTCCTCAGATGGTCCTTAGGAGCTATGGAGAGGTTTGGAAGCTACAGTCTTTGAACCCCAGAGTGTAATTGATTGTGGCTTCAGATTATGATCCTACTGCTCCACAGGTTTCTAATTTCATCTTTATTTCCTGGTTCTGGGGATTGAACTCATGGCAATGCACATTTTAAGCACACATTCAATCATAAGCCTACCTGTAAGGCTCCATGATAACATTTTGTAATTATGAAGTATTTTAAACAAAAGCACCTTTCATTTGTGTGATGTCTTAACAGTCAATTTTTTCCCATTTAATTCTATCTGGACGGGTTCATGCTGCCATTCCTTAATGCAGTCCAGCGAGTGACGTAATCTCAATCAACATCCCTCTTTCCCTCCTTCCCTTCATCCCATATCCCCTCTTTGTCTATGTCTTTTCTCTGTGACTTTAATGTGTTTGGTGTCGGGAAGATGTCTTTGGTCCGACCACATCTGTAATGTCCGTATTCTCTAGGTTTGTGCCTCTGCCGTCTTTGAAAAATGTTCAGTCCTTGCTTATTCTAAGGCCCACATCCTGTCTGTCTCCTTTCTGATTCTGAGGATACAAAACTGAAATCTTTCTTATCAGCTCACAGATCCCTGCCTTTCTATTCAAATTTTTTCTCAATACATTTTCTGCCATGTTAGGTGGAGTAAATTCAGTGATTCTTGTCTTCATCTTTGCTTTGTATTTTCTTTTCTTTCATCTTGACTCACATGTTTGTCTTGCTCATTCCTTTCTCTTACTGTATTTTTTTTTCTTTTCGTTTTGTAGTAATTTCCCGTTGTCCTTTGGCTGGAAAATTTACTTCTTGTTAAAATCATTTTCTGATCCTTGCTTGAAAGCAGAATCGCTCTAAGATCTGATTCACCTCCGTATTTGTATTTGTTGCTGCTTTGCTGACGTTGTTTTTCTCCTCAAGCTGTTATTTTTCTGGTTTTCGGAAACAGACTGACTTTTAAGTGAATAGTAGAAACGGTGATGATTTCACAACCATCTTGGCTGGATTGTTTCTCTTGGTAGATAGTACTCCTGTTTGGGTCAGCATATAGGTTTAGCACACATTTTAAATATATAGATATTTTATTAAATTAAAATTTGTATATGGATGTACATGAGTGTATATGAGAGAGAGAGTGGGGGGGGGAGAGTGTGTATGTCACTTGAGTGTTGTGCCTACAGAGGCCAGAAGAGGGCATCACATCGCTTAGAGATAGTTTCTACATCTGGTCCTGAATTGCCATGTGGATGCCAGGAATCAAACCTAGGTCTTCTCCAGGAGCAGCAAGTTTTCCTAACCTCTGAGCCATCTCTACAACATCTCACTACACAGTTTTTAATAACTATTTAGTTGTCAGAGCTCCTGCGGTGTTTTCTGTTCTGCTCATCCTTCTGTTGCTGTCACTCAACCTTGCTGATGACACTTACAGGTTACACAAGTGCATTCTAGGCTGCCTGCACTCCCTGGGAGTCTTGAGGGGGGTGGAGGGGGAGGATGTGTCAGCACATGCTGCTGTTCCCTAGTCCCCTGAAGCCACTGAACATGCACCCGAGGTGGGTGAGCCAAAGAGGTTTCACTGTTGCCTCTGTGGATGTGGCAGCCACCAGGGACCTTGTGTGCGTGGTGGAGGCTAAATTGACCAGGGCCCTGAGATGCCACAGCTGGAGCAGCCAGTACACATCCAGGTGTTAAGTGGCAGTTGAGACACTCACTAAGCAGGTTACATGTATCTGATTCCCAAAGAATATGAAAAAGAGATAGTCTCTCTTTGTTCTACCTAGACTCTTCATTTTTAGCATTTATGCATTGTACTTCAACTAGCGAAAGATGGGTCCTCAGGCTGAGCCTCCTGAGCATGCCGTTCACCACACATTGATATATGTATTCCACTACCCTGCAACACCATGGAGTAGCCCTTGACTCTTCTGCAATAAGAAAAAAGAATAGCCTTCTCTTCAGAGGTGTGGGGGGGATGTTTATACAAAGAAGCCTAGAAGCGTTAGAATAAAATATCTACAAGGCAGGAGGGTTTTACCTACCTGATTACCTTTGAAGAATTCACACCCTGCTGTCAGGATGAACTTCAGCAAAGGAGGCAAAGTATAAGGGCTAGCAAACATGATATAAGCAAGTAATTTACATTATAAATATGTATCTTTTTTTGTTTTACTTTCCATAAGCTATAATGATCAAAATAAAAATAAAGGAGAAGTGGCAGCTGGGAAGGCAAAGAAAAGCATTCATTACTGGCTTATGTACCTTTTCAAATTATCTAGGCTAATGGTGCATTCTCAATAGAGTTCATAACCTGCTTCATTTTCCCAGGTCACAAACAATATCCTTGTGCTGAACCAGCCTTGTATGTCTCAGTAGATAATCTGCTTTCTTGTGTGACCCCCAAAATGTGTTTCAAATAGTCAGAGCTTATAGCTGGACACAACCCAATGAGTCAAGCCTCATTTACGTATATATACATATTTCACATTTCATTTAGGAAGAGTCTCATGTAACCTAAGTTAACCCTAAACTCACCATATAGACAAGGATGACCTTGAACTTCTGATGCTCCTGCCTCAGGATCCCAAGTGCTGGGATTACAGGCGTGTACCACCATACCTGTTTTGTTTTCCCCATTCTTCATCTTCTGACAACCTCTGACCTGTGAACTCTGACCCTCACCTTCCATCTTATGGTGACCATTCTCTAAGACATGGTCACTCGATGTAGCACTAATAAAATACACAGCTACCAGAAAATACAGAAACATCAATCCACACGGAGTAAGAGACACAACAGAAGGACTGTTTTAAGGGATCACAGCACATGGGACACACAGATGCTAGATATAAGAGCTGTACAAACTCAGATGTGGCCACCAGTCTTGCAAAGATCATTGCACAAAAAAGAAAATATAAGAATTGTCATTCCTGCTATGTATTTAATTTGAGAAATATTAATATGTTTTTTTCCAGAATATATGCATAGTCTAGAATAAGTTAATTCTATGGGAGTGGATGGGTGCCCTGACTCCTGAGACATCGCTCCAGACCCCACAATGTGGGTTTCATTCGTCCGATGGTTATGATATGGCTATGCAAGCAGAAGCACATTCTAAATGAAAGCAAATTGAAGTATTTATATATAACAAGGACCCTTTTGGCAATTCACTCTCAAAGGATTTGGAAGGAAAAAGTCAGCATCCAGAAACGTGTATTGGAGAGAGCGAAAATGATCCAGCAAATGATTAACATCTCCAAAACGTAGATAGAAGTTATTCCTGTGAATCTTCTACAGTTATGACTTTACTGTAAGCTTGAAACTGTTTCAAAATATTTTTTAAGATGAAGACAAAATCACTTGAACATAGTTCGTTGCTCATAAAAGTTTTCGGAAAAAATTTCAGGCAATGCCACTGTCCCTGTGAAACCCACACTGTGCTCAATATAGCTTACAAACTGGGAATGACAATATTGGCTATGAATGTGACTTACCATCATCATGTTTATTCAGCCAATATTTCTTTTATAAATTTTATATAAATTTAAATTTTATACAAATTTATATAAAATATAAAATTTATATAAATTTATAAAAAATTATTTTTTTGTTTTGTGTGTGTGTGTGTGTGTGTGTGTCTGTGTGTCTGTGTGGGTGCATGTGTGCAGTGTCCACGGAAGCCAGAGATAGGCAGTAGAATCCTGGAGTTACAGCTCTCTGTGAACAGTCAGACAGGAATGCTGGGAACTGAACTCAGGTTCTCTGAAAGAGCAGCAAGTATTCCTAACCCTGAGCATCCTCTTCAGACATTAGCCCTACTTTTACAAGACAATTTGTGACAGCAACTAACAACACTAAGGAATGGACGGGTAATATCCCCTTTTCTCGTAAGCTTCCATTCTAGATGTAGCAACAGATAAAAGATAACAAATAAATATGGTGGTTGGAGAGACAGTTCAGTGGTTAAGAATACTTGATGCTCTTGCAGAGGGCCTGGGTCTTAGGACCTATATGGTGGCTCACAATCACCTATAGCTCCTTTTCAGGGGATGTAATGCCCTCTTCTGGTCTCCAGGGGACTCCTGCATAGAAATGGTGCATGTAAGCTCATGCAAGCGCGTGTGGGTATGCATGAGCATGTGCATGTACACACACACACACACACACACACACACATACATACACACACACCCCACACAGTGATGATGAATTTTAAAAGGAAATATACATGGTAAGATGAGTAGGGTTCTATGAAAGCTGTTATCTCAGCTATGAGTTCAGAGGAATGCCCCATAAGTAGTGATGTTTAAATACAGAGTACCAGAAGAGCCAGGTGAAAGAAAATGTGGACAGATCTCCCTCCCCTTCTAATGCGAGGCAGTGCAGACACACAGGTGCTGTGGCAGGATGAAGCTTGGCTATACTTGGGGCAGAAGGATCTCAGCACTGGTGTAAGGGAGGCCTACCAAAGGTTGTGGTATGGTAAAGTGGGCAGGTGCAGGGCAGGTTGTGTGGGCCCCGCAGGTGTTTATATGCCTTTATGATGGTGTTAGAAAGCCACTGGAACAGTCTGAGCAGAGAAGCACCATGGTGTTTTCTGTTGTTAAATTTACTCTGAATTCTTTGCATAGCATCCACCTCATCACCCCGGGTGATTGATTCTTTACCCATCTCTGGGCTTGCTTCTGCATCCTCTGTGAAATGAATGGTGTCTTAGTTATTTTTTATTTCTATCACATTGGTAAGACAGCATGATGAAAGTAACTTATAGAGTTTATTGGGGCTTACAGTTCAGAGGGTGAGTCCATGACCATGGTGGGGAGCACAGCACGAGGTAGGAAGGTCAGATTATGGTGCTAGAGCAGCAGCTGAGTGCTCACATCTGATCCATAAGCATGAAGCATGCAGTAAAACCATGACTGGCTTTCCTGACCAATTTTTTTTTTTTTTTAGCCAGCTCAGGCAGCCCGGAGCAGGGTCCCTCAAGCATTTGCTGCAAGTTTAATTGGGAAGTGTTTTGTAACTGATGCCATAAAAAAATAATGTCATGGTAATGCTGGTCAATTATAGAAGATGAACAATTAGCCAAACCCCTTGGCCCCAGTACAGCCTGATGCAACATCCAAAGGGAGACAGGAGGTCTAATGTTTCTTGTGGGGAGCATATCAAATGTAGATGGGAAGAGAAGAAACCCCCCGAACTAGTTAACAGCAAGTCCAGCTTTGTAAACTATTTAGTACTTTTCAGTGCCTCTCAAAGAGAGGTGTCACCATACTACAGTGATACCACAAAGCAATGTTACGCAGCTGTGTGCTTACTCCCTGGGCCAGCACATTCTCCAGATGGCTCAGAAATATTTGTAAATATACTCAAATGAATAAAATATATCAGGAAACTTTTACATCTGAACAGATGGGATAGACATACTTTATTACTCGCTGTAAGTGTAGAGCCTAGACATTAAATCTTAAGCAAAAAGCAGGCTCTGACAGACAGAAAGGACAGTCATCAGGGACCCAGGGACTCAGGAAAAAATAATGATAATAATGAGAGTTTGATCCATGAGTACAATTCAGAATTCAGGACTTGAAGAAGCTGGCAAGTGTGGTGGCCTGAATGAAAATGTCCTCCACAGGTTCATGTATGTGAACACTTTGTCAACGGTAGGTGGCGCTGTTTGGGCAGAAACTGGAATCCGTAGGGGGTGGAGTCTTGCTGGAAAAAGTGCATCACTAGGGGTGGACTTTGAGGGTTTATAGCCCCACCTCACTTTCCATGCACTCTACTTTGTTTCTGGAGTTGAACTTGTAAAATCTCTTTAGCTTCCTGCTCACCTGCTGCTATGTCTTCCTACTACCACAATGGACTCCCTCCTCTGGAGCCGTAATGCAAAGTAAACTCTTCCATAAGTTTGGATCATTTAAAAAAAATTACCACAGCAACAAAAAGTAACTGATATTGAGAGGAGGAACACCAGTGAGCAAGTATATAGTAATACTAGTAGTAGTAGTAGTAGTAGTAGTAGTAGTAGTAGTAGTAGTAGTAAAATAATCAGGACAGGGCCAGCATGGGAGGTAGAGACTTACACAACAGGCAGTTGCTCCAGTCAAGGAACAGACGATAGAACTGTCCATACCCGAGTCACATTGGCAACATAGAAAGCTCAGAGTTCTATTCCCTTCGAGCCCTAGTGGCCAGGCTCACAACGCCAAGTGGAGAAGTGTGTCTGCATCCTGAGTGGTACCCTCATCACTGGTGGGACCCTTCCCCTGCCTTTCTGCTTTGCCTTCTCAAAGCTGGGTATGGATTAGATGTGGGATCAATAATGACTTGTGAAAGTGCTGCTAACCTCTAGTGCTCTAGTTAAGTTGACATTTTGAATAGTCCTTCATCTATTCAGCAATTTAGTCCATGGAAACTCTTGGAGCTTCACTGGTGGTATGCCTACTGTTATCACATGAGAGCTTCCCAATTAAATCGGCTAAGTTTTAAAGGGCAAAGTTGTTCTGATTATTAGAATAACGGGACTGAATTGACAGGCAGGGAGAGTTTAGCATGCAGTCTTATGTCCCATAATCCTATTTTCATCAGCAATAGACCACACTATGGTGATTCCCCTAAGGCCATATTGCCTAGCAACACCACAGTCTTCTTAGTCAATGCAAGCATCCAGATGATGCTTTCACAGTGACATGCTTTTTAGAATCTGTATGTCCTTATACTGAGGCAGGATTTCATACATGGACAATAAGTGATTAAAAAAAAAAAGGTTCACCCATTTTTTGTTTTAAAGGAAAACTTGAGTCAAAAATGGAAGTCTTTAACCAGATCCAGCTGATAGTCTCCATTAGCACCAAGCATCTTCCTCCTAGCCCAGCTGGAATCTCTGGGCCCTAAAGCTCTAAACAATGGTCCCAGGCCCTTGCTGAACTGACCCTCAGGCTTCACATGGTGAGAACTCTCATCTGGGTGTCCTGAGAAGCTGGAAAAGTACATGCCACAGACAAGCACTTCTCCCTGTGTTCCCAAGACTGTCTGGATAACAGTAGTTCTACTGGGTGTCTCCAGGCATGCTCACATATCAGCTGGGTATTAATGGACAGCTAGCACCAGCTTGACCTTGTACTTGTCTCTTAAAATAGCATTTATTTATTGTGTAGATACAATCCCTAGCTTTCAAACATACAAGTTTGTGAATATACCTACATATGTTGCAGATACACACATTCATGGAAGAATATCCCATCTGATCACCACCCCCACCCCCACCAAATATGCAGGGAACTAGCTCCTCAAGAATGGTAAGATAAATAAGCCCAGTGATGAAGGAGGGTGATGGGGGATGCCAGGTCCACTCTCCAACTATCAGCATCCTTTGAGTACCTATTAATTCATGTGTAGAGTGCTATGAATCATTTAGCCACATCCCAGAAGAAAGCAAACTCCCGAGTCAGCACTAGCTAACGGGACTTCAGTGTGTGATTTCCAGAGAGCAGAGGGTCATCTGGAGCTTTTCTCATCTATCCACATTTCCTGAAGGCAGTGTCTTAAGTATCGCTTTTATTTCCTGTACATATTGCCTGACTCCTCATTCTTTACAAAATTCTTAGCAATTCCTTTCTGGATTAAGGTGTGCTGAGAGTTCAATCTTCCTCAAAGAAATGATGTAAGCTAAACACTCAAAGTTTTTATAGGTCAGTGGGACAATTAACATGCATGAAAACAGTCCTTCGCCTGTCTGACAGAATTCCAGATCAACTGGCATTCTGCTCTCTAGTTGAGGGAATAGCTCCTCTGCCTGATCCACTTATTTCAGGGTGTGTATGGGTTTATAAACTTTGCTGACATTTTCAATGCAATGGTCTTGTCATTTACCCATAAAAGGACTCCAGATTGGGTCTGAAGAGATGGCACAGTGATTGCAAGTGCTTACTGCTCTTGCAAAGGACCTAAGTTCGGTTCCCAGTACCTAAGATACACTTCCTGCACTCCAGCTCCAGGGGATCCAAACCCCTCTTCCGGTCTTTGTGGACACTGCATTTGCACACACACACACACACACACACACACACACACACAAAGATAGAGAGGGAGAACACGATCCAGTTCCAAAACGCCCAACAATGAAGACTAAAGTGTCAACCTCAAGGTTATGGTCTGCTTACGGTTTCAGGATACTGTATGGATGTACTTGTGACACTCAGGCTGTGTAGCAATGGCACTGTCATGTCCTATATGAGCAAATCTACAGAGAGAACCTGAAAATAGCATGTGTGTCAAGCAGAGATGAAGCATTGAACCTGCTCTCTCAGGAGGCCTTGAGAGAATATTCATAATATTTCAAAGGCAAAGAGAGGCAATATAAGGTTTTGTGCACTTTGTGTCTGAGCTCCATTCGGTAAAGGTAGAGCTGTTAAGGTTAGAACTGGTTAAATATGGAATACTTTTTAGGTTAATAGCTTGGCACAAAGCCAGACATGTTGGTGAATGCCTACAACCCCAGCACCAGAGAAGACCAGATGAAGCAGGAAGAGCAGAAGGAGTTCAAGACCATCAGCTATTTAGGCCAAGTCAGTCTGGCTACAGGAGCTCTTGTTTTCAAATAATTCAAAAAGAGGTGATTACAACCAGGTCAGTACTTGTTGAGTCAACCATTGGCTGATAAATACTGTTAACTCAGGTGAGCAAATTAATTGCCTGGATAAAAGGATTGGCGCAATGTTCTGACACAATCAGTACCTAATTATTGACCACACAGTCTTGTCTTCTCAGAGCGAGAAATTCCTAGGAAAACATTCACGTAATTGATACAAGTGGCTTCTGTTACCACCCGGAACAAATTCTCGTTCTAAGATCCACTGGCTAAGAGGTCCTAGAACCATAGAATCTTTCTCAGATAAGTTTCTTCAAAAATAAAGTGGGGTCACAGGAATGTGTAGTTCATAATGTAATCCTAAGGGTTATATTATCCTTATAAAACACTCGGAGGGGTTTCTGACAAATAGAATTCAGTAAATGATAGCAAGTGATCATAATTCTGATAGTACTCCAGTATCACGAAGGGATCTGAGCATATTCCAAATGCAGGAAGCTACTGGTTCCTGCAGGTTGATTTCATTTCTTGCTTCTGTGCTGAACGTATTTGCCAGTTCTTGTAGCAAAAGCAAGAGTCAGCAATCAAATTCACACTCTTGTTAAGGCGTAAGCCCCTAATCATAAAGTAAAAATACATGCAGCCTATCTCGAATCAATAGAAAAAAATTATTTTTACTAGTTTGAATTAAATAAACTATTCCCTGTCATCTCACTGCCACAGAGAAATGGGTCATAAACACTTGAGAAGCAGGACATCAAATTTAATCTTGATATTTATGCTGTAATTTATCTTTTAGCTGCTGCTAGGAATTGCAAAGCATGTGTCCAAATTGGAGTGTCAGGTCTACAAGGCAGACTTTGCCGACCGCTGCTGGGTTGTAATGCAACACTAATACCCTCGGAGATGGAATTCTAATTTTTGCAACAACAAGCAGATTCCATATCATATTATTAAATCTTCTGATGGAAGTTTAATATCATGCAGGGTAAACACAATATGGCCGCAGTCTGATGGCGTGTGACCTTCTTAGTCACACTGGGTGCCCCAGTTTGATTTTCCGTTGCTGTGACAAACACTAAGACCAAAAGTGGCTTGGGGAGGGAAAGGTTCATTTTGGCTTCTGCTTCCAGGTCACAGTCCACCCACAGGAAAATCAGGGCCAGGATGTGAAGCAGAAACCATGGAGGAACGCTGCTTCCTGGCTTGGTCTCTGGTTTATATTCAACTTCTTGCTCACTTTCTTTTTTTTTTAATTTAAAAATTCATTTCCTATTTTAAGACTTAATATACATACAAAAAACATATGTATGTATGTAAGCTTGTATGTATTGTATGTATGTATTTGTTTGCATGCCTGTCTGTGCACTACTTAATGCCTGCTACCCAGGAGACCAGAAGAGGGCATCAGATCCTCTGGAAGTGGAGTTACAGATGGTTGTGAGCTGCCATGTCAGTACTAGGACTTGAATCCAGGTCCTCTGCAAGAGCAGCCAAAGCTCTTAAGTGCTGAGCATCTCTCCAGTCCCTCAGCTTACCCACCTGCCCAGGGGTAGCACCAACCCAGGGTGGGCTGGGCCCTCCCACATCAATCAATAGTGAAGAAAATACACCACAGACATGCTCATGTTTGTAATTTCATCTGAAAATAAACCAGATGTGCATCCCTCTGTAAACTTAAGAATATGCAGAATAACCCAAGAGCTCATTTTTTGATCATATTAAATTCATTTAAAAGAAAACTTGAGATGTTTGTCAGACACGGTGGTACACACATTTAATCTCAGCACTTAGGAATCAGAGGCATGTGAATCTCTGTGAGTTCAAGGCCAGCTTAGTCGACATAGTGAGTTCCTGTCCCACTAGGACTGCACAGTGAGACCTTGTCTTAAAACACCTCCCCTAAACAAAAAAAAAAAATCTTAAGAGTTTCAAGAACCCCAGGCCCCATAGCTGTAGAAAACTGGACCTTCAATGTGAGGGTTGTCTCGCTGAACAAGCAGGTTGCCTGAATGCTCCTTGAATGTACAAAACTTTAGCTCAGTTCTCCTCTCTGATAACTAAAATACTTCCTTTCTTTCTTGTCTTTTTTGAAGGTGGGTGGGTGGGAGGCAGGGCCTCAGTATCTCAGGCTGACCTTGTTCTCCCTCTATTCCTGAGGACAGCTTTGAACTCCAGATCCTCTTGCTTCCACCTTCCAAGTGCTGGGATTACAGGCCTACGCCAAATATATCCATCTTAAAATAATGTTTTGAAAACAACAGGAAAGACAAGTCAAGTATAGATCAAATGGAAAGAATAAAAATCTTCCCATCCGAGGAAGAAGGATGGCACCTTTGTTTAGCATCTATCAGCTCTTTTAAGTTAATTGGTACCAGGTCTTTCATTTGCAAGTTAGCTATTAACAATTCAAATTAAAGCCTTTATTGCCTATATTATGAAAGCTTCAGGAAATGTTGAGGATGTTAATGACACAAGATTTACTTTTTTAAAGAATAATTTCATATTAATCACATAATAACTTGTATGTGTTTTTTATAATACTCAACTGATAATAAATTACAATGCCCATCTCTTTAATTGCAAATTAAGTACATGCATATGCTAGAGAATTCCTCATTAAAACATTCACAGAAAGTGATTCGATGTGGCAGGGCATTGTCTACTTATCCCGTTCTGACAGATTCGTGTGTCAGTCAAAACAGCTGTTCAACTCATGAGCCTCTTGCAGGAGGAAAGAGAATCTGGAAAGGAAGGCGGCAGCATCCAGTGATTGTGAGGCTTGGCAAGGTGGATCTAGCATTTCTGGGTTAATTTTGCATCCATTCTAAGACATCACAGTCAGTTGACATGCCTCTCCAGAGGGAGGGCAGAGAGAGAGAGGACACATATATTTTCTCCATTATGAATCTGTGCCCATTGGATGCTGCCATATTGTTCAAGATTCATCTGTGATATCTCCAGTGTTCCAAGGTCTTCAGACTCATCCCAGCAGAAGCAACTCTCTGCAGAGACCACAGCTCTTTTTTTTTTTTTTTTTTTTAAATCTTAGAAATAACATGTCTGGGTCTCTGAGATGGCTCAGCAAATGAAGGTGACTGCTGCCAAGCCTGAGTACTTGAGTTCAATCCCCAAGTGGGAGGAGAGAACAGACTCTTTCAGATGGTCCTTTGAACACCACATTTGCACTGTGGCATGCCTGTGCCACCACACATGCATACACACAAATACATATAGCACAAATTTTAAAAAGAAATGGCATGTGTTTTAGATACCTGTCAACTAGAGTAACCGAAAAGTCACCCTACTGTTGGTGTTCTGGACAGTTATGAGCTCAGTACTTCTGTGCTCTTTGTAAGTGATCTGATTTCTTAACTATTCTACATTCGGGACTCACTTGGGTCATATCTTCCATAGGAGTTAAGTGTTTAGATATCCCACTGAAATAGAATAGTTTGTATCTGCTTTTGGAAAAAAAAATACTAGAGAACTGTACCAGTATTAGTGTCATTCTTCCTCTTCTCCTGCATCCGATGAGGGGGCTTAAACAGCTGGGCAGTGGGGTCAACGGGCCGAGAGGAGGGATGTGAACACTAACCAACCTGTCACATAGCCAAAGTCGGCAACTCTCAGAAGCTGAACTAAATTCAGACCTATCTGAGATACAAAACACACCAATAACTGAATCTGTGCTTAAGTATGTCACCACATTGCTGTTCTCTTCCTGCGTTGTGTACATTTGTACCTTTGATAAGAGAAGCACCTTTATCCATGAAATCTGGGAACCGGCTGGTTTCCATCTGCATTTTTAAGCTGCTGAGCACAGCCCCAAGCTTCTCACGGTACACTTCCACGCAAATTACCTGAGGGTCTCGTTAAAAATACGGGTGCTGATCGAGCAGGTCTGCTGTGGAGCTGAGATTCTGTTCTTTTAGGAAACGTCCAGCTGCAGGTACTTCCGGGTCAGTGGAGCTCCCAGCTGCAGGTACTTCCGAGTCATTGGGCAGGTTTGTCTGCTGAGACTCAGGGAATTAGTTGCAGTCTCTGAAAACCTATCAGATTCTCAGATTCAAGAAAAGAACTGGAAGAAGTGCAAGTTTTATCTCTTGTGTCCCTGTGAGTCCAGAGGCAAAACATGGGAAAGCATGTCAAGGGGCTTAGTCAATATCTTCCTGGCAGATAGATATGGAAATTATTGATATTAGGTGGAAAGGGCTGTTTGAAAAAGAGATGTAGTGTGTGTGAGTGGTGGTGTGTGCAAACAGGGAAAGGAGTATAAACAAAAAAAGAAATTTGAATGAGTTGGAGAAAACTAGAGAGTCAACAAAAACGTTTAAAAACAATGATTACTACATATAAGCTAACAAACGGTGGCCTTGGTATTTGTCATGAAAATGTGATACAGGTCCAGGACAAGAGTAATTCCTACACTATGAGGACTGATGGGAACCCAGCACAGCTGTGGCCACTGCTCAGAACAGTTACCTGTTACCATCCTGTCGAGATGACCAGAGTGCAGGGAACCCGACAGTTCCGTTCAGAAGAGCGATTAAGTGATTAAGAAAACATCCTGGTGGGCTAACACGACATCAATGACTCTCCCCTCCTTTAGGGTATACAGCCGTGCTGGTCACAATCAGTGCAGAGCTCCTCACTGGGATACATGCCTGATGACCCATCAACCTGTTTGGGCCAGTCTCTTCTTCCATTTCAGCTTGCTCTCTGCTTCTGGAGGGCAGTTCTCAGTTTAGGCAAAAACTTTGAAGACATTATTTTGATTTCATGTGAGTGTTTTCTTGCATGTATGTATGTGCACCACCATGTATATGAAGTACCCTTGAAGGACAGAAGTGGGTGTCATATGCTCTGGAACTGCAGTGGCAATGGTTATGAGCTCCCTGGGTAGGTACTGGGAATTGATCCCAGGTCCTTTGCAAGAGCAGCCAGTGCTCTTAACAACGTAGCCACCTCTCCAGCCCCATGTGCAAAGATGCTTCTACAATAGCAGTTTGTATATATTACGTTCTCCACAGCAACCTCATAGTAAGGTACTAATCTTATACCCATTCATCAGACGACAGACTTAAGAGTGAAAGAAGTCACTTACCAATGGGCACTCAGGTAGCATGTGACGCAACTTTGACCCAAATGCATGCTGTCTGCTTCAGGGCTACTTAGAGGGTAGCATAAAGGACAGTGCATGCAATGGTAGTGTCTAGAGAGTCTCCATAGTTCCATGAGGTCAAGCATAGGTCAGGCAGAGTCCATATTGAGAAGAGAGACTTGAAGTGGATAGGACAGCTGGAGATCTCACCACACGAGGGTTCTCTTCACACTGTCTTAGGATAATCTATTCTGAGCAATGAAGCACTGCTGTGACCTTGTCTGTCACCAGCACTCCTTAAGTCGGGAATCCTACTTGGTAGGAGACCATCTGCTTTAAAATAATCTACACAGGAAAAGCAGAACGCTTCCTGTGAATTACTTAAACTCACAGCAACCTCAGACCCAACAGTCTTCTTCATCATGCTAATCCACCTGCAGAATAAAACTCCCGGGTTTCCAAGGAGCTGAGTTCATGCTGTGTTTAATGTGAACTCTGTTGTGCCTATTTAGCCAGTCCTGCTTGCCTGCTTTTCTGCTGTTATTTCCCCATTACCATTTTATTCAGCTTGTGGCCTGGGAAGAGTGGAGAAGACTCTCTAGGTATTAAATAAAAAAGGAGGATGTATAGCTTGCCTTCGAAAAGTATGTGTGTTTTAAAGCACACTTGTTGGACTTGGAGTTTTAATGGATATGTTTCTGTTGGTCCTTCCAGACAAATCCTGTCACTGCTACACCTGGTCCTGTGCCGGTAAAGATAAAGTATTCGGATTGCAGATTGGGACACTCTTGTACATCATGTGCAGGCCACAGGCTGCCTCTCAGGGGATCTGAGCGTGTGAGAGAGGGGAGGTGCAGGTTTCTATTCTCCTGGATCTCTCCCTATAGCTTCTAGAAGAATTCCATCTCCCACTCTCCTCTGGGACCAGGGACAGTAAGGACTTCCAGTTCTTCTTAGCCTATTTGTTCACGTGTGTGTGTGTGTGTGTGTGTGTGTGTGTATGTGTGTGTGCATGTGTGTAGACCACAGGGCCATCTCAAATGTTGTCCCTAGGAGACTTCTACCTTGTTCTTTGAGGCAGGGTCTCTCAATGGCCAGAGTCTCACTGAGTAGGCTAGGCTGGTTGGCCAGGGGGCCTCAGGGTCTCTCCTGCCTCTGGCTCTCTGGAACTAGTACTATAAGTACACTCATTATGCTTGGCTTTTTCATGTGAATTTTGAGGATGGAACTCAAGTTGGCCATACTCACATGGCAAATACTTTACTGACTAAGACACACACACACACACACACACACACACACTCAAGCCTTCCTCTCAATTCTTGTTTCCCTGGCAACGCCATTATCAATCACCTTGCCATTCACATTTCTACATCTGCCCCTTTGAATGGGCTGTTTTCTGAAGCCACCTTGACTGACACAAGTTGTTCTATTTATATTTAAAATATCAGTGTCAAAATCCTTCAATTAAAAATGTGTTTTACTTTACATGAGCAGGGTGAGATATGTTTAGACCTTGGGATCCATCACGCTACCCCATGCTTCCGATGTGTCCCCACTGCAAAAGGCAGTCAGGAAGGGTATGCTCACCACAATCAGGAGCCAGCACCAGCCCAGCTCTGCCACCTATCCCACAGAGAGAGAAAGGCATGGAAGCTATGAAGTCATAGTCGGTCTGTCCTATGTCTATATTCAGTGAGGAAACAGATGAATAAGTCTCCTTCCAGTCAGAACTGGTAGAGGTGCACACATGTTAAACATAGCACAAACCCAAGTTCAAGGCCACAGTCATTTGGGAAGAGCAACCTCAACTGAAAATAATCTCCATCAAGTTGGCCTGTGGACAAGTCTGTAGGACATTCTCTTGATTTGTGATTGATGTGTGAAGGCCCAGCCTACTATAGGTGGTGCCATCCCGGGCCTGTTTGCTCTGGGTGCTAGACAAAAGCAGACTGAGCAAGCCAGTAAGTGGCATTCCTCCATGGCCTCTTGTAGTAGTTAGCTGCAGTGGTGGCTCAGCAAGAGAGGCATTCTCACACACACAAACTCCGCCAGACCTCAGAGGGAACCACTGTTTTGGCCAGCACCATACCCCCAGCATCTGAGCTCAGGTGTTTTTATTCTTTCAGAACTCCTCAGGTGTTCTACTGACAGCACATGCAGATCATTAGCAATTAAACAACCCCCACAGAAACTTAACACCTGCAAACGATACAAAATGCCCTAGACAGCCCCTCACCCAACAGTTCATAAAACAATTATTATATATATAACTAAAACTAAGCTTCTGCAGCAGCCTCTGCTTCAGTTCTTGCCTCCAGGTTCCTACCCTGACTTCCTTCAATGGGAGGGACTGTGAGCTATATGCTGAAATTAACCCTTTCCTTCCCGAGTTGCTTTTGGCTGGACTATTTTATCACAGCAATGAAACACATTCTATGACACTGAGCAGCAAATTGTCAGGTTTGCTGGGCTACCTACTGAAATTTTGTATATTGAAAACATCCTGGGATTAAAGATGTGGTGGCGCACGCCTTTAATCCCAGCACTCAGGAGGCAGAGGCAGGTGGGTCTCTGTGAGTTTGAGTTCTGTAGAGCTCTGCTCTACAGAATGAGTTCCAGGTCAGCAGGAGTTACAACAGAGAAACCCTATCTCAAATAACAACAATAACAACAACAAAAAGAAAGAAAGAGAGAGAGAGAGAAAGAGAGAGGAGAGAGAGAGAAAGAAAGAGAAAAGAAAGAAAGGCAGAAAGAAAGAAAACAAACAAAAAGTTCTCTTTTGACTCTCATCTCTGGGAGTCTTCCCCACGTTCAGGAGTTCCCAGTTCTCCTCAGTCTCTCATTTTTCTGTAACTCCTCTTAATAAAGGTTGCTTCCACTTTGCACAAAAAGAAACACTCCTTTCTCCCACATAGAGACTCACTCATCTTTGGGAATAGATCTAGTGTCTTGGTGTGGGAAAACACTAAACACATCATTAGGAGCCGATAATTAGAGCAGGGCATGTCGAATGTGTGCTGCCTGGAGGAATGCATTCTGGGAAATCTGCTGTGTGAGCTCTTGGCTCTGCTGACATCAGCAACATTTGCAAACAGCCACAGCCCCTGTAGGCATCTTCTGGATCTGCCGCTCACAAAGCAGCTGTAACATTACCACCCCTCTCTGTGGCGCACGTTCCAGGTGAGTTAAAAACGATGAGTCCGTTCTTTAATAAGGAGCCAGACATTTCCAAAAGAAGTGTAGGGTCAACGAACATTGCTGCTGGGCCCCTGTCCTCAGGGCTGAGACTGGTTTGGCTACTCTGTGACAATCTGTCTGTTGCAGCTCTCCCCAGGGAGTGCTCATGTGCCGATATCCAGCGTTGGTGAACGGGGGTGGGGAGTAGATGAGGCCTTACACTATACGTTGTCTCTGGATCTGTGCTTTCATTTTCTACTGTAATGCACAGGCATTGGTGATAAGAATAGGGACTGGAATGGAGGTGGGGGAAGGGGGTGAAGGAGGCTGAGACTCTGTCCATCCTTTGGGGTAAGCTTCACAATTTCTATCTTTGTTCCAACTCACAGGAAGTTAAAGGTGTGTCCTAGATGTAGATTAGGAATGACCATACACTACTCATTGATATCTGCGTGAAAAGGACTAAGATAGCCCATTTTTCATATCTTATGAAATTATGAATTACAGATCAACTTCAGCCACTGTCAACAGTGGTCTGATTGTGTAGACTCCTTGTTGAGAGGCAGTGCTAAAATTTGCACATTAGTATATTTGAGGACTAAGCATCCCCTTTAAAATTATTTTATTTTTAATTTGTGGTGTGTGTGTGTGTGTGTGTGTGTATGTGTGTGTGTGTGTGAGCACGTGCACATGCGCACATGCACATGGATGGGGGTGTCCTTAGAAACCACAAAATGGTGTCAGATCCCCTAGAACTAGTGTTACAGAGGGCTGCAAACCACTATGTAGGTGCTGGGAATTGAACTCACCCAGGTCATCTGCAAGAACAGCCAGTGTATTAAACACTGTCCCATCTTTCCAGCTCTGTTAATTACTTTGATCCAAATGATTTTACAATGATGTTTCTCATTGTCTATGTGTGTACATACTCCTGTGTGCATCTGGAGGCCAAAGGCCAACCTCTGGTGTCCTTTCTCAGATGCTGTCCCCCAATGGTTTTGAAACAGGGTCTCTCAGTGGTCTGGAACTGAGCAAGTAGGTTAGGCTTGCTTGACCAGTGAACCCCCGGGGTTCCCCTTGTCACTGCCCTTTAAAGCTGGGATTTCAAGAATGTGCCACCGTGTCTGGCTTCCTTTATGTGGCTTCTAGGGACCAAAGTCAGGTCCTCTTGGGTAGCAAACACCTTACCAAACAAACTAGTTCCCCAGCCTGCATTTCCCAGTTTTAAAAAATAACCTTCATGTCACCAGGGGGCAAAGAGAGTGACTTTTCTCCTGTCTTGAGACTCATCTTGCCTCCTCTGCATACTCCAATTTGGACACACGCTCCCTATTTTCCATCCTTGTCGCTAAAAGCATTGTCTCTTTCAGAAGTCACTTACAGTGGGGTTAGCCTGCTGAGACTCTGACGGCTCCACACTGAGAGTCAAGGGACAGAACTCTCTGTGTCTCCTGAGTTGTCTGTGTCATGTTGGGTGGCCCTTTGGTTTTTGGGTGGGTGGCAAATTCAAACGCAGTCTTACTCTCTCGTGGTTTGGGGTGGAAAGTCGGACTGACAAATGCATTTTCAGAAGCTGATGGTTTTAAAATCCTTTCAAGTTGTGTCCCCTTGTCTGTAATGTGAGTTATTTTCTGTACTCTGAACAAAGACAACCTCTGCCCCTCATTTATTATCTTCTGGAAGGGAGATGAGCCTTTTCTTTTTCTCACTCAATTAATTTAGCTTGGAACATTTATATTTTAATTCAACTGGCAGTTTTCATAAATATTCATCAATCGCAAATAAGTCTACAGGGTCGGGAGGGCCACGGGCCAGGAAGGAAGAACATGGGTATTTTTCCTTCCTTGAGGCAAGTTCATACCCATGAATACAGCTCTTCGTCCTACTTTAAATTCAAGAAGAATTTGCTGAGGAACAATGGGTTCGAGGCTTCTACATGACATATG
Organism: Cricetomys ansorgei; assembly: GCA_026225945.1. Lineage (NCBI taxonomy): Eukaryota > Metazoa > Chordata > Mammalia > Rodentia > Nesomyidae > Cricetomys > Cricetomys ansorgei. The sequence continues at coordinate 8,137,127 of JAMJFZ010001012.1, forward strand.
AGGATGTAGGAACAATGGCAGCATCTCTCTACGTGTATATATTTACTTGGCAGCTCATCTATATGATGGGCATCTCCCCCTATATCCATAGTGATATCTTTATGGCAATCGATTGTAATAGATTTATACTAAGAGAACTATGGATAGGTTGGGTAGACATGTCAATTACACACAATCATGAAGACTTGAATACACTGTCACAAGAGTGTGGGTCATCTGGTAGCTATGCTGATCATGCCTGGCATTAGTTGAGGCTTTTGTCGTCATGTTTCATTTTCTAGTTCTGTAGTAAGATGTTTCAGAGAGCAAACAGAAGCACGAAGATGGACTCGGCAAGGCCACCTTAACACACCCCCGTCGTTGCCTGGGGATCCTCCACATGCGCTATCACCATTCAGCTGGGAAACACGTGAATGTACTCAGGATGGTGCTGTTTTCCACCTGGTCACTCGTCCTGGACAAACTAGCCAAGGATCATCCTCATGCTAGGATCACAACCTTAAGAAAGAAAATGGGATCATGGAGGATCTTGGAAGTGAGACTCAGAAATGCAAGCTTGGAGTTCACTGAGGGTGAATAAACTCTGTCTGGGAATGGTAGCCTTAGAGTCTACCCAACAGTTCCCAATCCACCCTTTCCAACGATCTGCTTTATGGAGTTTGGGCTTCCCTAGCCAAGCCCCATAATCATATAACTCCATTGCTGTGGGAGGCATGTGGGATTGCTGTGTAGGTCCTTGTGCTCACAGATAAGCACTAGGATAACCAGGAGTGGTAAACATAAAAAGTTGTCTCTTCAGACAGACAGAAGGCTGGGAATGCATATGTTTAGTAGTCTGGTGACCTATGTGCTGTCTGTGTGACCAGGCCATACCAGATCTCCCCCCAGACCTTTATCTTGAGTTTGTTTGTCTCTGTCTATCTGCAGTCCTGACTTCCTCCAGACCCTTATCATGAGACTGTTTATCTTGAGCCCATTTCATACGTTAATCCTTAGAACCTACTTTTATAGAAGATGCCACTTGTACAAGAGTTTGATCTAGTCATGTCTTAAGCTCTGTTGTACTCAATGCACAGGAATGAGCTTATTATCACCAGGAAGCTTTTCTCTGAATTGTGCTGTGCTTAAATATGTCTAAAACAAACTACTCAGACTCTCAAAGTTTGAACCAACACCAGGTACTGATTCATGTTGAACCGAACTGTCTTCTTATCTCCCTTGGATCTTAACTCTGCTGGCTTTGGTGGTCTGGTTGCAGAGACCTCTGTACATTGCAGTTTGCAAATCTATATATCTACCTGTCAATGAATATATCGGCCATCTATTCTGCTGATTTTTTTTAAGTTTAAAATTTAATAAGGTCCTTCTTGGCAAGCTTTAACTGTGTGGCGGTAAAGGCACAGCCTCAGTGAGCAGCTTAGCATGCCATCAGTGCATGCATCAGTGGGAGCAAGACATGGGAATATACATGATCAAAGGGACAAAAAGGTGGGGTTGATCATCCTTGGATAGAGTACTGGTGGGAAGGAAGTTATCACACAGGGACATCTTCAAAGCTGGGGCTGCAAGGCTGCAGAGTGGTTGTTTGCTGGGGCATTGAAAGGTGTTTGGTTGAGGCACTGACCATGTCAATTGCATCTACCTTTCTGTTCCCTCTGTTTGGTCCATTGGGCATTATTGTACCTCATCTTATGCTTTAGCCTTGACAAAACTTCTAATGAAATCTTCTTCCCTAATGCACCCTGCTCTCTTGGTGACTTGTCTGCTCTCTTGACTGTGTTTTCCACTCAGGCACAAGTATAATGAAAACTGGGTTCTCATCTGCCCTGTTAACCATCATGTCCCACAATGCCCTCCTGGACTTTTAACCACCATATCCCACAATACCTTCCTGGGCTCTTAACCATCATGTCCCATAATGCCCATCACACAGCAAATTTTCAGCAATATGTTGATGTATTCTAAGCAGAAGTTAACCACATCTTTGAAATAAACTTAGCCCAATTTGATGACAAGACTGGGTTAAATCTCCCACTGGGGCTTAAACAAATTGTCCACATTTCTTCAGAATGACACTTTTAACATATGTGAATTTTTTTTTTTTTAAAATTGCATTCTCTCTCTGTGTCTGGTACAAAAATTGCCTTTAGGGACCCACAAATGCAAAGCATGTAGTCAACGAGAAAATGCAGTCATGATAAGTTAGAGTTTTTCATCTGAATAATTGGATTTCTAAACACACGCATATTTTAAATGTCTCCTTGTATTAAATCATTCATGGAAAATATGTTGCTGTGAAATAAAATAGTATCTGACAACAATCAGGAGACGACATAATGACTTTCTCTTTCACACTTGGTTAGGTAGAGTCTGTTGTAATAGCAGCGAGGATAAGTGATTACAGTTGTTAGGAAGAAGGGTGTGGTTCAACCATTCCTTGGAGTTCCTGTGCCACAGAATCCAGGGGTGGGACAAAGTGTAAAGATCAACCAACTGTTTGCAGACACCATCACCCCTCTCCTGATTTGATCACGAGTCTTAGGAATGGGCTACTGCAGGTAAAGGTTTTCACCACTGAGCCCAACGGTCTGACTTTAATCTCCAGGTTCCATGTGTTGGAATGGCAGGAAGAACGGACTCCCCCAAGTCCTGAGTTGTCCTCTGACCTCCACACTTTCACACACACAAAAATTAATACATGAATATTTTTTAAAAAGAGTCTTACTAAAGAGTTCATGAAACTTTGATTAGGCACATTTTGTCAACAGACTGCATCCTGATTTATTTTTCCTATCTGTCTGTCTGTCTGTCTGTCTATCTATCTATCCATCCACCCACCCAGCCCTCTAATACCCTAGAGAAGTGGTTCTCAACCCATGGTTCATGACCCCTTTGGGGGTTCAATGACCCTTTTATAGGGCTTGCCTAAGACCAGCTGCATATCAGATATTATATTATGATTCATAACAGTAGCAAAAGTAAAGTTATGAAGTAGCAATGAAAATACTTTTATGTTTGGAGTCACCACAACATGAGGAATTAAAGGGTTGCAACATTAGGAAGGTAGAGAACCACTACCTTAGAGTATCATCCACAGTTAAGTACAGTCCTGTCAGACTGTGAACCTTCATGGATTCTTGTTAAGCCTGATTCATAGTCACCAAGGAGGAATGTGGAGTAAAATAAACAGGTGTTCTCAGCTGAGATTCCAGAAAACCAGATGTGACATCATGCTAGTTACCTTTCGCATCTTCTTCACCAAATACCTGCCCAGAACAAACTCAAGGGAAGAGAGGTTTATTTGGCTCAAGGTTTGAGGGGAAACAGTTCATCAGGCATAGAAAGATTCATGGCGGGGGTGCTTCCCCAGATTTAAGTGTAGAAAAGCTGCTCACATCTTAGCTGGCCAGGAAGCAGGAAAAAAAAAAAAGACACCTCAAGGCCTGACACCTGATCCACCCTCTCCATCTGGGCTCCACCTCTCGAAGAAGGTTCCACAACCTACCAAGAAACACCACCAGCTGGAGACAAAGTGCTCAGGCACATGGGCTTGCAGCGGACATCCCACAGCAAAACATTAACAGAACCCATCAGCTTTTAAAGTTCCGATGATAAATCCTGGTGCATTCGTGTGCCCAGTGTTCTGCAAACCCATCTGCCATGCAGATGACTAATTTATTCTGTGTTGGCCTATTAGTCCGTCATCTGAAATAGCTTAGACTGTTATAAAAAAAATTACAGAAATTACAGAAGCTTATTTTGTGTAGATCCAGAGGTTGAAAGTCTAAGAATGGAGATGCCACCAGCATGGTGCGGTTGTGGGGAGGAATATCCCTAGGCTGATTACTGTGGACTTCTTAATACCTCACTCCTATTGTAGGTTGGAATATAAGCTGCTACAGCCACTTCAGAAATCAGTCTGGAGGTTTCTTTCCACGTTTATTTGATCTTACTTTACTTGGGAGGGGGGCGCATATGCCACATTACACGGGTGAAGGTCAGAGGACAACTTGCCGGAGTTGGTTCTCTCATGCCACCGTGTGGCAGGAACTTTGCGCACGTTCCCTCAGGACTTGTGTAAAACTGTGGCTACTTAGCCCACAGATAATTTGTTGAGCCTCAGGCTCTGCTGTACTGATACCCAGAGCCTATGCCCTCATCTCCACCCAGTTTTCTTTGTATGTTTGAATGGTTAAACCCTCAAGCATTTTATATCTTATAGGTTCACCTCTCTGGTGTGTTAAATGTTACCCCAAAGAAAATATGGACATTGGCTTGGGGTGATATAAAGTGAACCAGAACCAAAGACTCTCTGAATCACTTCAATTAGAAAATATTTCTCTTTAACAACCAGAGGGCCATGATCCATTGAAGTCATCTTTAGAAAATGCCATTTTACTATTTAGCAATAATTGACTTTGATGTTAGTTCGATCTAGGATTTCTGGCGAATTCCTGAAGCAACCTACATGTTCCGTGATGACAAATTTTGCTAGTGAAAGCCATCTAGTGTCACCATCCCACATTGTGCGGCTTAATGAAGTTAAACTGTGTTGGCCTAATGTTAACAAAACATTTGATGGACTCCCGCTGGATGCCAGATGCTGAACTTATTCAGGTTTCTTCAGACAGCAAAAGGTTCGTTTGTGAAGCCCTGTCTCAATCCAAACAGAGATAACATGTGATTCTTACCAACATGGTTTATAGTTAACTGTAAATGAAATCTTTTTGCAAGAATAAGAGATGATAAACTGTAGGAAAGTCTCTCTCCATCTTGTAGACATGAAGGGAGAATCATAAGCTTCCCAAGCAGAAATTAAATTAACTTCGCATTATATCCCTGTAGAAATATAATAGATGTGACTAATCTAATTTTATAATTAAAAACATTCAGCATTACCCATTTAAATATCAAATGATAAATATTTTAATATCTTATTGTCATTCCTTATTATTATAAATTAAGGCAGAAGAAGAGCATTGCAATTAAAAAGCAATAAAAAGAACAAGAGGGGTGGAAACCTTTTTATGGACATTTCTAAGGTCAGAGAAGCTGAAGGCATGGCTTAGTTTTTCCTTGAAAACCTGGGGAAATTTTTTATTAGCAACAATTAGGAGGAGCTGGCAGACCCAAGGCCATCTTTCTATTCCATGTGTCAAATACAACGGGGAAAGAGGAATAAAGAGTCTAAAGGGAAGTCCAGAGAGACCGTGTTACAAGGAGAGGGGAAGTTGGGGTGTGTGGAAACTAGACTTTAGTTTTCAGCTGTCCTAACGCTCAACATGGTGACTTGTTATCAAAAACACTTCTGCTCTCCTGCTTGGGCTTAGCATTTCATACTCACACTTGGGGCTTGAGAAGAAAGCAGCCAGCACACCCGTGCCGGGTGTGTATCAGGTAGCATTCGTGGTGGAATGGAGAAAAGAGGTAATGTCTCCATCTCCATGCAGCTGCCTCTCTGGGGGCAAGAGAGACAAAGGACGAATGTCGTCTGAAAACTGCATCTGAGTTCAAAGAGCCTCGGATAAGCACGGGAGACACTCCCTGTTCAGGATGGCGTTCAATGGCTGCATTTCCAAGTAGGTCCTGTTGGCTCTTTGAATCTGGACAGAGTTGTCTCCACTTGATGTTTCGTTTTGTTTTGTTTTTTAATTCATGTTTTCCAATTTGGTTCGGAATCTTCCCAATAAATATGACTGGTAAGAGACTGAGAGAGGAAAAAAAAAAGCAGACATATGAGTCTGGAAACAAGTGGACCTTTTCTGTCAGGGGTGATCACAGGGGATGTGGGTCATTCTAGTGAGAAATTGAGCCGAGTCTGGGTTGTGCTGTTTCCATGGTTACCTCCTATAAGACACAGCATCATCCATCAGAGGTGTCTAATGCTTATGGCATCCGAAGGAAGTCCTCAGCCTTTGTGACCCAGATCCAGTTTTGCTGGTGGTTCAATACTTAAAGTTTGATGTGCTGTTAGGTGTGATATCGTGTGTGTGCTTTGACAGAATATGTTGGATACCCTCTATTGTTTCAGTTCAGCCTCCATATTTCTAGGTCTGAGGAGCCAGATCATGGGTTTCCTACATCTAGAATCTGCATCTGGCTTTGATCTGTGAGATTAGTGGGGAAGTTTGTCATCCCTCCTTTGTGGGGACAAGCCTCACAGACACCAACTATGATAAGCCTGACTTCCTTAAAATGATCTGAACCTTTTGAGTTAACAAGAGGTCTCTCCCCTGGAGTGACAGAAAACATTGCCTTTCTTTCTCAGGGCGGAAGGTGTTAGCTTCGTATGGAACCAGCCTTCCCCCATGAGACACTAGATGGAACCAACCTCAGACCTGTATCAGCTGCAATCCCTCCTGTGTGCCCCAAAGAGGCTTGGTCCATTTCCACTCTCATCTTCCATCTTTTTCCTGAGTATGACACAGTGGAGCCATAGACAAGGTTTGATTAATGCACGCTGATTCATCTTCTTTGGATGCAGTTAGAGGCTCAATAACCTTACTGCTGCCTGCCTCTGACGCTCAGCAATTTTTGTCAGTTTTTTAAAATGCATATGGGTGTTTCCCCTACATATATGTCTGTGCATCATATGTGTGCCTAGTGTGTGCAGAAGCCAGAAAAGGATGTTGGGTCACCTGGAACCAGAGTTACAGATGATGATTGTGAGCTGAACGCAGGTACTCCGTGTTCTTAACTGTTCAGCTATCTCTCTACCCACATTAGAAAAATACATGATTTATTTGAGGTGGAATGCTTTTCCCACAGCACACACATGGAGGTCAGATGACATGTCGGTTTGTTCTGGGCATCAAACCTAGGTTGTCAGGCTTGTGTGGCAAGCACCTTTATCTGCCAGGCAGCTGTACAGCTTTTCAGGGTCAGTCTAAGGCCTTCGGGTGTTCCTCTTTGTGAATGCTATAACCAGTCAGTCCCATGGATTTTCAGGCCCTCCATATCTCAAGAACATGAAGTCATTTAAAATGAACTTTCTGTATTCTGTTGACTCCCAAGTCAGGCACAGATGTCTGCTGGGTGGGTGGGCTGGGCATGGCAGACTTGAATCAAAGCTTAAGCAATGAGTTTGGATTGTAACATTTCCTTTTCCAAAAGAGATTACCGTATTACACCCATAAAACCCTTTCTCCCGGAGATGGGATAAGCAGGTGGCTGCAATTTGTATCAATTAAATGGTGACCTCATTTCTGCAATTTGCATTTTTTTTTCTTCCTTAATGGTAGCTTTTTAACAAAACTGCTGATGGATAGGATTTTTATGACTTCTCTTTTTTTTTTTTCTATGTCTGTCATCTTTTCTGCACTAATTTGGAAAGTTTTAGCAAGAAATGTAAGCATCGTGTACTGGACTTTAAAGAACAAAGAATGAACACATCTCATTTTACTTGAAAAAAAAATGTTACAGCCAAATGGAGTCCTGTGGAGATTATGAAGATGGACGCCCGGACTTTGTAATTTGATCTAGTACTATTTCTATCTGCCAGGTTCTGAGTTATCTTTACAACTAAAGTCTTTCCTGAAGTAAATGGAATTTGAAATTTTTCAGCCGAGGAGGGAGCAGCCAGGCAGGAACTATGGCAAGAGGCTGATGCAAAACTGAGAGGTTTATTTTCAAATAATGGCGAGAATTCATGTTGGGTGCATGTGTGCATATATGTGTGTGCATGTGTGCTTGCATACGTACATGTGTGCATGTATGTATGTGTATACATATGTGCATGTATGTGTGTATGTGTGTGCATGTGTGTTTCACTACATGTCAAAGCCTCAGATGCTGTTTACTGCACAACACTGTGACTGGGTTGTTTGCTTTGTCATAGGGACTGGGGCTTGGTCTCAAATCCTAATGCTTGCAAGACAAGAACATCCTGAGAATTTACTTTAAAAGAATTTTGGTGTATTTATTCTATGTGCATGAGTGTTTTGCCTTCATGTATGTCTATACATCATTTGTGTGCATGGTGCCCACAGAGGCCAGAAGAGGGCATTGGCTCTCCTGGAACTGGAATTACAGACAGTTGTGAGCCACTGTGTAGGTTCTGGGAATCGAACTCAGGTCCTCTGGAAGAGCAGCTAGTGCTCTTACCCAGTAAGCCATCTCTCTAGCCCTCCCTCCGATAATTTATTTTTAAAGACTAATTTTGGAACAACTTGAGGTTCAACAGAAAAACTGAGAGATATTTCCCATAAAACCTACTACCCCTTGCAGACATCAGATGTGTCAAAAAGATGAAGGACAGAGCAAACCTCCCACCTTACCAACACATCCCACCAGAGGATCCTTCATTAGGACCAATGATCCTGTAGGTTCTCAAACTCCCTAACACTATGACCCTTTAACACAATACTGGGTACTCATATGTGGGCATATCTTCGTGTGTGCAGACCCACCTGGAGACTGAAAGAAGCTGTGTTTCAGTTCCGAAGATCATCAGAAATATGTGTTTTCCAATGGTCTTAGGCGATGCCCATGGTGGGGGTCACAACCCCCAGGTTGGGAACTGCTACTGTACTGGCATACCATGGTCTCCACCACCCAAGGTGCACAGCGGAGTTCATTCTTGGAGTTAGGCGCTTCCTAAGTTTGTGCAGATTTATGACGTATGTCCGCCCACCTAGTGTCGGGCAGAGAGATTTATTGCTCTGGACTCCCGCCCCCCCTCCCCGGCCCCGTGTTGCACTTGTTCATTCTCCACTCAGGTTGAAAACCACCCAACCTTCTTAATGTCCCTTCCCATTTTCCTTCTCTGGAATATCATTCATTAAAACCACACAGGAAGTAACCTTTTCAGGTGGCTCCTTCCCCGTAATAGCAAAGTTTCTAAGGCTCTTCCAAATGCCACTTGAGAACCCATTTCTGTTCAGCACTATTATTCAAACATTAGGGACAGAGCCCTATTTATTTATACAGTCATTCTCCAGAGGTCTTCCTATTGCTGCTGATTATGGCCAAGTTTAAATAACGCTGACCGGAGTGTTCAGATGCAGTTTTTTGTGAATGTGACGTTTTCAGCACCTTCGAGAAAATACCAGATGGCAAGACTGCTTAATCATATAGCAAGCCTGTATTTTGATCAAGCTACTTTTTAAATTGGCAGTGTCACTCTACAGACCAAGAGCAACAAACAGGAGCCCTGGTACGGCAGTTCTTTGCTCGCCTTTGGTGTTGCAGTGTTCTGGATTTGGGCCATTCTAAGGGGTTCATTGCTTTAATTGGAATTCCCATGTGCACGTAGGCTTATCATGTGGAAAGCTGCTCTTCTGTATTTATTTATGCATTTATTCATTCATTCATTCATCCATTCATTATCCTGGTCTTCTGTCTGACTTCAAATTTGGTAGAAATACTTCTTTAAAAAAAAAGAAATCTATTTGTGCATTATTTGTTCTTGCTCTATTTTATTTTATTTTTCTTTTTGATATGTCTGTATCTAAATGTCTTCGACAAGAAATGGTCTGAAAATTTTGTTAGATTCACATAAAGAGTCAATGGAAAGTTTTATCAGTTATCCTGTAGCGGTCACTCCGGTATCTCCTTCAGGTGTGTAACGCTTCATCTGAACACTGAATAAATTTTACGTGGATATTTTTATCAGCCACTTTTACTGATTACTTTTGCTAAGTGACAGTTTAGTAGATGCACACAATAATTTCTGAGTTCTCTCCATCCGATACTCTCTTTTATCTCCCTCCCATCCTCACCGACCTCCCCCAAAATTTTGGCTTTTAATTACACATACAAATACATACCTATGTACGTATATACACATGTATGTACACTGTAAGTCTGTAACATTATACACTTATTTATTTGCAGCATAAGTATATGTGTAGAACATACAAACACTCCGTAAATACATGTAAGGATATGTCATTTCTTTGGAATTTCTGAGACACGCCCTCTGGAAATATTACTTAGTAACAGGTCATATTAGACAAAAGGCTCAGTTTTCTGTTCCTGTCAATCACTAAGGACTTAGTGAAGTCTTTTAGGGTTGAGAGATGGATGGGAAGGAGGCAGACGAGGAGGAATGTTCATACAGAAGAAAGAAATAAAATCATTAACAGTGGCATTAGATCACAGTACAGTGACTGTGTGCAGTGACTCTGCTTCAGCAGCAGAGGCTCTCAGGTGTCTGGGCATCTTCTGTGATGCAGCAGAAACCTGGGACCTGACTGCTGTGGGCATCTCGTTACTCACTTCATTAAGTCCTAGTGAGCGGCTCAGTATTTGTCATATTTATGTAGGCAGAAGGCAGCAATGCAGATTTCTCAGGGGCTACTTTTCTCAATCTGTCCTTGTCTGTCCACAGAAGGAATGCAGTCTAGGATCTGCACAAACCCTTTTTCTAACATCTCCGAGTCTCAGCAAATTTTATTAATGATACAGCATTTCTTACATGGCTGTGGGAGTTTCATTTATTAGAGATTATTAAGCAGGAAGGCAGGTTAATCAATCACAAATACTTACTTTTCACAGGCTGCTCCACATGTAAAAAGACATGGCAGTGAAGAAGCAAAAGGAAATTTTGTCCCTGTGGTCCTTTTATTCTGCAGCAGAGTGGTTTCAACAGACCAGGCCAGACACTTAACTGCTACCTTGAGCACTACTTCAACCCTGTGATTAAAACATGTCAATGGCAGTAGAACTTCCCATGACAATTTTGGGTTTTGTTTTGTTTTTGGTGGTGCTGGGAATCAAGCACAAGGTCTTATGTACCCTAGCCAATTGCTCGACCACCAAGTTATAGCCACAGCCCAATCCTGAACAATCATTTTAGCATGAGGAGATTGGTGACTTAAAGGACACTCTGAACATGCTAGCTATGCACAGCAAGAAATGCACCAAGGAGGTAACTCTGTGCATTTTTTAAAAGGCATATATTCAAAACTGTTGATCTACATATTGATTTCATATTTTCAAACTATGATCATCTCATAAAACTGAAAGTTATGGAGTTCACTTCACTACAGAATGGTGAGTAAGGTTAATATATGTAAATAGATAACCTACCATCTTAGGCTCCATTGCTATGATGAAACCCCAGGACCAAAAGCAAACTGGAGAGGAAAGGAATTATTTTGGTTACACTTCCACATCACAGTTCATCACTGAGGGAAGTCAAGAGAGGAACTCAGGTCAGAAACTTGAAGGCAGAGGCCATGGAGGAATGCTGCTTACTGGCTTGCTCCTCTCGATTTGCTCAGCCTTCTTTCTTAAATCTAGGAACACCTGCCCAGGTGGCACTGCCCAAAATGTCCTGAGTCTCTAACATCAATCACTAATCGAGAAAATGCCCCTACAGACTTGCTCACATGCCGATCTGATAGAGGCATTTTCTCAATTGAAAGATGAGCCTGGCTTGTGCCAAGTCAACCCAGAACTAGCCAGCATACTATCTGTCTGCCTATCTATCTATCTATCTATCTATCTATCTATCTATCTATCTATCTATCTATCTATCTATCTATCGATCTATCTATCATCTATCTATCATCTATCTATCTATCATCTATCTATCATCTATCTATCTATCTATCTATCTATCTATCTATCTATCTATCTATCTATCATCTATCTGTCATTTATCTATCTACCCATCTATCATCTATCAATCATCCATCTCATATCTCATTTTCTCTTATCACCTCTTTGATGACAGCCACCTAAGTTGTTTTTAAATCCTGTTTGTTATGAATGACACTGTGAGGAACCCCAGAGCTGGCAGGAGACTCTTCAAGACCGTCATTCAATATTTTTTGAGGAGATAAACACCCAGAAATATGGTTGCCAGATTAGATTATGAAGAGGTCTTAACAGTAGATGTCACCAGATACTAGAGTTGAAATGTTTAACGGCATGCATTTTTAAGAAGTGAACTAATATACTCTTATTTTACACCAATTGATCATTTTCAGGCAATGTTAGCTCCACACTACATTACTTATTCATATTTGTGAATTACGTTTCCAGGGTAACAAATTGGGATATTATATATACTTTTCAGCATGGTTCTAATCTAAATATCACACACACACACACACACACACACACACACACACACACTTCTTACTTTATTTTTCCTTGAGGCAACGCACAGCCTAACTAAAACACTTATCCCCATAGTTTCTTTATCCTGATTTCTTATACAACCCAGGACCAAAGCCTATAAAGATGATATTGGATGTTAGAATCAATCCATACAGACTAATCAGTTCTAGTGGAAGCTCTCCAGAGCCCCGTGTTGAGAATGTTTCTTAGGTCATATTTGTTCCCTAATTGGCAGCAAAGGAAGCATGCTGTGATTGACTGGACCATGACTGTTATTAATGGCCGTGTGTCTCTGCTGTAAAATCACCACTCCTTAGACTTGGAATTCAGGAAATGCTTTGCAGGGTGACAACCTGAAACACACGTGGGGCGTCTTTCATATTCTTAAGTGCCCTCTAGTCCTCATGGTTTCGTTAATGCTTAATGTTTCTGGACTCTGACCTAAGTAAGGTTTTATTGTCGATAGACATAGCAGGCAGCAGTCATGGATACCCATAATTTAAAACTGCAGAAACTTGAGATCATAAATGCAAAATTCCTAGGCAGCTGGTGGTAAAACCTGAATTTCAGTTTTCCATGAGGGTTCTAGACATGACAGGACCATGCTAAGAACTGCGCAGAGCTGTGTAAGTCAGAGAAGTGGATGCTGCTATGACAGCCACAACTTGAGAATTTTCTATCTGCAAATGGTTGACTCAAATCTCTGCAATGCATAGATATAAAATAACATCTCTGTTGGTGTGTGTGTTGGAGGGGGGAGATATTTTAATCCTAGGAACAAAGCTCTGCAGGTCCAAATAATCCAACATAGGTAGATTACTATTACAAACTGTTGGTACAATAAACCTAGAAAAATCTAGTACACATTGCATTCTTCTAGCTCATTTTTGTTTATGATCATAACGCTTTGTGTTTCAGAAAAACACATCCGGTTTGTTAAAGCATTGCCACCTAACACATAAAATCAATGCAATTACCAGAGTGTGAGGATCATGGGCTGCCAAATGTCTGTGTCAACTGTGGCAGACACCATATATATATATATACACAAACATACATATATATGTATACACATGCATACATATGTGTGTGTATGTATGTATATATTTGTTTATATATGTATATATTTGTTTATATATAATATGTGTTATATATATTAAATATATATTTAATATAATATATTATACAGCCTGCAGGTTTGTTTGTTTATATATATATATATATATGTAATATATATATAAATAAATATAATATGATTATATACATTTAATATAATATGTATTATACAGCCTGCAGGTTTGTTTCTATCATATTCATGGCTAAGTTAATGGGTCTCAAAATAAATTTGTGTATAGATCTTAGGCTACATAATCCCATAAAAATAATCAATAGTAGGGGAAATGGTGGGTTTGGACTTTAATTCCATTTACTAATTATATGTGAGGTACAGCAATTCTTCTCCTGGGGCGACCTGTGTTCATATTTCCAGCTGTATGTGCCTGAAGCTGGCATCAAGTAAACTGTCCAGCATTTGATCTCACAAAAGGCCACACGTTCAATTTCCGTCTCGTTCCTTGTCCTCATGAAACAAGCCAAGAATATTTTACAATCAATTTTTACCTTTCAGACATCATTTTTTCTTTCAGACATCATCAAGGAATTCCAAAGTACTGAAATTATGATGGGATGATCTATAAGAATGATTTTCTTTTAATTGTAGGGTTTTAGGATTTTTATTTTAGAATTTTAACCCTACTCCTTATTTGTTCATCAGAAACAGTGCTGTACAGTGATATTTTGATAAGTTTTTTTAAAGAAATTATGTCAGAGTTTGGAACCAGAAAATACTATTGGAAGAGAATGTGATTTCCATATTTACTAAAATATAAGTATTTTTTTAGATTTATTTTTATTTATGTGTGTGTGTGTGTGTGTGTGTGTGTGTGTGTGTGTATGTGCATGTTAGTGCAGGTATCCTCCCAGGCCAGAAGAAGGAGTCAGATCTCTGGAGCTGGAATCACACGTGGTTGTGAGTCTCCTGGTGAGGGTGCAAGGAACCAAACTTTGATTCTTTGGAAAGAGCAGTCAGTGCTCTTCACTGCTGAGCTTTCACTCCAGCCCCTTCCACTCAAATAAAAGTTTATTAGTTTTAGTGTTTTGCTATGAAGCAGAATATTGCAGTGGTTCACGGCATGGGATTTCATTTATAGCGGTCTCCCCAGAAACAGGGTTGAGTGACACCTAGAAAGGATCTCTGCTGCCCCAATTGCATTCTCTGTATTCCTCCTACAGAAGAATATTGAACCTGATCTTCTCTCCTTCCATCTGACATGAAGCCTGGAATTAATGAAGTCTAGGATATGGGTCTGAGAGTCTGTATGTGATGTGGGTGGAGGGAAAGATGGCCAAGGAGAAATGAGTGAGATGAGACAACGTGCATTTGGCAGGATTACTCTGGTGAAAAATGGAAGGCCCAGAATTATGACAGGGGAGAGATCTGGGTGCAGAGAGTCAGGCAGGATTTCTACCCCTTAGAAGATGAGGAGGAATGACTGGAGTGATATCGATGATTACCGCAGAGGTACATGGCAGTGGTTGGTTGCTCGATTTAAAAAAATGTTGATTAATAGTGATGTGTTAGAGACAGTGGAGAGGATAAGCAAGTCCCTTATCTTACGAAGGGTATGAGTGACAATCAGTGGCCACCTGTTGTTTGCCGGATTGAAGGGATATTAATATTTCACATGCTTCCTTCATCCCCTGACTCTCTTCATCATACTCCAAACAGTATTTTCTATCTTAATTTTTTTAAAGATTAGTTTATTTTTTATTTTGTATACATGGGTGTTTTGCCTGTGTGTGTGTGCGTGTGTGTGTGTCTGTGTACCACCTGCATACAGTACCCGCTTAGGCCAACAGAGGGCACTGCATCTCCTGGAACTGGAATTGCAGATGGTTGTACACTGGACACCCACCATGTGGGTGCTAGAAATTGAACCCAGGTCCTCTGCAAGAGCAGCCAGTGCCATCGGAGTCATCTCTCTACCTCCCCCTACCGACAGTACTTTCTGAAGATATCTATCCAAAGAAAACAATTGCAGTTGACTCTTCCTAGGTGTCTGTCTCTAGTAGATGGTGACTGGAGGAAAAATCTGAGTTCTCTGCTTGTTGAACCATGAGAAAGGAGCATGCCTGCAAGCCCACACAGGGTGGATGAACCACACAAGTCAGTGTTCAAAGAAAGCCTCACTCAGGTTCTAAACTTAAACCCATCCTCTCTCTTCTTTTCATGTGATCATGGTTTCCTTTAAAAGTCTTTATTATCAACCTACTTTGGAAGACAAACATCGTTTTCATCCTCGTCTCTCTCACAGCCTCATCTTGGAATAGTCACAAGGTGGAAATGTCCTGACACTCACCGTTGCCCTCAGGAGTGTGTGTGTTATACATTATAAGCAGGGTTCAAACTTAACCAGTCTTCCTTCCCGAGTGTGTCTCTCACAGGGGCAGCTGTTACCCTGAATTTTGATGTCCATCATTCTTCAAAGCCCTTTTCCTTTTACATGTTTGATGTTCCTGATCATGAGAGCTTAAACCTCTACCTGAAGTTTTCATTAGAAACACCCACAAATGAAAAACTGCAATTATAGACTTAAAATAGCCAGATTTAGGGGATATTAATATTTCATAAGGAGACTTAATCTATTTCACTACATTTTACATTAGTTGTTCTAATAAATCTATCCCCACCAGCAGTACTGTTGGATTTAATAGACTTTATAAATAATTGGTCAATATCAAATGTGCCATAAATTGACTCCAACTTTGGAAAGAGGCCCGGGAGCTACTTTTGTGTTTCAGTATTGTAAACGGCCCATAATTCACAATTAACACAGGCTGAAACGGTGACAGGTTTTGATTGTGCTAAATGACAAACTCTGAGGGCATACAAAACAAGTTTAATTCCCTGTGATTATAGATACTGAGATTGCTAACTTGACTCAGTTTTACCCAATGCTAGACCACGACTAAGAATAATTTTAACTGAAGACACCCAGCAACTGGAGGAAGCTCAAGCACAGAAAGAAAAAAAAAAAACGTGCATTAAAGTTGCTGAAAGATAGTAAGTGAAAACTTACTATGGATCTGAAAGAAACACAAGGCTTCACCATGAATTTTGTGGTGGGTGGTGGTGCATCCCTTTCTCGATAATGCTCTACAGAAGTCATAGTCCTCAGGAGAGAGTTTACTACTACTATTTTGTTAAAAAGGCACAATATCAAACCACCTACAAAGTAAGTATTTCTATACCCATCGATTGGTGCACCTCTCACCCCTCATCAGACAAACATCATTGTGCAGTGTGTGATGGTTCAATACAGAGACTCTCAGTTGGCCAAAGTTCAGAGAGTAAGCGAATGCAGAGTGCTCAGCCCTCACTGGTCATCTATTTCGATTCCTTCTCCCCTCCGAGGCTTGGGGAACACTGAGTGAAAAAATTAGAAGAGCCAGAGGTCAAGGAGGACTGCAGCAAAACAGTGTCCCCCGGACACGACAGGACCACCATGCTCACGAACTCAACAGCAGCTGTGTTGCCTGCACAACATCAAGCCAGGCACCATCCGTCCCAGCACAGAGGGAGGAGGGCACAGAAAGTCCCACCCCTAGCTCCGGAGCTGTGGGCACATGATGGCTGCTAAGGGAACATGGGAAAGTCTGTTTCCTTCAACGGTAGATTGCCCATGCTGCAGGGAAGCCCTTACACCCCTGTACATAGAGACAGCACTAATGGGACTTAGTGAAAGAAGAAGAAATGGCGTGGGAGTGGGCTAGGGAGGAGTAGGAGAGGGAGGCAGGGAATGGATCTGATCTAAATACGTTGAATTCATATGGGAAATTACAAAAAAAAATTAAAAATTAACTTTGAATTCATCACTCTTGTAGAAACCGTGTGATTTGTTTAATAAATTATTTCAGGGTGTGCTGTCCACAGAATGGGGCCTTTGACTCTCAATCTTCTTTAATATCAAGACGTGCACAAGCCATCCTTCAGTGCTATGAGCAATACCCAGCATTCTTTGCACTCAAAGTCAGGGTGCATATAATGTTCATAAGGGAGGGTTGAGCTTCCTCAGTGGTATGTAAATGTATCTTAAAATGAAAGTATTTATTTGTCTTTCTTATTGACTCGGAGGAATACATTTACTTAAGCCTAGTGAATGCTACATTGCTTTCCTTAGGGAAAAAAAATGACATTAAAATCAATATTCCTCTTTAAAACCCAGAATGCTGATGGTTGGAGTATTATGTTTTAGGGAATGTTGCTATTTAGTCATTGAGACCACCGAGGAAACTCAGAAAGCACATTCACATGCAATGGACTCAAATAACAGCCATATTTTAGAACACTTCTCATGATCAGAAGCCACTAACTATTCTACTCAATTAATTCTTTAGACTCCACGAATCCTACCATCTCTACGGACATAAAAGCGATGCCACAATTCAATAGTCAAATGTTTAAAATCATTTCTTTGAATAGAGCTAAATGCTTACCATTGAAGACTGCACTGATCAATATCTTATACATCTATTTGGAAAGAGCAACCTTACCTCAGGAGACATCAACCTCTCTCTAGTTGAAGGGGAACTCATTCATGGGTATATTGATACATGTGTAACAGATCCTGAGTATCTCTTCAGTGGAGCCACAAGCTGTGCTCACTGCAGATGCTTTTGAATTTGGGAACCACAAAAGCATGCAGATGAGACTTCATCTGCCCCGCAGTATGGGGCATGCTGTGGTGGTGTTCTCAGTGCCACAGCTTTGGACTGTTTGGGCCCTTTAGATTTCTGATTGATAGCTGACTCATCAGTGTTCTGTGTCCCTGATGCCCGTGTGAGCAGAGAGGCTTCTACCATCACGCAAGCCGCCATTCAAACCCGATCCTGTCTCATCTGCAGTCGGTCATGCTTCAAGCTCCTGCTTGAGTTCCTCCTCTGACTTCACTCAACGATGCACCATGACCTGGAAGTATAAGTCAAATAAACCTCTTCTACCCAAATGGCGTTGCTCGCAGTGTTATATCACAGCAGTGGAAGGCAAATCAGGTCACCACTGTTCCTTTGATTATGAGATCAAACCTATGGAATCTTATCACTCTTTTTTTTTTTTTTTTTTTAAGCTTGGCCTTTGAACTAAATGTATGCAGAAAGGAGAGAGAAAAATACCCACCTAATTGGTTTACTGGCATTGTTTATTCGTGTGACTCTCTCCCTCTTTTTCAAGAGTTTGATTGTAACAAATGGTATTCATAATGGAAATGAGACTACTGAAAAATAGTTTAATATTTAATTTAGATTCTTGGACATGTTGTAAGTTCGGATATATCACTAATAAAAACAGCAACAGATGTTTTTAGCTCCTTGTAACATTTTACTAAATCGATTTGGTTTCAATGTAGTCCTTGATTTAAAAAAAAAACAAAAACAAAACAATTGTTTATCCGTCAACAGTACTGATAAAATAATCACTGAAGTTATGATAAGATAATTAAGCACCGCTGAAAAGCACAAACATGTTTGATGATGAACATTGGTGCCAGTGATTTAGCAGAGAGATCAAAATAAATCAGGTTGTGCTACATTGATGGGTAAAAGAACTGATGATGGGTATGTGCTTTGACTTAAGGATAGAGAAATGTGGAACTAGAGAGGTGACTCAGTGGTTAAGAGCACTGGCTGCTTTTCCAGAGGACCTGGGTTCAAGTCTCAGCACCCACATGGCAGCTCAAAACCACCTATAACCTCAGATCCAGGGTATCTCATGTCCACTTCTGTCTTCCATGAACACTGCGCTCGCTCTCTCTCTCTCTCTCTCTCTCCCTCTCTCTCCCTTTTTCTCCCTCTCTCTCTCTCTCTCTCTCTCACACACACACACACACACACACACACAGACACACACATATAATCACAGATACACAATTAAAAATAAATCTTAAAATGGTATGGGAGACATTGTGGCTATTCTTGTTATTTTTGGAACACCTCTGGTGTATTTTAGTATTTCGTTCCCTCTCCTCAATGAACCCAGTGTTGAAAATTTGATACAGCACTCGCTCACCAATGTTTGAAAAGTAGTCAAGACATCTGATTATTCCAGCAGTGTTTTCTGAGAATACAGGAAAATATACTAAAAATGTTTTTTTCTCCTCTATCCAAGAAACATTATTCCCCCCCCCCAGATTGCTCTTAATGGTAAATCATAGTCATGGCTCCTGATCACTGCCTTCGTGTAGGTCTCAGGCTGCCCACAACTAGGTCACTATATTTAATTTCCCGTTGATTCAGGGAGTTTCTAGTGTCCGCTAGATACATTACCTCCTATTTAACTTAGGAGATGCTGTTTTGTTTCTGAATCAACCAAGAACTGCATTCAGTGAAATTTACATTTTAAAGTTAAAACTTTTACTCAAAGAGTGACGGTGGGGGCCCGTAATCTCATCACTCAGGAGGTGGAGGCAGAGAATCGTGAGTTCAAGACCATCCTCAGCTTATACAGTAAGTTTGAGACATTGTCTTATAAAACGTTTAGGAATGTGTCTGTCAAGAACTAGAGTCTGCCTGGACTCTGTTTAGAGTCCGTAGTTAGAGTTCTAAATATGCCGAAACCATGATGCTAGTATGCTCTAATTCTCTCCAAGTGTCCCATGTATAAATTATTACCCTGAAAGTTATCTAACCTTGTGCAGTTAGTCACGTTGTTGGCAACTGTCCCATAGATTCAGGAACATATGCATCTTTCAAACTAAAAAACAAACAAACAAAAAAACCAACAACAAAAACTCCTGACTACAGTCCATTACACAAATCTCATAACATCAAACACTGAGGCCTGGGGAAGATACAAGCTCAAGATGACAGAGCCACAATGTGGGAAGGTTGAGCTCCAGAATGTCACCGTGGGAGGTCCTGTACGATCAAGGTCAATTCTTTGCTATTAGAGAATATGGAAATGAACTTCTATCAAGTTGGGATTTTATATACTTTGGAATGTTTGTTAGAGTAATCTGCATTTCTTAAATAATATCCATTGAGCCGGAAGTGGGGGGGGCTATGGATGATCCTGTGTTTGTATGACTTGTTAGCATGGAAGACATATATGCTTCATTCATTCAGCAATCAGTTATTGAAATCCTACTGTGTGCTTTATGTGCTACAAAGAACCGTGGATAAAACTTGGCCTTTGACATTTTGATGTATTGCTTCCAAGTCTCTCTTTGTAGTAGATCACGTCACAAATTTAAAAATGATTGACGGCTCTAAAAGAGTTTCTTTTTAAAGTTGTACAGTTATGATTGCTATATCAGAAATTAAAATCATTTAAAATAGCTATTTAAATTCAATGCAGGTGACCATAAATATTTTATGAAAATAACTATATTGTCCAAACCAGACTTTATTATAAGAGATAGGGATATTTATTTATTTTCTGTCAAATAATATCAACATGTAACTTTATAGAAAACAGCTGGATTCTCAGACCTGTTTCTTCATTCATTCTGTGATAACATGTCGCTTCTATTGAAATGCGTGAAAAACATCCAGACTGATTCAAGTGTGCCAAAGTTGAAATGAAAGAACATTTCAAAAATCTTTTTAGGAAGTGTCAGATTTTGAGATTATACGCAAAACCGACATGCCATTTTCTCTTTTTAAATTGTTATTACATTTATTCATCTAGTGTGTGTGTGTGTGTGTGTGTGTGTGTGTGTGTTCACACACATGTCATTGCATACATATGGAGGTCAGAAGACAACATGTGGGAGTCGGTTCTCTTTCTACCCTGTGGGTCCTGTGTATCAAACTCAGGTCTTTAACAGTGAACACCTTTACTTAGTGAATATTATATATTGGTTTTTGTGCTGGTTAGCTTTTATTTTTTCCTTTTTCTTTTTTCATCAACTTGACAAAAGCTAGAATCATCTGGTTAGAGGAGCTTCAGCTGAGAAGATCCCTCTGTCCGATTGGAATGCGGGCACATGTTGCATCTTCTTGGTTGATGATTGCTGTGGAAGGGTCCAGCCCACCGCGGGTGGTGCCATCCCCAGGCAGGAGGTCCTAGGAGCAGGCCATGAGAAACAAACTGCTAAGCAGCACGACTCCATGGGCTTTGCTTCAGTTCCTGCTACCAGGTTCCTGCCTTAAGTTAATGCCCAGGTTTCCCCCAGTGATGGACTACAAACTGTAAGCTGAAAAAGCAGAACTACAAAAAAACCAACAACAAAAAGAACCCCACCCTTTTCCCCCAAGTTGCTTTTGCTAAGTGTTTTATCAGAGCAACAGAAATCAAGCTAGGTCAGGTGTGCTTTGGAACGTTAGCCCATTCCAACATGCCTTCAATGCCTCTTCAGCTCTCTGTCTTTTTGTAACAGTTGTTCTCTCCTCTAGAAAGTGACATGGCTATCTCACTCAGAGCTGACCACTCTGCTGTGTGCCGAGACTATCTGTACTTTCTGCCAAACAATCAGATTCAACAAGACCTTTGGGCTTTCTTCTGCAACTTCTGCTTAACTCATAGTTACCCTGCCCACTGGTCCTAACTTCTTTTTTTTCCATTGGTGTTCATCCAAATAAATTCAAGCAAAGCAGCAAACCCAGACACATTTGCAGATTCACTACTCATTTTTAATGCAAATGTATGAACCTGCATATGAGATGGTAACAGTTCCATGTTGGCAGCTACCTCTTCAATGGCAGATTGCTGTATGGGAAAGTGGAGATTTTACAATTTATTTTACTGTTTCCTCTAGTAGAAATCCAGCGACACCAGTTTCTGCAAAGCTTCAAGCATTGTGTCATGTGCTTTCTGTGTCCCTGATGTAAATGTGATATGGTAATTTATTTATAAGAAGCACCAATGACTTTCTCCCCTCTAATTGAAAAAGAACGAAATGAAACAAAACAAAACCCAAAAGCTTTGACTTTTACTTTGCATAAGACATCTGCATTAAAATTCTTAACTACTTCTTTCAATTCTCTAAGTGACAAATAATGCCGAATCTAAATGAGAACATGATAGATTTTTAATTGCTCTATAAAGATGCTATAATAATCTAACATGTACTAAAAAATAGGAGAAATTGTTTTTAAAAAAAATATTTTTGGCTGGAGAGATGGTTTAGAGTTTTAGAGCACTGGCTTTTCTTCAAGAGGACCCAGGTTCAATTCCCAGCATCCACATAACAGCTTACACCTGCCCGTAACTCCAGTTCTAGGGGAATTTGATGCCCTCTTCTGGCTTCTGTGGGAACTGCACATGTGTGTGTGTGTGTGTGTGTGTGTGTGTGTGCGCGTGTGCGCGCACGCACACACACACACAGAAAAAGAGAGATGTGTATCAGCATTTATATGCAAATAGAATAGCTTTGAGTTGAGAACATAAGTCTTTGCATCTGCTTTTGGAAACAGCACCATTCATCTTTAAGTTAAGAAGCCCATACTATAAACACTCTTCTGGCATAGCAAATCCATTTGGATTACAAAATCATTACACTAGGAAAGATAAAATAACCTTTTGAGAAAAGAAAATATTTGAAAGCAAGACAACAATGCACTGGTTTGTTTCCACTCGCTCAAATAAACCTTTGGATTTTAAAATACAGCATTTTATTAAATGGGTAATGAGAGTACAGAGACTCACTGGGCAAAGCTGCATCCGAGAAGCATAGATTAATAGAAGCACAGAAAATGAGACGAATTAGTCCCAGTGGTTGCTCTAAATTGTCTACCTCGAGGTGGTATAGAGAGTACTGGATACACAGACACACACCTCTCATCTCCACAGTAGTAAGCTCATCGCATACCCAGTGAAACTCAAGCCATCTTCTTCCCTTCCTAAGAACTTGCATGGGAATGTCACTGACGTACCTCAACGACATCACACAAAATATCTGACCTCACAGACTCCATTAGTTACTTTCCTTGCTCTTAACCACTGGGTCATCTCTCCAGTCCCTAAAACTGTATTCTTTTATATTCTTATCAGTGACGGTTCATAAAGCTGCCTGCCAAATAAATTTTGTGGGATGCTAACTGTATGCTTTTAAAGAAAGAAAAAAAGATAAAGATGGACTTGACTAAGAAGCATTTTCAGTACCTCCTTTTCTGAAACTTGGAAAATTAAATTGAAAAATGAATGATAATTGGGTTGCACAGACATGTTGGTAAACACACACACACACACACACACACACACACACACACGTGTTGAGTCTAAGTGCTCATATGTGTGTGTGAATGTGCATGTGAAGGCCAGAGGGGAGTGTTGGACAGTTCTTTGACCTCTCTCTCCCTTACTCTTTTGAGTCAGGGTCTCTCACTGAATCTGGAGCTCATCACTTCTGCTAGATGAGAGGACTGGCAATCCCACGAGAGTCTCCTGCCTCTGACCCTCCTAGCAGTAGGGTTATAGACACATATGACCACACCTAGTCATAAGTCAGTGCTGGGGATCAAACTTGGGTCTTTGTGCTTTCCTGGCAAGCAGCTTGTCAACCAAGCATATCCTAAGCCTACAGTCTTTTTTAAAGTGTATCTTTGGATTCTAGATCCAGTAGGGCAGTAGGCAGAGTCTGACAGGGTACAGGGGTGAGAGGTAGATCGGGGAGGAATGGGTGAGGATGTGACAGAGATACATTGTATGGAACTCAAGTAATTAATAAAAGTATTATGTTGAGGAAAATAACAAATGCTACATATAAAAAATAAATAAAAGTTTGGATCAACCCCTTACAATGGATTTGTAAGTTGTGGTGGCACATATCTTTAATCCCAGCACTCAGGAGGAAACAGGCAGGCAGATCTATATGAGTTTGAGGGCAATTTGTTCTACACAATGAGTTCCAGGATGGCTAGGGGCTACACAGTGAGAACCTGGGGAGAGAGAGAGAGAGAGAGAGAGAGAGAGAGAGAGAGAGAGAGAGAGAGAGAGAAGAAGAAGAAGAAGGAGGAGGAGGAGGAGGAGGAGAGACAGAGAGACAGAGAGAGGGGGAGAGAGAGATTCCTTTTCTAGGATTTCTTATTCCCATATAAATATATTTTCATCTGATTCTAATTGTTTTCACCGATTTTTAAAATATTGCTTTATAAATAAAATGTAAAACATTTCCCATCACGCTAAAAAAAGTTAATCTTTGAAAATTTCATTAATATGCTTTTTATCTTGATCATATCTACTCTACCTCCTCCTCCAACTCCCCTGGCCCTGCAATGCATCTCCATTCCAATTTCATATCCTTATGTTTTGAAATTTCCCACTGAACCTAATTGGTGCAGTTCATATGCGCCTGGGTTTGGGATGATCCACTGAAGCATGGATAACCTACAAGTGGCCATGGCTCCCAGGGGAAAAAAATGACTCTACCTCCCAACTGCCAATCACTCCTTAGCTGGTAGTGGGATCTTAGAAGCTCCCGGCCTGCATGCAGAGACTCTTAGCTGCATTACCTTATGCAGGTAACCACAGCTGCCATGAGTCGACACTGCCAGAAGCCTTGTCTTGTTTAGAGGACAACATTTCATCTCCTCCCCAACCTCAGACTCTTACATTCTTACTATCTCCTCTTTCTAGATGG
Source organism: Cricetomys ansorgei (assembly GCA_026225945.1). Classification (NCBI taxonomy): domain Eukaryota; kingdom Metazoa; phylum Chordata; class Mammalia; order Rodentia; family Nesomyidae; genus Cricetomys; species Cricetomys ansorgei. The sequence continues at coordinate 8,161,831 of JAMJFZ010001012.1, forward strand.
TCTCTGACCCCTGGAAGTTGGGATTTGATTTGAGTGTCCCATCTATAGCTGAGCACATATGCTCACTTGTTCTCAGCCTTTGAGTCTCTGTATTAACCACTATCCACTGCAATCAGAGTTTCCCTTTCCAAGGTTGGGAACAACATGAATCTATAGATATAAGCATACATGTTTAGAAAGCAGCTTGGCACGTCTGTTTAGAAAATCATTATCAATTGATTCTCCCGTAGGGTCTATGATCTCCCTAGTCATGGGTTTTGATGATGTTTGCAGCAACAGACATGAATCCTTCCAATGAGCAGGTCTCAAATCCAGTCAAGAGAGTGGTTGGTCACCCCATAATCATTCTCTCCCTAGTGTGCACATCTTTGTTGGTAATGTAGTGCACTGAGTCCTGCATCAGGTAAGACTGGTATCCTTTAATGATGGGAATTACTATCATGTGACATCAGCACAGTCATGTCTATGTTTCTGTTCATTCTCTGCAGTGGCATTAGCAACACAATATAATTACTCTGTTAAAATAGGCAGGGTTGATACGAAACAACCTTGTTAACTTTCTTCCCATAATAGTAAGGTCATTGTGTTGCGTCCTAGAAGAAAAGATGCATCTGGTAGACAGACACACGTGCACATCAGACCCTGAATTAACTGGCAAGAACTTAGAGTCTGTAAAGTAACATCTGGGCCAGTAAATTACCAGAAGATAAAGAGTGGCTTTGCTGATGGGAAGGGACTTGAGTGGGTGCGAACAGCTGTACATAAGTCAGATGACTCTCGGGGGATTTGAAGAAGGATGAGATAATTAAAGTCAAGGGTAATAGAAAAAAATATGCAGAGGTAATGAACGGGTGGCCATGCTTCTCGAAGGTTCTCTCCTCCAAACTGGCTGTACAGCAAAGCTCACATGATTCCCCAAATAAGGAGTTAGCAGAGATTATCCTTTAAATATACCTCCAGGACCACATAGGCAGAGTAGGGAAATAATTCCCCAGACAAAGACAAAGAGATCAGGGCAGTAGGTGACAGTAACCAGAAATGGTGGCAAAGAAAAAAAAAAAATCCACCTACCAAAACACAGCAGCTACTGGGAGAGTAATTAGAAACCCCTTAGAAACCATTATAGGCTCCCAAAATCTCTGCACTGAAGCCAGGAACAGCAGATACTTTTCAGCCGTTTGGATTCGCAGAGCCGTCTACTCTTATGAAATATAAAATTGGGTAGAATTGGTTAAATTCCCCCAGTGGATATTGGGTGAGATGGAGGTGTGGCTAGGCTAGGCTGGGCCAGACATGAGTCAAACGAAGAGAAATGAGGTCCTTCTGTTGTGAAATTTATAGTACAGAAAATAATGTTTTCATAGGCAAAAGCTGTTAAGATAAATCAAATTTGCATGTATGCAGCTTGTTAGGAGAAAACACAGTGACAGAAATGAAACGTGACAGATTGGGACGTGAAAATATATAAATCCAGGCAAAGAATTCCGAAAGCTTGCTGTCTGAGGCCATTTAATGAAGGAACACAGGACTTGATGGATAGTTCTAGAAAACAGCATCTGAAAGTGGTCCCCACAGGACGGCCAGAGTTTACGGTCGCGATTCACACATGCCCATTCGCTAACACACAGGCAAACACTGCGCTGGGGCGCTGTCATTTCAAGGGACACATTTCTGAGTGATCTGCAAAACATCCTAAGCCAACTTTTGTTACTGAGAGTGATACATTGATAGTAATATATGTTCATATATCTGTATTTTATTTATTCTTCAAAGTTTCTCTTGTATTTGATGTCATGTCCAGAAGATAAAATTTCACAGCTCCCCTCCCCATCCCCAGGCTCTTGCTTCTTTTTTTTTTCTTTTTTTTTACCCACTCTTCCATGATGCTCTGTGAGCCTTTGGTAGGGAAAGGTTAATATGCAAGATCCATCCACAATCTGAGCATTCACAGTTACACACACTTAACACTTTGACCAGCTATAAGTATCTGCATTAACCCGTTGTGAAAATAAGCTTATCCGACCAAGCTTGAGAGAAAGCAAATCTACGGGTATCCATACAAATATTTAGAAGGAGGGTAGCCAGCATGACAATTTAATTATATGTTTAGATTTTAATTAACGAATTTGAGTTTTAAATAAGCTTAAAGAGTTTATGGATCAAGCATGGCTGATAGCATAGATGACACGGATTTTCTTAGCTTTAATCTGGCAACTGTTTCGTGTAATTTACTTCAAAATATTGTGTTGGGGTGTCCAATCATTTGACGTTGAAACATGATAGCGTCTATGAAGTATGATGGGTTAAACCGTATTTGTAGCTACAACTGAGACACGGGTTAGGCACACCTTCCTCGGAGACACCTTGACTGAGGTCAGTCAATCTGGACACAATGGTACCCAGCGACGCTCACTTTTGTAATAGAATCTGGACAACCAATCAAGAGTTTAGGCACATAGCTAGAGCGCCAGCTCAGTGGTTAAGAGCAGTGGGTGATCTTTCAGGGAACCTGAGTTAGATTCCCAGCCCTGACATGGCAGCTCCCAATGACTGGTAACTCCAGTTCCAGAGGATTTCTGGCATCCAGAGGCATCGGGCACTCCCGAGGTGTACAGATATACATGCAGGCAACATACCTATAGACATAAAACTAAATAAATAAGATTTACACGATAGTTTAGATCCAGAGATATTATCAGGTATGGTAATTCACAAACTCAGATTCATTTTAGGGCAGGTTATTGGATGCTCCGTTTAAATATATAAACCAAATATTGAGAAGGGAGAGCCCAGTGATTAGTTCCTGCCTCTTGTAAAGGAACACTTGGAAGAAGTTCTTGTTACTTTGTTTTCTGTTAAAATGCAAAATGGCATTTGGATTAGGTTTGTGTTCCCACCCCAGCTGCGGTTTAGTTGTTTACAATTTGGGTTTGGAATGCTTGACGCAGGTGACTATAATTTGGTTAGGTCCAGTCATTCAGGCACCTGTAGCTTGTTTTGGGAATTGTGTGCCTCATGGGTTTATGGGAACTTTTGGCTTTGGGTATAAAAGGTCTGAAGCCCTGAGAGTCAGGGTGAGCATTGGTTGGTGGTTCATTGATTGGGTTACTGTTGTTAGTGTGATTATTCCTAAAAGAACAAAGGTTGGGGAGATTGAGTTTACACACTGTGAACTGAGACGCTAGTCTGACTCACTGTCAGCTAGTCCTCTTCAAACTTAGGACAGCCTAAAAAGAGACTGTAAAGATTTCTATCTTTCTCTCGTTCTATATCAAGGCCACTTGTAAAAGCAGGGAAGATTTCTTTCTATCATTCCTTTCTCCTTCCCTAAATAGAGGGTAAAAGATTGTAGCGTACTGCTACAGCCTCTACTCACTAAAATCTTCTTCAATGTCTCCCAGGGTCTCCTGGGACCAGAGCAAATACACTCAGAAGGGAAGTGTGAAGAACTGGGGTATCTCAGGGTGTGTTTTTGAAGGGGATACCAATCTTGTCAGACTCATTTGCAGAGGCAGATTATCAAGAGTGGAGGCGTTAGACATTTGGAATCTGTGGTAGGTGGAAACTATCCCGAATCATACCTCGTAGGACAGTTATGCATTCAGAACTGTTATTTTTTACTAAGTGAGTGGTTTAGAGCAAACTCTTATGCCTGGTTGAGTAAAATATCATAGTTGACATTCAGAAAGATACTGTGAAATTACATGCATAGTGTGGTTAATGAGCAGAAAAGAGCCCCGTTTGCCCCAGTGGAAATTTTAAAATGTCTTCAATTTTCTGTGTCATTTCTTGCTTCTAAAATGTGCCAAAGTGAGCAGGGAAGGCTCCTCTTTTTCTAAAACTTAAGAATCTGCTTGTCGGATAGAGTGCAAAGGGATGCCCAAATGCTTGCATCTACTGAGGAGTGCTCCGCAATCCCAACTCCAGCAGGTGGAATCAGTCTCCTGTGGGAGGTGTTTGCCAGTTTCTCCCACTCTTGGTCATCAGGGAGGGAGACAACAGTTCTTTTTGTTCTGGTTGATCTTGAACATCAACTTGACTGGATCTAAAATCAACTGAGGAATAAGCCATTATGAGCGCTTGAGAGAGGTTTCCTTCATCAGAGGTTTTGGTGTGGGAAGAGTCATTCTAAATGTGGCTTCGAGGGGCAGCCAGATCAAAAGAGGTCTGTAGGGAACTCAAGAGATGGCTCAGCTGTTAAGATGACTTGTAGCTCTTGCGGAGGACCTGGGTTCAAGTTCCAGCACCTATATGGTGACTCACAACCAACCACCTACAACTCCAGTTCTAGGGGATCCAATGCCCTCTTCTGGCCTCCAAGGGAACTGCATGCACATGGTTGACATTCATATGCTCAGGAACACAAACACAGAAAATAAATAGATTTTTAAAAAAAGAAGTCTGAAGGAAAAAGCTTCGCCTTCGTGTCTTACTGGTGAGTTCATCTACTCTTTTGTGGTTGCTACCACTGTTATTGTTTGTTGATGTAAGGACACAGCTTTTTCAGCCTTCCAAAGTAGCTGAAGAGCGGTGGCTCTCCAGGAATCTCCCAGGCCTCCAGTGCCAGGATGGGACTGCCAAGCCATCCAGCCTTCTGGACAGATTGGCTACTGGATTCTTAGTATCTCTAGGGTGAAGAGCCAGTGTTAGGCTATTCAGCTCTAACATAAACCAGTCTAATATTCTCCCCCTTAACATATATTCATTTTATCTGTTTTGTTCCTATAGAGAGCCTTGACAACTATACAGCTAATGTCTGAGGAGGTCTGGCTCAGCCATTAAGAGTGTGTACTGCTCTTACACAGGACCTAAGTTTGGTTCCCAGCACCCACATCGGGCAGCTCACAACCACCAGTAACTCCAGCCCCCAGGAGATCTGGCGCCCTCTCCGAGCCTCTGAAGACACTGCACACACATGCACACATCCCTCCAACCCAATTGAAAATAAAAACGGAGAACTCTGAAATCTAATTTCTCATTATATTGTAAAGAGTGACTCTTAAGTAGGAAAATGACAGTCGTGGGGCAGAGGCGAGGCAGACGGGCTCAACAAATTGGGATTTGGAATTCCAAGAACCAGATGGGAGAATAAAATAGAGGCTGGTGTATGCTAGACGAGGGTGAGCTGCTTAGAGTCAATTGAGTATTTCCCTTCTTTGGTTATTTCTTTCTCTTCCCTCTTACCATTCAAACAACGTTAAGGTATACATGAAAGAAGAGGGAAGAAGAGAGAGGAATGGAGACAAAGAGAGTAAAGGGAGCGAGCTCTTCCTCATTCTGATTCCAATACCTTCAACAAAAAAAAAAAACCATGTATTCCTCTGATCATTAAGCGTGAGTCTTGCAAATTGCAAGTTCTATGTTGTAGAGAATGCATCATTTTCAGCAAAGTGAAGGCGGCAACAGTAACAAGGAGGGAAAAACATGAAAGGAAGCAAGATGTACAGTAATGACTTTAATTTGGAAAGTTCAAGGCTCTTTCACTCGCTAGGTAAGATAAGCAGGTGGAGCTCTCTGATTTCCCTGCTGGGTTGAAGGTATACACAGATTGCAAACATTACTAAGATTTTTTTTTTTTTAGACTCATTAATCATGACGTGGTATAGCACGTGAAAACCTGGGAACTAGGCCTGTTATCATCACTAGGCATAAGATCCATTCAAGAAATGTGATTTTAGGAGGCCAAGGGTCCCCTACGAACCCCTATGGTGGGTCTTTCCCCACCATGCTTCATGGCACTTTGGGAAGGAAGTGATGTATGGAATGGATTCTGGGTAGAGTGTAGGGAGGGGTTCAGAGCAATGAGGCCTCAGGAAATCGGGGCCATTGGGTAACCCTAGACAACAAGACAGTGTGTTAATGGATTTTAATATTGTTTGCATTATCTTCTTTTCTAGAAAGTGCCTCACTCTGTAGAGCAGGCTCACCCCAAACTCATGGTGGTTCCCCCTGCCTCAGCCTCCTGAGTGCTGGGGTTTCAGGCATGCATAATCACGTCTGGCATAATTTTTCCATCCTTTTTTCTCCCCCTGTGCATTAAAACCTGATGCTTTCATGACGGAGGGAGCAATTTCGTTCTCCCGCACTCTTGTATATTTTATTAGAACTGAAGGCTTGACTTCCCCACTGTCATGGGCTAGTCCAGAAACCTAACAATAATGTAGAGTCGGCATGAAGAGCTTCAATTCTGTGGCCCAAAATGTTGTGTTGATGATGTAACCTGATCAGACACGTAAAAACTTTGAGTTCAAAGAATCAACATTTAGCAAAAATGTCAACTAAATCGGGCTGCCTTTTTTCCCATTCCCTTTCCATCCAGGCATGCCGCTAGCTAGACTCCCAGCCTGTATCACAGTAGAGGACATATTGAGTTAGTTCTCATTAATGAGATGTAGACCAACTTCTCATAGAACACTGGCCAGGTGCATTTCTCTAGTAACCCATGCAACCTTCTTAAAACACCATCCTCTGTCAGTGGGCTCCAGGCATGGAAGCCAGATAATACCTCTGGGGTCTCGAATATTCTCTCAACATGGTCTGTGCAACTTTGTGGAGCAGAGCAAGGAAGCAGCCTCTTTAGATGTTGGTGGATATCATGAGTTTTATATGTTATGGCTTCTAAATTTCCTTTAATGAATACAAGATACGGCGACCAAAATAATCATACAAATCTAAAGCTATAACCTCCAAAGAGGCACAAAAGGGTTTCACGTCATCACAAGGGTGGCCTCACCCTTGACCATTCAGACCTCGTGGAGTTGTGTCCATGAGCACCTAGGGTGTGAAAAGGGAACATAATGACACCCTGTCTGGGTTTCTGGTTCCCATGATAAGTTTCTGATTCCTCCAAAAGGAGGTCGAATCCCCTCTCCTGCAGTGAGTTTCTCTTTCCAGTTTTAACACGAAGGGAAGGAGGGTGTGAGGTTCACTCCTAACCAAACAGCTGCAATTGGTTTTGCATTCTTGCAAAGGACTCTTACATCTGCTGCTGTTTGCATGCACGAAGGCAGGTGGGCCTGTAACAGTTACTTCTGTGGTCATGAACAGGAGCTGAGACCCAATCCCCATGCCAGAAAAGGTTTGTGGACACTGTAGAACCAAGAGAGGAAAAGAATGGGGCCTCTTCAGCCCAAATTAAAATCCAGACTCCCTTGGAGTTGCCCAGCCCTAAGTCTGCCTTCTCTGCCAGAGAGATCTATGAAGTTTCCAACAAACTTTGCTCCACTTGACTCTGGGTTGTTGTCCTGACTTTTAATTCTTTAACTGGCAGAGGAAAAGGATCCATCACCTAGCCAGTATCAGAGTCTGCGGAGTTCATTCTTCTCTGTGCCCCTCACGTTGTGATCAGACACATGGCTACAGAATCAAACAAATCTCGACTGTTTCCTAAATCAAAATGCTCATAAAAGCTGTGCAACACTTCCATTAAGAAAATGCAATAAACTCCTCTTTAAAAACATGCTCTAATAGACACTATATTGCTTGCATATTTATAAACTTCTTGATTGAAATATATATCTTTTCTTCTTTGTAGGCCATTTACTTTACGGTATTAAAGTAAAAAAAAAAAATTGCATAACAAATGCCTAAAGTATCGTTCACCTTAATACTGCTGAATGAAAATGCATGGCAAATAGTTTATCTAATTAGTGCAGGAAGTGTGAGCTCCACAATGCTCCTCTCCTCCAGGTCTTGCAAAGATTCTCAGGCTGCTTTGATGACTGACCTTTCCCTGAGACTGGCATTTCCAGTCCACTTATCCTATTGTTCTCTGGATACTAATAACCCACCCTCGGCTTTCCACGCTCACGGGGAAATGCCACTGTGAGATGCAACACTGTTAAATGTCATCTAGGCAGCTGATAACAGGCTTTAGGACGGAAGTCTCTGCAAAACACTCAATCTCCTCGGCCCTAAACACTGATCTTCTGGTCACTTTGTATTGATGGTGAAGAAGATCCAAGATGGAACTTTGGGGGCATTTTTAATAATTGTGGAGTTTTCTAATTATGACCTTCTAAGTGAGTAACCAAGGTCTTACTGGAGATGGCTTAGGTAGGGTTTGTGGCTCCCGCGTGCTTACCTGATAGCATTTTCTGTGGGAAAAAAAAATGAATAATTAAAAACGACCTACATTCAGAACTTGGAGAGATGGCTCAGCAGTTAAGAGCACTCATTGCTCTTGCTGAGGACCGGGGTTCAGTTCCCAGTATCCACATGGTGGCTCACAACCACCTCTAACCCAGTTCCGGGGGATCTGATGTCCTCTTGTGGTTCTGTGTGTACCAAGCACACACATGGTGCACGTATGTACATACAGGCAAATAAATAAATAAATAAATGAAATAAAACACATAAAATAAAAACAAACGAGTCTTTAAGAAAACAACCTACCTTCAGAGTGTGAATAAAATCTCCCAGATAGAAGCTGCACCTACCACTGAGCCTCTGAAAGGCTGATTATCTGATTAGAGCTTCAATAATTATGGGGAGGGTAGAATGTTGCACATCCAGAGCAGAATTACATTTTATCCTGGGTTCTCTTCAGCCCCCTAAATAGCCCTTCTTTGTGCAGCTCTGAGTGTGACCTAACATTTGTGATTAACACATTAAAAACTTCCAGAATGCATTCACAAACCCCAGTTTCCTCCAACCGGAAGCCTGGGATCCTCATCAGATAGCATCCAAGCCTAGACCTGAGATGTCCCCACTTAACCGTAACCGCCTACGAAGTGTTTCCACCGATGTGTTTGAAGAGCTCCTTTAGGACTTTCCTTCATTCTGTTACTATAAGAACTCCACCAAAGCCGTCATAACGTCACAGTGGTTCTCAGTCTGTGAGTCATGATCCCACTGCGGGTCGAAAGACCCTTTCACAGTGTCACTTAAGACCACCTGCATATCAGATACTTACATTATGGTTCACAACAGTAGCAAATTACAGTTATGAAGTAGCACTGAAAATAATTTTATGGTTGGGGGCCACCACAACATGAGGAACTATATTAAAGGGTCTCAGCATCAGGAAGGCTGAGAACCACTGCTATCTCAGAACGTAGAACTTGGGATAACTTGAGTCTGTGCTCCCAACCCATGGCCACTCATATTTGGCTCCAGATACCTGCCCCTTTTAGGTAAGAGGCATGTTTTGTGTGCACAAAGGAGAGACAGTTTAGAGGTCCCCTCCACAGTAGACCTTAGATGTCACCTCTGTGGAAAGAGTCGGGAGGATTACGTAGCCAGTTTTAGCACATGACAAGTCTGAGGGACAAATACCTTCCCTCCCTTACTTCCCCCGAGCGTATGTATCCGTTGAACAACATGAGTCACAGAGCATGGCAGAGGTACCTGCGGGTGTCCCATGAGTAAATGCGCTATGTCTTTTTCAAATTATTCTTTGCAAGTGATTTGCTCCCGGCTGAGCAGGAAGAAGAGCTGCACATCCCACTGTTGCTTATTGAATTCAGGCAACGTGATTGCCTAAGTATTTTCACACTAAGGACATTCCTCTGGCTTCAGGGAAATCATTTTAAGAAATGTCTTTGGATAAACCTTGCCAAGCCCCTCCTGCCTCCAGCCATTTTTTTAACCACTCCCATCTCCACCTTTGTATTAATTCCAATATGGACATTAAGTCAAGCAGGTGAGACCGGTGAGACAAGTCTAGTTGGAAAAAGTTGCTTAGTAGATACTATTTTATGAATACAGAGGTAAAGTCCAGCATTAGTAGCTGGATCCAGAGCATGCATGTACTTCTCCTGGATGTACTGGAGAGGGCTGGCTCTCTGCTTCCTTCCCAGTGGCTGGTACTTTACTCTTTTTTCTCTTTTTCTTCCTCCCTTCCTTCCTTCTTTCCATTCTTTATCTCTTTCCCTTTCTTCCTTTCTTTCTTCCTTTCTTCTTTTCTTTCTTTCTTTCTTTTTGGTTTCTTGAGACAGGGTATCTCTATTGTAATTCTGGCTGTCCTAGAATTACTTTGTATACCAGACTGGCCTTGAACTTAAAGAGATCTGCCTGCTTCTGCCTCAGAGTACTGGGATCAAAGGCATGTGCCACCACACCCAGCTCAGATTCTACTCTTAAAATATTTTACCTTCATGGGCTGGAGAGATGGCTCAGTGGTTAAAAACACTGGATGCTCTTGAAAGAGTCCTGGGATCGATCGCCAGCACCCACTTGGTGGCTGACAGCCACCTCTTACCCCAGTTACAGGTGATCCAATGCCTTCTTCTGGTTTCTGCAGGCACTGTACGCATGAGCACTGATGCCTAAAAGAAATTTTAAAAATCTTAAAAGTGTCTTCCCTTAGCCTAGAGCAAAAGGCAATGTGTTGTTATTTGACATCTGAAGCAGGGTCCCAGCTGTCTCAGTTGGGATTATTATTGATTAATCACTTTAGCCAAAGGCAACTTGAGGCAGAAAGGGTATATTCTGGGTCACAGTTTTTTTTGTTTTTTTTTTTAGGAGAGCCAAAGCATGAACTCAAGCAGGGCAGGGACCTAGATGTAAGAGCTGATGCTGAGGACATGGCAGGGTGCCGCTTACTCTTATGGTTCGTTGCATCTGCTTTCTTATAGAACCCAGAACCACCAGACTAGGAGTGTTCCCACCCACAGTAGGCTGGGCCCTCCCACGTCAACCAGTAGGTAAGAAAATGACCCACAGGCCTACCTATAGCCCAATCTTTTGGAGGCATTTTCTCAGTTGAGGCTCCCTCTTCTCAGATGACTCTGGCTTGTGTCAAGTTGACATAAAACTAAGCAGCACACCAGCCATCCATCTTGGCTCTCATCAGATTCTTACCCTACTGAAACTTTTTTGGTTGATCCATCACACCCTTAAATCTGCCCAGATAAATATCTGCCTTCTCTAAATCAAAACAAACTCGTCAAAATAGTAAACAAAACAAGCAAACAAAAAACACCCGCCCAACACCTGCATGTTCAAAGCCATCCCACCACTCATAATTTTATAAAACATCCGTAGTTTTGTAGAAGCCAATGATGGGATCCTTAATATGTTTCTAATAAGGAAAAATGGGCTTAAATGAACAATTTAAGGAGGCATGATAAAATGACAGCTTCTTCCTTCTCAGTCCAAAGGATTTCATCTATTGGAAGAGCTTGTTGCCTGCCCCACAGGAGAAAAACATGAAAACTTATTGAAAATATCCTTATTGTCCTTCATAGGTCATGGTTATGTATAAGGAGATGGAATTTATGTTATTTAACTAGATTGGTTAGTGGCAATTTGGCAGTTAATTATTGGAAAATGGTGTTTGTAACCAATAGCAACTGTAATTGGATGTCAAGTTTAATAGTAACTCTCTGCAAAATGATACATCCTGAAAGAGACCACATCCAGGATGAGGAGCCTGAATGTCAGCCAGGGACCCGTGCAATCAGCTTTATTTTATCCTACAAGACTAGGGCACTTTCATGGCTGATATCATTTACAAAGAGCCAATGGTAAAAAAGACCTCTCCCCAAAGATAGGTCAGCCTGATCAGACTAGAGCATTCAACTTTGGATTGCAAAGCAATCGTCTTAGCCAGGCATGGCGGCTCATGCCTGCAATCCCAGTACTTGAGATGGGGAAGAAGAAGGATCAGAAGTTCAAAGTCATCCTTGGCTACATAGCCCAGTGTGGGTGCAGGGTCCTGAACTCAGGTCCTCTGCAAGAGTGTATTCCTAACCACTGAGCCATCTCTCCAGCCCCATATTTTCTTCTTACTTGACTTTGTGGCTGCATTTTTGTCCTGCTGAGCTCTGGATATGGTTGTGTTTGCTTCCTTTAAGCCAGTCCCATCACTCTAGAACTCAGCTCAGCTCTTTCCACTGAAGACTCTCTCCGCTTTCAGAAATCATGTGGTTATGCTGATCAAGCAACTTATTTCTCTCTCTCTCTCTCTCTCTTTCTCTCTCTCTCTCTCTCTTTAAATCTGAGAGCAACATTCTCATGCAGGCTTCCTCTTCCTTTGGGAAAGCCAAATTTCATGATTTTTTTTTGAATGGAATTAATGGAAACCAATCAATCACAGCTATATCAACAGTGCCATGATCAGCAACAGATGTTTCTTGTAGTAATTAAGTTGGCACGGCAACAGGAGATGAAATGCCCATTCCTTAGCATTGCCAAGAGTGCTAACAAGGCCTCTTCGTCAACGGAGGTGCCAGTTCAGGGGCCAGTGCAGAAGGCCTGGCTTAGGATTTCTTGCTAATAGCAAATTCCCTACACACTCTTCATAAGCATCCTGTGTGGGGAGCCAGACCAACCCAAGACTTTCTCAGAGGTCCTGAAGAAAGCACCAATGGAACTTTAGTTCTGTGCTCTCGTCCAGAGGCACAACTGGCAAGGAAAGTCTAAGGCTAGAGCCAACGCCTAGGAGGAGTCAAAGTCGGGGCGTCTGGGGACCAGACTCTTCCCCTAAGCTGTCGTTATTAGTCCTAAGGCAGCTGGGTCTGAGGTGTCCTGTGTCTCTTTACCAACACTGTCAAACTTAGCTCTCTACTGACCTTGGTCAGCCCCCACCCCTGCTAATAGTATGTAGGATGCTGTACTCCTGAATAAACTTACTTAGCATTAGCCATTAGCTTATCGGACTCCTCCTTGGTCCTAGCTATTGTATCTGTCTCATTTCTCACCCATAGCACCCCCCCTTAACACCTCACTATTCAGGACCCTTATTCCTGTGACTTTGGATCAGTCCTGGGTATATAGCCCTGTGGTGCAGCAGGCACAGAACCCTAAGCCTAAAGTAAAAAAGAACCACCAACAATCCCTCTAAGGAGCAATCCACAAAATCTCTACCACGTTGGAATCCTGAAGCACAATTTGAAAGGCCTGGGAGTGGGGGGGTGGAGGGGGAGGCGCACAGGTCCTTTTCTTCATAAAGGGCACCAATCAAGGGCCTGTGTGCTTCAATTTGTTTAAACTGAATGGACCCTGTGTAGAAGTGGAGGGGTCCAAAATGTACGCACTGAGACCTACTGTTAAGAACCCCCCTTTTTTTCTAATTTTCACTGATTAGAGAGAAAAAGAGGAATAGAGAGTCAGACAAGAGAGAAAGTAAGAAGAGAAAAGCAGAGAGAGGAGGGGGCAGGAGGGAGAGGAAAAGAGAGAAAGAGAGAGAAAGGGAGAGGGTAGGGGAGATAGAAGGCAGGAAAGACAAAGACAAAGGCAGTGGAGAGGGAGGAAAGGAGGGAGAGAGGGAGGTAGGGAGGACAGAATGGAGATAGAAGGTAGGAGAGATACAGACAAAAGCAGGGGAGAGAGGGGGACAGAGAGGAGCTGGGGAGGAGAGATCTAGACAAAGGCAAGGGAGAGGGAGGGACAGGAATAGGGGAGGGGAGGGGGAGGGAGGAACAGTGACTGCCCAGCGTGTCAGGGGCACTGGGTTAGTGCTTTCCCACTTTCCTTCTCATTCTTTATCTACGACTGGTCACTTGGACTGAAGGTTGAGTTGGACGACAGGCACCACAGCTTCATCCAAAGATTGAGTCAGTCACCAGTAGATTCTTGGGATCATAGAGGTCTGAATTTTATCACCAAAATCAAACAGAATCCCAAGAAAAATAAAACTGAATATTTGTTCTGACCAGTGCCCTTCAAATGTGTAAATCTACAGTCACATGAAAGCTAAGTGTCTAAAACGATAACTCTCAGTGCTCCGCAACCTCAAAAAGTTCTCGACACTGTTTGGATTATTGTTAATAGTAATGCATACCCCACTCATATGAAAAACAAACATTTTAATGCGTATGTTTCAATTTATTTCATTTTCACAGTTCGATGTTTCTTTAGATTTTCTTAAGTATTTCGAGAGTTTCATAAGTGCATCTTTAACGTTTGATATTGTCAATTTGATAGGATCTATATTCACACCTAGGTGTCAAACCTCTGGCCCTGCCTAAGAGGGAGTTTTTACATACGGCTAACTGAGAGGGAAGACCCACCCTGAGGGTGAGCAGCACCATCCCACGGGATGTGATGTGACCAGCCGCCTCGCGCTTCTGCTGCTGTGCCGTCCCCATTCCCACTGTGACAGACTGTACCCTCAAAACGTGAGCTAAGATCAACCCTTCCGTATTTAATTCACACTTGTCTTTTGTGGTTGCTGTTATTTTTGTTGCAGAAAAAAGAAGAGTAACTAAGGCAGCATCCAAATCACTTTCAAGCCCTCTAATCAGGCTGTCTATCATCTGACATGTCGCCCTTTAAATGAGTACATAGTAGGAAGCCAGTGTAGACAAGGCCAAAATATGTTATTGAGGAAGAAAGGACCATTCCAGTTCCATCCTGCCTGGAGGATATAATGCTCATGATGCCTCTCTAAATGGTTTGGTAAATCACTAAAAATGTAGGGAAGTTCTAGTACAGATCGTAATTGCAGTATATCCAGCAATCTGAGCATCTGAAATGGAATTTCTGAGCGCTGCAAACTGCCCATGTTTGTACAAATAAATATATATATATAATCCTCCTGTCACGGTCTACCAGTAAAGTGTCAGCTGCCCTGATAACCCTGGCACAGAATAAATGGTCCAGGGACCCATGACAGCTACTTGAAAAATACCAGAGGAGAAATGCTACCTTTACTATGGCCATTCTCCTTTACTGAGTGGGACAGAGTGGGTGTGAGGCAGCAAGGTACTTGTAGAATTGCCATGTAGGGCACCAGTGCCCTGTGCCAATCCCTATTCTGGGGTGTAAAAACTAAAGGATGGGATGTCTCCATTTACCAAGGCCTGAGAAGTCTCTGAGGATCACTTATTCCTAGAAACATGGTGATATCCCAGGAATAACTTGTCTTATCTCCTGGTTGGAGATGCAAGGAGAGAGAAGAGAGAGAGACAGAGAGAGAGACAGAGAGGAGCCAGTACCCAAATAACTTTGTAGCCACCGAGTGAGGTCAATTAGAATCCCTGCTTTTTTCCATCAAAATGACATTAAAGGGAAGTTGAGAATAGTCATACCTGAAGTCCCCAATCTCTATTCAACAGGAGGCCACCTAACAAAAATCAGAATGTTACAACAGATAAGAGAAAAAGAGAAAGTGAGCCAGAAGCACAATCATAGGAGAGGTTTTTTTTTTTTTTTTTTTTTTTTTTTTTTTTTTTTTTTGGTTTTTTCTTTTTAATCACAACACTAGCAAATCCACTTAGAGCTTCAGAATCGATGTGGATACCAAAATATTTTCCTAATTGGCTGACAAAAGAAGACAGAGGCTGACAAGGTTTATTAAAGCATTTTGTAATTATGAGATTCTGCCTGCCAACTGAGGAAGGATTTCAAAGCATGTCATGATTGTGAGAGTTCACCTGCCAACTGAGGGATTTCACAAAAGAACAGCTTTCTCTGTTTTCTTTCTTTGATCCAGGTTAGAACAATTGTGTACCATGCAAAAGGGATTGTCATTAATTTACTGGTGATAATGAATATTTCTCAAAAACAGTATATATTCGGGTGTTAGATATCCAAAGTGAAGAGTCGTAATATTAAAGATACATAGGGCTGGAGAGATTGCTCAGTGGTTAGAGAGCACCAGCTGTTCTTCCAGAGGGGCCAGGTTCGATTCCCAGCACCTATTTGATGACTTACAACCACCTGTAACTCCAGTTCTGGGAGATCTGATGCCCTTTTCTGATCTCCATGGGCACCAGGCACACACACGGTATACATAAATAAAGCCAGTTGTTTTTAGAAAACCTAACAGGATTCCTAGTGGGGAGATGAGCATGGCAGCTGTTGACTTCAATCCAGGTGTTCTTAATGCTATGTCCTCAGGAGCTAATGACTTGATTTGACCCGCACTCTTCAGTTTCTCATTTTCTCTGTTCGCCACGCCAGGATTGATATACTCACATGCCTTCCTGTGAGCTTCTATCTTTAAAAAATCAGATATTCAGTCCCCAGGCGGTCATTGTTTCCGTCTCTCACATTATGCACACATACTGAGGAACGAACTGACTTAAAATATTCAGTATCTGAGGCCAATAGCTATTTCTGAAGTCAAAGCAAAAGAAAAGTCACTAATCACTTACTACTTACAGTGTTTGAGGAAATTTTATTTCTAGCATCTTTCCCCCTCCTCCCGTTGTGTTTACAATGTTTCGTTCTTTAATAGACTCTGTGAAATGATAGTTATGCAAACGCTACCATAAAGGGCGGATGGGTGCTCACAGCAGCAGCAGATGTGCCAGAACAGAAAAGATACAGGGGAAATTAGCAGGACCCCCAGTGCAGGGATGACACGCGAATTCACGAAGACGCCATCTTTTCATAACTGAACCAATTGCCAAGAATATGTGACCATGGAGTGTGTAGCCCCAAATGCAAAAGGAACATCATAGAAAGGAAGGGGGCGGTCACTAAAGAGCTAATGCAAAGGATAATGCGTAGGGAAAGGGGGCAGTGGAGGACATCTTCCTGAAACCACACGGCTGTTGCATTCGTGAATGCACTGCAGCATGGTTGCAGCACAGTCTCAGGCTTATCAATATTTCATCGCAGATAAGGGAAGGGCCCATGAAGCACTCTTGGCAGTTACTGACTGTTGGGGGATGGGGTTTCCTTCTGTAGCTATTGTAGTAGCAGGACGCTGCTGTGGTGCCACACCAAGAGCGCCATGGAGGCGCATTTATGGGCTCGAATCCTCCCAGACCTCAGCAGAGGGAACCACGGTCCTGACGGATGCCATACTTGATCGACAGTGGAACCCCGAGCGACTGAGCTCAGGTGGTTTGATTGATTCAGAACTCCTCAGGTGTTCTACCGATATCATGTGCAGATCATAAGCAATTAAACATCCCCCACTGAAATCCAACAGCTGCAGACAATACAAAACACCCTAGACCTATGCATCCCTTTTCCCAACAGTGCACAAAACCAATTATTTTATATATAACTAAAATTAAACTTGCACAACAAGCTATTGATACATTGCCCCTGATTGAGCAAAGGACTTCCTGTCCATACTTTGGCAAGAACTCCAATTAAACTCAGTGGGTCACACACAGAAAGAAGACTTGAACATAGGAAGGGGGTTATTGAGAAGAATTAAAAGAATTTAGTAAGAGCAGGAGGGGTTAAAGGAGAACAGGGGTGAAAATGACTACAATTCACTGTGCAAATATATCAAACTGTCAAACACTGAAAACTGTGTTAAAAAGTGAATTGATGATGCCGAAATCATTTTTTGACAAAGTGAGGAAGCAAGTCACATATTCAAAGCAACGCCCAGACTCTGCTTTCTATCCAGTTGGTTTGAAGGGCACTTTAGCTTTCATGGATAAGCAGTAACAAACTCAGAGCCTAAGTGTCTATCCCGCTTCTTTCTGCAGTTTGAAGAGTGTATTTTGGAGGTTCTCGGTGTTCTGTGAGCCTGTCCCCTGAGTAACACCTCAGCATAACCACTGTCTTCATCTGGACCTTAATTGTGGGTTCCCTTCTCTAGGTTATCTTGTTCCACATCCAAACCATGGTTCTTGAACCCCCGATGGGTGGCCGAGGCCACTTACAAACAATGTTCTTTGTTTCTGATTTCTTTTGTTTCATGCAAATCTATTCTTGGTCAATAAAGATCATCAAGGTTTTTGTTGTTTCTCTCCTGAGATTATACCCTGTTTCTCTTCCATGAAGTGACTGTGGAATACTCACTGGTGGTATCTGACTGACTCATAGAGCGAAAGCATGGGCAGCCCCTGATTGGTTGGGCAGTTAGCTGATGTCACTGCCTGTCTTTGTATTTCAACCATCTTAGGAACTCTTGATTTGTTTGTTTGTTTGTTTTTTAAGTTTTTAGAGCTCTCTGTTTTCTTGAGACTTTTCTTCTCCTGAAAGTCTGTGTCTTGGCTCCTCTTCTTTGTACAATACAAGAAATCACAAATCATGCCAAAGCCCACCATCAAAATGAGTTCTGCATCTGAAAATGCTGACAGCCTCTTGTATCCTCTTGAACATTTTTCCTGATTTCCAGAGAATTTTTTTTTTTTTTATTTCAGCATTGCTGCATTCCCAGGGTAGAGGACAACAATGACCCTTGTTTCCTCTGAAGTAAATGGTGGTTGGCCATGAACATCTTGGCTGAGATAGTTACTGTGTCATCAGGGATGGGGTTCATCCTCCAGTTTCCAAGGAGGAATGGATCAGGGCTTCGGAGCTGTGGTGTTGAGCTTGACACTTGGTGACTGTACGTGACCACCACAGTTCTAAGGTACTGCTTCAGGTAGAGGGATAAGAGATTCATTCTTCCCAAAGCTTATTATTACCCAGAAACAAAACTTTTCTCAGCCAGTTTCAGAACTTTCCCCATATCTCACATGTGAAACAGATCATGTGATTATCATTTGACTAAAGAAAAAGAAAGAGTCAGGAAAAGTTTTAATCTGAAGACTGAGGTGGGGTGGGAGGGTTCTTTGCTTGTGAGGAACTGTGTGACGCCTAATGTAAGCAACATCAAGATTCGATGGGCAAGAGACAGGTGAGATTGTATGAGTAAAGGCTCCCATGCATTGACCGAAGTTAAGCAGCAGAGCGTTAGAGGTGTGTCAGACACTGCTCCATGCCAGCTCCTCACCTCATTTCTGCTCTCCTCTCCTGTCTCCTCTCCCCTCCCCTCCCCTTCTCTCTTCTCCCTTCCCTCCTCCTCTCCCTCCCCTCCCCCCTCCTCTCCTCTCCTGTCTCCTCTCCCCTCCCCTTCTCTCCTCTCCCTCCTCTCCCCTTCTCTCCTCTCCCTCCCCTTCCCTCCCTCCCCTCCTCTTCCCTCCCCTCCCCTCCCCTCCTCTCCTCTCCTCTCCCCCTTCCTCTCCTCTCTTCTCCTCTCCTCTACTCTTCTCCTCCTCTCCTCATCTCTCCTCTCTGCGACCAATGTCTTTTAAAATATCAGGACACGGTGTTTGAGTTGGAGCTAGCCATGGCTCTTCTCGGGGTTTCTAGCTCCTCAAAGCTGTTCTCTGTCCACTTGCAATTCTAAAGACATCTCTCTAAAATCTCTCTCTCTCTCTCTCTCTCTCTCTCTCTCTCTCTCTCTTTCTCTTTCTCTCTCCCCCCCCACCTCTGTCTCTCTCCACATATATAATTTATATATATTAACTCAGCTAACTCTGGACACTCTCCTGACTGGATCAATTTTCTCCCTGTATCTGGAAGCTTCCACTATGAACTGGATAATGAGACTAAAGCTGTAGATCTTCTTCTCTGCTTCTTTATTCTTTTCCAGACTTAAAAAAATACTTTGTTCTTCATTTTAGATACTTCATATTGCTATGCTTTCAAACTCCTCTAGTCTTTAATTCTGTAACATATCCCATGGATATGCCCAACCACTGCCAATTTTATCAGCTCCTCTATTCATCTATAAAACTGTGCACCATGCCTAGTAAAATATTTCAGACTTGTCAATCACTCCATCTTCATCTCTTAAACACACACATATTAAGATGAAGGCATTGTTTCAATGCCTTTGTTTATGGAGTCTCTCATCTGAGATTTTGTCAATACCCTATATTGTGAGATTTACATTGATTTTTGTCCTCTGATTTGGTTGATCATTGCATAGGGTGTGCTAGTTCCAAAAACTGCATGGTAATCCCATAAGTTTGTACAATTATACATTGATTAAAATAAAATAAAGCTGAGACACAGTGTTGTCAAGCATCGGTGGGAGTTTGTTTGATCCTTCCAACAAACACACTTAAGTTCTGTTAGTAAGGACTCAAGCAATCGCTATGGGCTCATGGTCCTAATGAAAATGCACTACTGTTCTTTCATATTATTAATTTAAAAATTTTTATCTCTTTAATACATGAACACAAAGCCCCTTACACAATGATCTCTGGGCCTTTAGTGAGTCTTGCAAATGAGCTTCTTCTCGATTTCAATAGGATGTTCTGAGAATTGAATAGTTTTTCCAATCTGGTTGGTGGACACAGAGCTACTTCTTGCTTCAAGGTGGAGAATTTCCTGCTTTGGGGGTTCTCTCCACAGTTTCAGAAGGTAACTTCAGCATTCAGCTACAGGCTGGAGGAGGAGCCTGTGTGCGTCTCCTAAACTACTCTTGTCTCCTGTTCACAGGCGTCTTTTCCTAACTCTGTCTCATGAACACTCACCCTCAATCTCCTCAGATCTCTCCTCAACATTGGAAACTGCTCTGTTCTGCTTGGATTTTCCTGACTTGTGCTGTGTCCTGGAATGTTCTCCAGGAAGCAAACCAAGGGCAATCAATTTAATAATCACCAATTAATTGTCTTCCTCTACTTTAGATACTGATACACTGCACTGTTTACTGTCAAAGTCGAAAAAACATCGTTTTATATATTCAGCCAATTTTAAGGGACTTCACATGGGAGTATAGCTTTGGGTCCTATTACTCCAGCTTAGCCAGAGACACAGATCCCATCTCGTAAGCACTTTTCTTTTAAACATTTCCCCCCTGACTCTTGGAGATTACAGAAATGGCACCAACACATGTTGTCTTAGGAAAGGATCCAGGCATTTCTGACTTATCAAATGATTGCCCCAAAAGGGATTAAGACCTATTTGCCAGTTAAAGCCCTCCATATGGTGCCATGCAGTTTGCATAGCTCAGAATCACTGAACCGTTGACTCAGATGCTGGGACAACAAGCTTAAGTCTTCAGAATTTATATGGGAAATCAGTCGCAAAAAGGCCTTTAAGGTTTATATTTTCCAGAAGAATGTGTGTATGTGTGTGTGTGTGTGTGTGTGAGAGAGAGAGATACGTTTGTGTAGAGGCCAGAGGCCAATTTGCAGAAATTGTTTTCTCCTTCCATCATGTGGATCCTGAGAGCCAATCTGCTGAACCATCTTGCTGGCCCCAAAGGGAGATGGATTTTAAGGGACCAAGTAAAAGATACTTAGCAGAAATGAGGTGTTGACTGTGGCCAGAAAGTTGAATTTCCAAATCTATCCTCTGACTTACTCTTGGACACAGTGGATAAAGAATTTCATTGGGCCACACATTAAATACATGAGCACTGTACCACCACTGTTTATGCCTCCAGAACAAGGTCCATAGTTCTAACTCTGGCCAGTGACTTTCGAGCACCCAGCCAATCAGTCACTCAACCACAGAGCCCTCTTGGGAATAGAGGGTAACAAGTTCTTATCCAACCTCATGGAATTGTTAAAGACTACAACATAGCATTTAAAGCTCTTATCAATAAATGTTTAAATCACTAGGCAGGATCTGACGCAGGATACCACAGGCAGACAAGGCAGAGAATAAAAATGTTATTTGTAATGTGCAAAATGGAATACCAGCTAAGTATATGAATTCTTCCCTTATCCCTAAAAGTACTGACGGATTGCTTAGTTGTCACTTGCAAAGGGCAGTTCGCTGAACCGGAAGAATGGTTCTGAGGTATTAGAAGACATCAAGAGCCATTTGTTGCTCATGACTTCTAGGTAGGAGTCATGGGCGAGGGGTGTTTAGCCGGCAACGAGACCTTTTTACTAAGCTTCATGAGGAGCCGTTATTTGTGTTTCTATAGGATGCCTACTCCTGACCACTTCATTGAGATAAAATGACACAAAGACATTCTGAAGATAGGCTCACCAGCAGTCAGTTCGCCTGCAGCAGATGAGCTAAACTGACCCTCCGGGTAGCTGTATCCAAGAGCCGACGGTTCTCACCATTTGGGCTTTGTCTAAAGAAACTATTATCTCCAGTAAAGTGGAGTTTTTACAGAGACAAAATCAAGCAGAATGTAATCACCACCCTTCAGCTGACATTTGATGATGCGACAGACAGTTCTTGGGAAATGCGAGTCGGTTTTGTGAGTCCAGGACACAACTGGAGGTCTCCCAACAGGTAGTGAGTAGCAGCGTGGAAGTCCAGGTAGGCTTGTTTGCCAATTTTTTGCAGCTTTACTTGTGACTCCTCCTGCATGCTTTCTCACTTGACTTTGCAAATGCTTTTAAGGTTGCTCTCTGCTTCCAATATGAGAAACACACACACACACACACACACACACACACACACATACACACACACACCTCGGCAAAAGTTTCACATCCCAGGCTCCATGCGCTGCACGAGCTTGTAACCATGTTCATTTCCGTGGAGACTGAATTAAGGTTACTCATGAGAAGTAGAGAAAGAAAGACACTCCTGCTTTTTCATATAGGCCCCGTACAATCATGGTGTTATTTTAAGTGGTTGAAGGAGACAGAAGGAGCTGACCAGAAAAATGGAGGCATGGGCAAGACTCAACCTGACTCTGCTGAGTTTGGAGGTAGGGGAATGGACGCTGGAGCTGAGAAATGTGGGCCGCCATGATCACCTCACATCAGTAAGGAAACTCCCAGTCTCTGAAGAAAACATGAAGAAAATCAAGACAGCTTGATTTGAATCCAGTGACTAATTTCAGACCTCTGACCTCCAGAACTATTTCAAATTACTTAACTCAGTAATTGATTTGATCTGTGAAATACGAGTAATGTTAGGGTCTGACCTATAGCTTGATTCAGAAGATCAAGTGTGACGGAGAGGGAGACGTGTCGGTTACAGCTTTCGGCATAAGGCGATGTCGACAGAACGCAATGGCTCTACGAGGGAAACACAGGGAAAATGCTCATTCTGAGCCAAATGCGACTGACCGTGTGGCTCAAGGCTCAGGATGTTGCCAATAAACTGTCTGTATCACAGGAGACGTGACCTCTGCCTTTATAGTCTAAGAAGATAAGAAAATCAATAACTGTAAATGAATATTGGCAAGGGCCTCCACTAGGAGGGTTACAGCCTGGTTGGGAAGCCTCTGGAACAGGGTCCGGGTGTAACCCAACAGCATCCTCAGCTACAGGATTGGTGGTGGCTTGAGATCTGCCAAGCTTAGTGTGATCGAAGAAACAGGTCTCCTGAAGTCTAGGGCTATTTGTTGAAGGGGCTGATGGTGGAAATCCCCTCTCTATTAATAAAATGTTCTTAGAGAATGTCATGCAATGTATGCAATGCAAGCTGACCACTCTTAACCCACACTCTCCCATGATCTGTCTGTCACCCCTATCTATCCTCCTGCTCGCCACAAATCTCTCTCCCACATTCAGACTCTTTAAATTTTGTGAAAATCCTCTTTGAACAGTAGCTTAGGTTTTTTGGCAGGACAGAGGATTAAACTTCTTGTGACCAGAAGGGTATTCCTGGTTAAGAGGCCCAGCTGTCTAATGTCTAAGTTCATTCAATTCTAGCTACAAAGATCATCTGCGCTTCTTCCCCTTCTTACGATGCACCTAGAAATTTTGTGGGGAGAATAAGAGGCCTGTAATTCCTTTATTTGTCTTCTCGTTTATGCTCAACTTCAGTATCATTCATGGGTTTCTCTTAAAGATGACCCTTAAATATCATTACTCATTTGACAATAATGACCATCAAAGAGACACAGCAGTGACTTAGAGCAATGTCTGAACTCCATGGGGGGTCATGTTCATTCTATCTCTCCAGATTCAATTCCTCTCACTGTGTCTGTCTCCTGAGCTGCACATTCTTAATAAATGTTCTCCAAAGGAAAAAATGGATGCTGTCTGCTCAGCCAGAATAAAATGTTGCAGGAGTTTAGTTTGTGACAGCCTTTCTTCGGCTTCTGCTTTATTCCACTCAGTTCTACCCAGCATTCAGTTTTCCAAGAACATGCAATCTGCAAGGCACTGCTGCTTTCAGATCCAGATGAATATGTCAGAGTTTGATCACTCATATCTGTTGATCTTAAAAATGCAGACCTGTGAACATCGCCAATCTACCTCACACCCCACTCTCCATAGCCATGTCTGCCTACACACAAGTATCACCGAAGTTGAAAAGCGCATGCTTTGCTCTTCCCCCAAAGAGCGCATGTGCTTCATCTACAGTACTGAAAGATGATACCGCCCATCCTGGAACAGTAGAAAGGAACAAGGTCACATGTATCTGGATTCCAACCCTATATTTAACATCATTCTCCTCTCTACAAATTGAGCCTTTTAGGAAAAGCTTGGTAGAAAGCTCCTTTTTATAGCTGATGCCAGCTCAATAAATTCCCTGTTATTTCAAAGCCAGAAATACTTTTCTCTACATCAGGTTCTATTTCCTGGCAAGTTGCTCTCCACTGACAGTACATCCATCACAAAACACCTGTCTTACTGTACCCATCACAGACTGAACTGGAAAGGAGATGATTCCCAGGGGCCAGGATAGCTTTAAAATGCTAATGGATTTTCATGAGTCTTTTAGCATCTCTTTGGTGCCTGCCTAGTCCAGCCATCCCCAAAGCCAAGAAAGTGAATTATTACAGAGATAAGTTGGCAGACACTCTCCTCAGGGTGAACACGAATGCAGTTCTGATATCCAGTTAGAGCGAGGGAGGGAATGCATCCTCTGCTAATGATGTCTGACAAGCAGTACAATTTCTAAGCCATGATGACATGAATCTACCTACATCTTAGGACTCTCCGTCCTCATATGTCACATTCTGTGAGGTCACGTGGCTGTGAGGTCATATACTGTGCATATACTTGAAGAGATGTGTCAGAGACAAGGAGCCATCAATCACCTGCCTTTTCCTTTATAGAGTTAAGGAAAGAAAAGTGCTTTGAGCATAGCTACTCTGAACTAGCAACTTGCTATTATTTTATGAGAATAGGGCTTGGGGCCTGCACCATCATCATGAGTAGCCTGTCATACGTCCCTGATTTAGAGTATGGCTCATGAGACAGGTGGCACAGCAATAAACAGGGTGCCTTTGAATGAATTACACACCCTCTGTGTGCCTCCATTTCCTCTCACATGTGTGTGTATATACATATGTAATTTAGGTTGATAAAGAGGAATTAACTCCCATGATAGTTATAGATCCATGTGTAAATTGAAGACCCTAAGAAGCTGGCGGTGTACACTTCAGTCCAAGTTTAAAGAACAAGGAAACAACTGAAGTAGTGTAAATCCAAATTCAAAGGTAGAAAGACATCTCATGACCTAACCATACAAACAGAGAATGCAATTTGGTCTCCTTTGGTTATGGGCCAGAAAGCATTAGAGGATGTCTCGCCCACCTCAGGGAGGGCTGTCTACCGGATACAAGTGGCCATCTCTTCTGGAAACACCATCATATGTACACCAAGAAGTAACGTTTAGCTAAGCATCTTGATGCATAAAGTTTACCGCCATAGAAAGTTGCCCGGAGGAATACAATGTGGAATGTGTCTTAGTTACTTTCTATTACTGGCATAAGACACCATGACCCAGGCAGCTTACAGAAGAAGGAGTTTATTTGGGATATAGAGTTTCAGAGTATTAGAGTTCATGACCATCATAGTGGGGAGCATAACAGCGGTCAGGCAGGAATGGTACTGGAGCAGTAGCTGATAGCTAATATCTTGATTCCCCAAGCAGGAGGCAGAGAGAGCTAAGTGGGTGTGATGTGGGCTTCAGAAACCTCAGAGTCCATCCCTAGTGACACAACCCCTCCAACAAAGCCACACCTCCTAGTCCTTTAGTTCTACTAACTGAGGACCAAGTATTCAAAAATATGAGCCCCTGGGGGCATTCTCATTCAAACCACCGCAGAGACATAGTCCAGCACACACCTGAGTGCCCCTCTGCAGTACGAGAACAAAGGCTTTGCCTCCTGGGATCCATGCCACACTCTTTGCGGGAAAGATGAATGTCCCAGTGGACCAGCAAGGTAAGTTTGCAACATGTCACATACATGCAGACACCACTGCCAAAGGGCCACAATTTTATGTTAAAAACTATTTTACTCTTCGGCATCTTTATGCATGAGTATAATAAGTTTTAAGTTTTTAGTTCCCCAGTCCTCTACCCTCTCTCGATGTATCTTTTCTTTCCCCACGGTCCCCTTCCTACTTTCATATCCTTTTGTGTGGAAGCCACAGAGTTGAATTACTGTTGCCTGCACAGTATGGCTGGGAAGTTATTATTGAAGCGGGGCACATATCAATGGCTACACCACTTATGGAAACAACAATGGACCCCCAGCAATCAGTAACTGCCGAAGTCTCTTGGGGAGAGATGGGAACCCATGGGATCCTCCCAAGAAGTCATCATGATTCTTGTCTCTCTTCAAAATGATGTCCATAGGAATGGCAGGTCATGAGACAGCCAAGCTCCTATGTCTGGATGCATCAGTCTTCCCTGTAGACTGTGATTCGGGCGAGAGCTTCTTAATCTGCAGTTGTCATCAGCATCTTCTTACATCTTCCAGGCTAGCATGGAACATATACCAGTTTGAGACTCCAGATACCTAGCCACTGTCTTGTGGAAATAGGAAGTCTCCACAATCAATGAAAACCTGCCAACCTCCATTAGGAATTTTTCCAAATAAACATTTTTTTCACTATTTATGATGAAATACTTTTGGTACCCTAACTATCTGTAGCTTGAGGAGTAGTTTCCTTCATAAGTCAAACCATTCATTTTAAACTAAAAGAAGAAATTAACTCTTTTTTTTTTTTTTATAACTTTTATGCCAGAGGAGAAAACTTCAAGGCTTTTTCACCTTCACTGAAGTTCTTAGAATTCAGAAAAATTTAAATCCAACCTTTGTACAGAAGTAGGCGAACTGTGAGGAGATATGCAATTCAGGACACTTTTTTTTTTTTCCTTTTTTCTAAAATGAATGAATAGCCTACGGGAAGCTTTTGACAAGTTAAAAGAGAAAGGGCACTTCTGAAGAAATCGCTGTTTTCTAAGTGCTAATGTCTGAAGTCTGAGCTACAAAGGGAAACGGAGCAGGGTCTTTAAAATCCAGAAGTAAACACGGAATATCTCGGTTCTTAATGGACTCTTAGAAAGAACTTGAGAGAATTGTGAACTGGGCAGTAGTGAATTTAGACATATAAACTTGCAGACTAGAATGGAGAAATAGGAAGGATGCCATCAGGGAAATATGTCATTAGGAAAAATTCTACCATTAGGGAATTATGCTGATAGTCAAGTCTCTGTCACATGGTTTTTTGGGTGCCAGTTTATTTCAGTATTGGCTTGTTTATTAGCTTGTTTTGTTTTCTTTAGTCTTACAATGTAGCTCAGGTTGGGTTTGAAATCACATCCCCCTGCCTCAGAATTCCAGGAACCTTGATGAGCGGTGTACACCCATGATTGACTCTAATTCATATATTTCAATCTACATTAAGGAAGTTGAGGGGCCTGATATATATCATTTTAGGATTAAGCTAAATTTTACCTCCTACCTCTAAAAGTTTGTTTGCTTAAAGGAAATATGTGAGTCAGAGAAGTGATTAAAATGTGGCTATAGTATGAGAATGCTATTTTAAAAAAAAACCTCTCTTGATTAGTCATCTGGTTTAATTTATGTTGTTGTGATAAAAATATAATAAAACACAGTTTGGGGTTTGGGGACAAGGTTTGTTTTAGCTTACAGACCCAGATTACGGTTTATCACTGTAGTCAAGACAAGACAGAAACTGTAAGCAGCTAGTCACATCATATTAACAGTCAAGATCAGGGAGAGATGGGTACATGAACAGCTAGCTAGCTGTTTCTAATTATTCAGTCCAGGACTTGAACTAGGGAATGGCGCTGCCCACAGTGGGCTGGGTCTTTCCATATCAATTAAAGTAACCAATACAACACCCCACAGACATGCCCACAGACCAACCTGATCTAGACAATTCCTCATTGAGCCTCTACTCCCAGGTGATACTAGGTTGTATCAAGTTGACAGTTCAAACTGTCACAATTAGGATAGGCTGTAGAGTGATTTCTGCTCAAGAGCTAGGGACAGGAGCCCACTGTTCCAAGAGGGAAATCGCATCACTTGTTACAGTGTCCTTCAGATCCCAGGAGTAATCTTCTCTTAGTCACTGGCTCCTGAATATAGTTTTCCTGGTATCAGCCCTTCAGCAGATGAGTTTTTCAAAGCAGACTTGGGAATGAGAAAAAAAAAAAAAAGGCCTGCAGGCCAATCGGATAGAGGCGATTCCTCAGCTTAGTCTGTCTTCCTAGATGACTTCAGCTTGTATTAAGATGACAAAAGGAACAATATATAATAAGCCAACCACCCAGCAGCCTGTTTTCAGTAGGTTCTACCCAACAGGTACCGTTTTCAGTATTTTATCATTTGAGTCCTAACCCCAGCCTAGTGACCAAGTTTCTCCCACATTCAGTTTCCCAAATCTCCCTTCCCTCATTCCAAATCTACAAAGATGAATTATGAAGTCACCACCCCTTAGAAATTCATAGTACCTAAAATATATAAAATGTCACATGCCCAGAACATATCCAAACGTTTTATTTTTGATTATTAGTTTGCCATTCTTAAGACATTGTGGATTTATGTCACTCGGGGCTGGATAGTTTTAGGTTCTTATAATCTTGCAAGGACCTTGATGAAATAAATACTATCATTCTCTAATTTCACAGACTGTATGTCTTGGGTTGATTCTGAACTCCCATTGAATAGCTCTTTGTCAACAGTAAATAGCAATTTTGGAATCAGTATCTGACAACAGCTACAATCAAGCTTGGAGGGAACCGGTCACTGACATCTGTGCACACATGAAAATCCTATCAGTCTTGACTGTATGCTCTTTTCAAGGCTCCATTTTGGGCAGCCAGAGACTTAAACCAAAAGAAATACAAGGGACTGGAAAAATATCTCAGTTGTTTAAGATCTTGCTGCATAAGCATGAAGACCCAGCACCCACGTACAAAGTCAAGCATGGTGAAATTGATATATAATCTCATTGCTTAGGATTCAGGACAGGTAGATCCAGGGGCTTAGTAGCCAACCAACCTTGTCCAATTGGCAAGCACAACTTCCTATAAGAGACCGTGTCAAAAACCAAAGCAGACAGCTCCTGAGGAATGACACTAAAGATCAGCCTTTCGCCTTCACATGCACTTACGTGCCCATGCACTAGCCCACACTTCCCCAAGGATACCACAATGGTCTAATAACAAACCACTTGTAAGAGTCAATACCCTTGAACCTGTGCAAAATCCATCACAGCAAGGCTGTGACTTCTACTCTTCTTCCAACATTATATAGATATCCTCAGCAGGACTAGTCTATGTCATTCAATCAGGTTATAGATTAGGCTCATGACTCAAGTCTGATGAACCACAAGTGATGATATTTTAGTTCTTTGACTTCAGAGATTGGTTCAATTATGACCATGTGACCATGTATAGATTATCTATACATGTGTAAGTCCCAGAACTCTGGTGAGAATTGTTTTAGAGAAGTCCATCTAGAAGGATCGTGTCTATGGGAACTTGGTGATGCTAAGAGGCTTTGGTGTGCAAGCTTTTCTGAGAGGGGACTTCAGACGGAAGAAGCCAGGGTGGAGCAATGGCGAGTCATATTTTTGTAACCAATGTCCGGAGTCCTCACTGAGATGAGCCTCCACAGTTGACTTCGGAATGTCACCGTATGACGTAGTTTGTTTAAATTACTATTGTTGAATTCCTATCATTTGTAAGTTAGAGTATGCAACCAATAAGCTCCATGCAGAAGCATGTGGTGCATACCAGGAACTGAGGACAACGAAAGTACTTTTTCTTCCCTAGACATTGCCAAGCAGCAGGGAGAAACCATGAGAATCACCACAGACTAAGGCTCAACCCATGACCCATGAGGCATTTGGTGACATGCTCAACAAATCCTTACTTTTGTGGTGAACAACAGTTATCCTTAGACTAAAACCTGACATACATTTAACTTAGCAAATTATAAAACAGGACCCTCATGACCTGTTTCTACATAACCTAAGTCCACCCCTAAAAATCCTGCAGCTCCTGAGTTGCTCACTTCCAAAACTTCACAAGCTCTCCTTCAGGATTAAATCTTTGATCTTTCTTTAGAGCATCCTTGATGAGATCCCCAAGATGGAAGGTTTTATCTTGGAGGAAATTCCTTCATAACATGACACGGAAGCTGTTCTACATGAAGCAGAAAAACATACTGGAGAGAGAGTGGTGAGGGAAGAGCAAAGCAGAGAAGGAGAAAAAGGAAGAGAAGTAGGAAGAGGGAGAAGAGGTGGGGAGAGGAAGGAGACATGAGAGCAAAGGAGAAGCAGGGGGTGTGGAAGAGAAGGGAGTGGAGGAGGAAGAGGAGAAGAGGAAGGAGAAAGGAGAAAGGAGGATGGAAGGGAGGAGAGAGAGAGGAGGAAGGAGAAGAAGAGAAAGGAGGAAGGGGAGGAGGAAGAGGAGGGAGAGGAGAGCTTTGGTGATTTTTGCTACAGTTTCAAACATTTTGACTTATAAGTGATTTCATTTTCTGGAAAAGGAGAGGGAGCTAAAGATAAGAGAAATGTTTAAGAATTAAACATCTAACTTTCTTTTTTTCTTTTTTCTAGGCTTCTTATAACTCAGCCAGATTCTGCCTTTTTTTTCCCTTCTTTTGCAACAGGCATGCAACACTGAGCAATGATTTTAATCTGCTCGCTCCCTTGTACATGAATCTCTCCAACAGTTGAGAGAATCTCTGCTTAATTACACCTGTAACCTGCTAATGGTGTTTCTTTGTTGTCTGTAAAGAGAGAGACGGAAAAAAACCCAACTTCCTTACCCAGCCTAGGGTAAATTAAAATTTAATAGAACATCACATTGCCACTGAACCAGCTATGAAATGACAGCTGCTTAATTAAAGCTTAAACCTGATTATCCAGCATCCTGAGATGAATGCTCGGGAGGCAAGATGCAGGATCGTGGAACCCAAGCCGACAATAATAACTGTGAGATATGAACTAGTTTTCCTGTATAGAAACTGTGGGTGCTGGTGCTATTGACACCCCTGAGCTATGAGATCCATGGCCAGTTAATTGCAACACTCAATAAAAGTAATAATTTGATTTTTAAAAAGAGGCAAAGCACCAAACGGATGTATTTCCAAGATGACATAGCAACGGGTAACAGGTGTCTGGGAAATGTTCAGTGTTAACCAGATATCAAGGAAAGTGCACACTGAATTCACAGCAAATGCCACCTTGTGACTGTTAGACTTGCAGGATGTGCACACGTGTATTACTTTATACATAGGTATTAAATGAGCAGTCATGCTTGCTGAAGACAGGGAGAGCCCAAAGTCTTTGCATACTGTTGGGAATATAAGATAAAGTCAGTCATTGTGGTAAACAGTACGGAAATGACTGAAAGCAATTTAAAGCATAACTCGTATATGATACAGCAATCTTGCTTCTGGGTATTTATCCCAAAGAATTGAAACTAGGAACTCGATTGTTACGTTGCCTTGTTATGGATGTTCACTGCAGCAAAGAAAAAACAACCTAGTGGCCCCTGGTGGGTGAGCGGATGGAGACAGTGTGGTGCAATCATGCAATGGGATATGGTTTTAGAATTATTTTATTCTTAATTAGTTATATGTGAGGGGAGGCTGTCACAGAGTCATATAGCCCCAGGCAGAAACACTCTGGCCACTCATTAGCTCTCGCTGTGGACTATCCTTACCCTCATTAAATGGTCTTTCTACATGTATTGCATCCATAATGTGGTCCTCTATTCTATTAGCAGCTTCAGCAAAGATTCTCTACTTCCCAGTACATGTATTTTCCTGCGGCTAGCCCACACAGACCTTCTCTGCCATATCTACTCTGATAGGTTAAGCGTGAGCACTTTGTAACAGTTCACTGGTGTGTCACTCATCGAGGATGACAAAGAGGCGTCTCACATGTGCAAACCCCATGCCAGACCTCATCAGAGGGAACCACTATCCTGACCAGCACCATACTGGACAGTAGAACTCTGAATGCCTTAACTCAATGTTTTTTTCAATACAGAACTCCTCGGTGTTCTAATGATAGCACGTGCAGATCATAAGCAATCAAACACCCCCCACATAAATCCAACATCTGCGGACAATACAAAATGCAAAGACCTAGGCAGTCCCTCACCCAACAGCGTGGGAAACAGTTATTTTATACATAACTAAAAGTAAAATTCCACAACAGCACTTCTTGGTATAGAATATGAAATGCAAAACTTGGAGTCTTGAAAACCAGTTCTGTCTCCCCACCCATCACCCCCACGATCCAAAAAATAAGTTTCTAAACAGGCACCTTCTTTGGGGATGGGCGTATCCAGGGTTCAATGCCACTGGAGTCATGATGACAACAGAGACCTATTTGTGCTGTGTTCCCATCCAAGGCAAAGCCAGTAGTATTAGGAACATGTCAGCTTGTCATAAGAGTAGGTGTCTCCTCAGTGTTGAAATGAGCCCTCACCCTGAAATCTCTCGCTCTACCACCACCTAGGCAAAACATTACATAGGCACTGACCCTTGTACATACAACAATTCTCGTGAAGTTGACCATGATGTCATTCACAGGGATGCTGAGGTCTTTATAAGGTGTTTTCCATAAGATCTTTTTATTGAAGTTAGGTTCATGACCACAACCTACAAGGCACCCTAAAATTGTTCTCTGCCCATTTCACTGCCCTCACATTCCTTCTCTCTCTCCCTCTTCCACAGACACAATAACTTCCACTGATGCTTATCTTATATTAAATGGAGAAGAGGATGTTTGGCTTAGCTATTTGCTACAACTGCAATGGTAATAATAATAATAATAATAATAATAATAATAATAATAATAATAATAATGATAATAATAAAAGTAATATTAGTTACTTTTCTGGTACTGTAATAAAACACCATGATGAAAAGCAACTTATAGACAGAAGAGCTTATTGGACTTACAAAGGTGACAGTCCAT
The DNA here is from genome assembly GCA_026225945.1 of Cricetomys ansorgei. Lineage (NCBI taxonomy): Eukaryota > Metazoa > Chordata > Mammalia > Rodentia > Nesomyidae > Cricetomys > Cricetomys ansorgei. Next base: position 8,194,539 of record JAMJFZ010001012.1, read on the forward strand.
GATGGTGGAGAAAGCATGGTAGCAGATGGCTGCATCAGGAGGCTGAGAGGTCACATATTCATACATATACAGGGAACAGAGAAATTGAACAGAAAGTATGTTGAGGCTATAAACCCTCAAAGCCTATCCCAAGAGACATACATCTTCCAGCAAGTCTCTCTCTACCTCCTAAGGATTCCATAACCTCCCAAAACAGCTCCACCTGCTGGGGACCGAGTGTCAAATACATGAGCCTGTGAGGAACATTTCCCATTGAAAACTGACCTCCTTCATTTGGGTCTTGATTTTCTCATCATCCAGAGGGGATTTTTCTGGCTCCCTACCAAGTTATCATCCACTATGAGAAGTGTTCTTTTCTGTCTTTTTTCTCCTCTTCCTCCCCCTCCTTTTTCTAATTATTACTGGGCAAAACGATCCCATTTATTTATGTGATGCCTTTACTCATTTTCTAGATGCAAGACTCAGGACTATGGCACTATTTGCCTTTAAGGAAGAGGTTAGCAGAGTAGTAACACTTAAAATTCAGCAGTGCTGTGAGTATGTAGGTGCTTTCACACATAGATACATGGATGATTGGTAAGGTTGCATGCACACATGGATATGTAGATGATGGATAGAGGTATATACACATGGATGTGTGGATGTTGGATGGATAGATGCACAGGTAGGTGGATGAATGGATACATCAATGATGCATTGATCAAGAGTTAGAGAAAAAAATCAATCTTTGGATCAAGTAATTGACTGAATGATCGATGGATGCAGTCATTTGATCTTGAAACCAGAATTTTCTAACAAAATACTTCGGACCCAACAATGTCCATCATCCACCCATTTTTAGTAAGGACAACCAAAGCATCCTTCCCTCTTTCATTCTTACTGAAGAGGAGGTTGGGGTGAGTCACATGATGAATTTTAAGATTAACAAAATACAAGATAAGACAGATTATCCTTTAGACACCCTTCCTAGCAGTTCAATGAACCAACAACCACAATCTGAATGGTAGCTATTATATCCTGGCTGTTAGCTTAGAACTTATTTACTATCCCATACCATGAACTTATAACTCCAAAAATGTTTTTAACAGTGAATTAAGATGATCTCCAAACATCCAACAGATGGGGCAGCCCTCAACCTTCTAGTGCTTATTCCCACCTAAGCTAGACTCTTAAGTGCTTGATGAAATTTCCTTGTCAAAACAACCTTAAATCTTGTTTTATCTCCTGAAAGCCCATCCTGCCTCAGGCCAGCTTGTGTAGTTCTAGAAACATCAGAGATTCGATGTAGAAACGCATGCTTTTGTGAGCTGGAGACTCACCTGTCACCCCTCTGGAGGAGCAGAAGAAACAGCTCTGATCTGATGAGCACATTTCAGGTAGCAAAGCAGGTGAATAGAGATCAAAACACATGCCTCAGGTCACTAGAATTTCCAAGGATTTTCGACAGCCTCTGAAAGCCAACTCAAGAGTGTAAGAAAAGCCCTACCAGACAGGTCTAGGTAGATCAGAAAGTAATGTGTGTATACATGTGTGTGTGTAAAGTGTAGAGAAACATAAGCCATGGTCTAACATTGAGAAGGAAAAGCATCTTCCCTAAGTTACTCTGATGAAGAAGAGGCAACATGGCTGGATACAGATCCCAGGTAGTTAAGCATCAGGAAAACTATCCTGTCTATGAATCAGCACTTGTCATCTGGGAAGCCAGAGTCTACAGCCTGTGCAGGACTGCAAGCTGCTAAGCCTTCTCTCCATGAGCTGTCTGGATTCTCAGTGTTTGTCTGGGTCCCTAGCTCTTTGATTCCCTCCTAGCACCTTTCCTATAATACATTTTATCTGAGAGAAGACATCAGGCATCAGAAAAGATTGTGCCTTATCTTAAAACTCCCAACATAAGAATTGTACTTCTAACTGCAATGGCTGCTGAGCAGAAACTAGAGTCTTCTGATTCACTCTTTGCCTGTTGTTTCCCCTGTGCAGATCCTTAGAGCACCCTCTTCAAAATTCTTGAATAATCACTTGGATTTTGCTTCCATTTCTTCTCTGAAACTAAAAGGACACACAGTTTCAACAATGCATGCACACACTTCCTTTGACCTCTCTCTGATCGAATCTCAAGCCTCTGGTGACTGCATAGGGTCAACGGATCAGAGTGTAAGCTTCAGATCTCCTCATCACAGCTAAAAACATAGCATCTTTAGTTTTTAGGTACAAACTAAAAAGTGTGGGATGACTGAAAATCAGTTCTACATGTAACTAAGAAATACCTTGCATAATAAGGAGTCACCTCTGGACTTCCAACACCGTCTCCCCCTTTTCTGTCAGAGCCCCCACATCAAGCAGAAGAGCTTGGCCCTTGTGCACATGGAGCATGTTATAAGCAACTGTGTCCTGGGTGACCTAATCTATCTGTCATTGATGCAGTCACAGAGCAGGTGGTTTCTGGTTTTGTTTGTTTGTTGCTGCTTTGCTCTGAATTCTCTTAAGGCTTTGCAACTACTAGAACATGGTAATTATTCAGAAATCACCTAGGAAATGAAATTATATTAGTTACTACTCGGGGCCAAATCAGAAAATATTCCATTCACTCTCCAGTGCCAGTGTGGACATTGGTAGCCTTTTAATGCTCATAGGATACTTCACTGCCATTAAGAATCAGCATAAATTATGCATCTGGAGACACCCGACTGGCATCTGCTGATAGAGTCCTGAGTATCAAGAATTCTAGTACATGGTGTGAACGATGCCACTCAGATATGACACCTACTTGTGCAGCAGTTTTCTCTGAAGCTCCTTAGCACACAGGATGTTAAAGGGGAGGTGAAAGAGCAGAATGTTCTAAGGGAAATGGAACATTCTATCCTGAAGCGGTGCTCCTTTAGCTCAGGAAGTAAACAACTCAGAGACTTCAGCAAGTTCCTGAACCGACCAGATTCACTAGTTCCCTTCCTCCCCGAGTGCATGTAATGGACAGGCCTGCTGAGAGTCACTCTCAGGCCCACTGGGCTGCCTGGAATAGGCTCAGACCAACTGAGGCACCAGGAAATGACACTCTCCAGCTTGTTGAGCTGCCTTCAGGCTGTGCAGTGTGCTCCTGGTTCCCAGCTCTGTGAGCTGTCACCCATGCCGGGGAGGGCTTTGGGGACGCAGCCTTCTGAGTCATTTCTTCCTCTGTCACTATCCCTCACCCACAGTCCTGTAAGTAACTCCAGGAAAACTCCAGTTCAAGTTGAACTTCGATGGTATCCGGATTTTAGTCTGTTATTGGTTCCCCATCAGAGGTAAGTAGATGTTTGTTTGCATCTCTGCATAATAGTATCATACAACACCTGTGCCAGACCCAAATTTCCATGTGTTCTCAGTATCTCTAGACACGCACAGACTCAAGTCTACTGGGTTGGGGTGGAGGCTGGTGTGCCGAGTGGAAGCAGGCATCCTATGACCTCTGGCTGTCCTCTTAAAATGTTTTAACCGGGAAGATCTTCTTCTCCTGCCTATGTGGGCTCTCCACAGGCCTCCTCTGACTTTGCATGCTACAGAGAAATTGTGATAATGATTCCTCTCGCTCTTGCCAATTAAGACTGTCAGACTCTTCTTTGGTAGTATTCTAAACAAGCGTCTGTGTTCATGCACACCATAAGGTGGCAAGACCTGTTGTAGAGTCTCAAAGGGAAAGATGGGAATTCGCTTTATTCATATGGGGAGAGACGCACACACAGAGAAGGCTATCTCAGAGGAAGAGAGTGGAGGGTGGAGTACACAAATGGGGCCTGTCTCATTTCTCCATCACCTGCCTGTAGCTCACTGTGAGCTGTGGAGACCCACAATGAGGACAACCACCTAAACAATGTGAGCAGACACTAGCCATTGCTCACTATAAAAATTATTTTCAGAGTGTGTTCTGGGAACCTCTCCTCAGCTCCACCCCATATCACAATCATCTGGGACCCTTTAATCCTACTATAAACTCAAAGTCACCCCCAGTGTCTTTTACCTCACTGTCTAGATATTGACAGTAAGGAATCAAAATCCGATCCCAGCACCCCTCACCGTGATTCATTCACCTCTGAAAGCTACCAATGGTATGTCCTTAATGGTATGTTGCATCTTCTAAATATGGTCAACACATTAAGTTTTTACAGATATTTACTTACTTTTATTTTATGGTTTTTTTTTTTTTTTTGTCTGCATGTATGTCTATGCCCCATGTGCATGCAGCGCCCAGGGAAGCCAGAAAAAGGTGGTTGAGTCCCCTGGAACTAAAGTTACAGATGGCTGTGAACTGCCACATGGGTACTATGAGCTGAACCCAGATCCTCTGGTAGAGAAAACAGTGTCCTTAACCACTGAGCCATCTCTGCAGCCCCAATTATCCAAGCATAAAGAATGATATTCTCTTTGTTATTACAAAAGGAAGTTTATAAAGCAAAAGTAGAAATGAAACTGTCTCGAGAAACAAAAGACGAATGGGTAGGGGAGGGGGGCGAGGAGAGGGAGAATAGGAAGGTCTGGAGAAAATGCTTACAACAGGATATGTACTTGTTTGAAATAAACAAAAAGAATGACAAAAGCAGAAGTCACTAAAGTTCTAAGGAATTCGTCTAAGTTGAGCAAGTACAATAAGTATTAATGATAAAAACACTGAGGCCCATTTGGAGAGGTATAAATAAGCACTTCTGGAATCTTCCAGAGAGTTCCTCATGATCCCGAGAGCTCCTCCTCCCCAACACACGCAGCCTCACAGATCACTATATGAAAATGAACCACTGTGATTTACTTTCTCTCTCCCTCATTTGTCCACGCTCACTCTACTTTGCGGAGAATCAGGCTTTCTTGCTATGAGGTTGTTGCCTGGGTTTCAGTTCTGAGTGGACAGTCCTTGCCACACAACTCAGGAGACAGGCAGGATCATTTGTCCTCATCCATAAAGGAGGCGACCCTGAAGGTTTCTGACAGCTGTTGGAACAGGTCATGCATCATGACGGTGAGCATCTTTATTTTAAGATTCATGATAATAAAAAAGAAAATGTTCCAGCACCAGCCAAAGTCTGCTTTCCAGACTTCCTACATGTGCAGGGTGCAGCTAGGTGTTAGACTCATCCAAGCAGCTACTTGTGTCTGGCTGAAAAGGGAGATGATCACCAACCTAATTCAAACGCACCCAGGTTGCCTTGCTTCTAGCACCCAAACATGACAGTACATTAGCATTCCTTCCCATGCAGGAATCCGCAGTAGAAGATACAGAACGGAGTGAACTCATTTTCCTTTATCTCGGCTTCACATAGTGTCTGAATGTTGAATAAAGAGCGACAGGATGACGGTATTAGTCAGTTAGGGGTGAAAACTGCAGAGTGTGACTAAAGATGCAGAAATCCCAGGTCAGAGCAGGCCCAGTGTGCTAACCCTAGTGGCTGCTTAACACTGTGGTCAGAAGAGGCAGGCACATGGCCAGTGAGCTTGCCCAAGAAACCTCAGGAGGAGGAGACCTGCAGGTAAGCAGGAAGCCCTCAGTCTGTCTATAGAAGCCAAGAGTCTAGACGAGGAGCGGAGTTTGGATGCCCTCTTTAAGCACAGCAATAGTCTTGCCCTCATGGAAAAATATTTATATATGATGGAGCTGGAGAGATAGCTTAGCAGTTAAGAGCTCATATTGCTTTTGCAGAGGCCCAACTTCAGTTCCCAGGCAATGTACAGTCACTGTAACTCCACCTCCAGGGGATTTGATGCCCTCTTCTGGCCTCCTGTAGCACTGAAACATGAGCACGCACACCCCCACACACAAATCATAATAATAATCCAATTAATATTTTTAAAGTTTCGTTAATTTCTGGGGAGATGGGTCGTGTGTGAAAGGACCTGCTATGAGAGTATGAAGACCTGACTTCAGACCCTCAGCACCCACACAAAAGCTCAGTGTCCTGGGGCATACCTATAATCCCAGCGCTGGGATTCAGAGACAGGAGAGCTCCTGGTGCTTGCGGGACATTTAGGACAGCCACATTGGCTCACTCTAGATTCATTATTTTTAAAATAATGTGGAGAAGTGACTGAGGGAGACATCAGACATCAATCTCTGGCTTCCACATGCATGCCCACACATGAATGGAACACACACATGCGTGCGCGCGTGCACACACACACACACACACACACACACACACACGCACACACACGCGTGCACACACGCACACACACACACACACACGCACACGGGAACATGTACATACATGCAAATTTAACCTTCAGTGTGTCAAGGCTTAGGGATTCAAGACTGAATGAGGTAGAAAATGATAATAGTAATAGCTAGGCGAGGAAGTGTGAATGAGGGTTACAAGGTGCAACGTGAGAAGAGAATAGGAGACCAGGGGCACACTGGTAGAGAACTGTTACTGTTCTTGACGTCACTGCCCATGGAATGTCAATCAAAACAACCGCTGTGCAAGTGAGCGGAGAGAGGGGGATGCTGAGTTCTTACAACAGGTGTTCAAAGATGGGAAGGTGGCTTCACGCAGAGTGAAATCCAGAGATTCGGATCCCGGAGAGGGCCTGAGGAAGCCGACGGCCCTCTGCCCTCCCACAAAGTAGAATATTATACACTAAACCAGAGCAACCTTTTCAAACACAGTCTGTGGGCTTGCCTGCCTGTTTGTCTTCCGATTTCTTTTTAAAAGATGCTTTTGTTTGGGGGTCTGTCTGAGTGTATTCTTCATGCGTGAAGGTACCCTCGGAGGCCGGGAGAGGGCTAGAGTTATAGACAGCTATGGACAGTGAGGAGCTGGATCCTCTGGGAGAGTAACGAGCATTCTTAACTGCTGGGACATAGCTCTGGCCACCTATTTTTTTTTTAAGATTTATTTTTCTTTTAAAACAATTAAAATCTCCTCTCCCGCACCTCACCTGTGTGTGTGTGTGTGTGTGTGTGCGCGCGCGTGCGCTCACGTGCATGCACATACCACATGGATTTAGGTGCCTTTAGAGATCAGAACAGGGTGTCAGGTCCCCTGGAGCCGGAGTTATAGACAGTTGTCATCTGTTTCCTATTGTTGCTGGGAACCAATCTCAGGTCCTCTCCGACAGCAGTATACGCTTTTAAATGCTGAACTGTCTCTCCATCCAGTACCTTTTTTTTTTTTTTTTTTTTAAACACTGTGAAAATTCTGATCGGTGATCAGTGTCACTCCCCTTGTGAAATGGCCATTTTAGTTTTTATCTCTAATTATACGATACTCTGTATACAAAGATCTCCTCAGAGAGAGCTCCATCTGGTAGGATCCTTTTCTCTCTTTGCTTCGCAGCTCTCAATGGTGTAGAGACGGTCCAGACAGACAGCTGGCACACAGAAAGGAGGGAAACCCTTCTTCCAAGACCCTGCTTGGGTTTCACAGGGATGCCTCTCCATTGGGAATATTGGAAACCTACAGGGGACCCTCTCAGGAAAAACCAACATGGTTATGAAATTACAGAGCGGCTGTTCACCTCTCCTGGGAATTAACCCCGGTTCAGTTCATTGTCTTCCTACCACCTGTGCTCTTCATTGCGCAGAGTGACTGGCTCTCTCTGTCGCCAACCTCCCCTCCCTGGGGAGTTAGCAAGATTTTATTATCCTCATCCTCGGGTGAGCTTCCTCACCAGACACAGGGAAATACTTAGCAGAGGAAGACTTGTTTCTGGGGAGACTGAAATGAGGTGCAAATCAGACGCCATTAGCCATTCACAGTCAAGTTTGTCTTGGTTTCGCTTTGTCCCACCAAACAATTCTCATCCTTATTCTCTGCTCTGGAGAGAACCCAGCATTCTCTGCCTGCCTCAAACAAATGAAGTCACAGTTACTTTCCCCAAGGCTATCAGAGTTTTAAGCTCAATCTTTAATTATGAGATAATTTTTCATGTCTCATTAGAGAAATTCCACCAGAAAATAGAATTGTGTTACTGTGGGGAAAAAAAATGCTTCCCCAGGCTCCTAATGAGCTCACGGATGCCAACAGCTGAGATTAAACCCTCCTCTGGACATAGCTCCAGTCCCAGGGCCAGACGTACACAGCACCAATCAATGTTTATTGAACACAGGATTGGATCGAAATCCTGTGTAATTATGCAACAACTTAATTTTCTGGTTTTGTTTTGCTGTCTACAACTTTTGTTCGGTTTGTTTTTTGAGACAGGGTTTCACCATGTAGTCCAGGCTGGCCGCACACTGCAGATTCTGCTGCTTCTGTCTCAGGAGTGTTGGCATTGCAAGACCCACATCAGGACTCCCCGACAGAGCATCTGGCTTTTAGAAAACATGTTGAGGGCTAGGGATGTAGCTCAGTTCACAGAGTGATAGATCAGCATGCACAAAGCCCTGGATTCCATCCCCATCACCACATAAGACTTAGCACGATGGAGCACTCAAGAGGCAGAGGTAGGAAAACGAGAAGTGTTCAAGGTCACCCTCAGATACATATTAGAGATCCAGGCTAGTCTGGGCTACGCAAGACCTTGTTTTAGAAGAGAGAAGAAGGAGAGGGGTGGAGAGGGCCCTGGAGATGAAATAGATAAGGAGAAGAGAGGAGAAGGGAAGGGAGGGGAGAAGAGAGGATGGGAGGGGAGAGAAAAATGTGGAGATAAAAAATCCAATACAGTAGATGGAAGACATGGTCCAATCTATTCATTAGCCCCAGAGCGCACTAAATTGATGCTGAAACATTGAGATGAAAGTTTCTTTTACTGTAAGTTGGAAGGGTCCTGGTCTCAGGAGACAAACCACATATTGAGAATATCTCTGAAATTGGAAAGGAGAGGAAGATGGGGTTGATGATCATGCCAGCAGAAGTCTTCTCATAGAACTAAGATGTGACTAATAGAGGCACGGGAAGCTCGCGGTATTCAAAAGTTATATAAATGCAAAGAATGAGCAGGACAGGAAAGAGAGGGCTAGAAATCAGTGTCTCTTTCAAATCTCCAAACCAAAACTCAGTCTTTGAACGAATAGTTGAAGTGAACTCAAGGTGTTTCGAGTGAAAGAAACTGCAGTTGGAAAACTGGCTTCAAAGGATATACTTACCACAGTATATCCTCTAACCGTGTCAAAATGCACAACACAGCCCAGTCAGCACGCTGGAAAGGTCCAGAACATAAATACTTCAGACCTGGAACCCCATGAGCTCTGTTCCAGTGTCTACGTCTGCTGCTGCGTAGAAGAAGAAAGATGGCACTACGGAGATGCGCTAGCTGGGTGAAATCAATGACACCAATAGCAAAGAATTACTGGAGTACTCACAAAGAGCCATTAATACCGAGGTCGTTGATAGAGTCTTCAGAGTGTGCCATGCTGAATTCTGAGCACTGGGAACACTGAGAGTCAGCCTGCGCAGATGCCTCGGTGAAAACCTGAGTTCTGATCCCAAGAGCTCACATGAGAATTCACGTGTAGTGATGTGTGTCTGTAATCCCAGCACTGGAGAGGGAGAGACAGGTGGATGCCTGGGGCTTTCTGGCCAACGTAGCTAAATTTGTGAGTTCCCAGTTAAGTTGGAGATCCTCCCTGAGAAAATAAGATGGAGACACGTCATTCAGGGTCAACGTCTGGAATCTTCATGCTCGTGTGTGTACCCAGGGACATGTGCACAAGTGTGTGCACTTGTGAGAGAGAGAGGGCAGAGGTATACCAACATGACACGTAACGATACCAACCAACAACTACTGACTTCACGTAGCTGATTTATTTTTGAAAAAAATACAAGTAATGAATTTTGCGATAATCGTGACAGGTCAATGCGACCCGGTGTTTTCATGATTTTTGTTCAAGTTCTTTACCACTTAGCTGACTCTAGCTCACGTCCCAAGATCTATCCTTTTAGGTTTTTTTGTATTTTGAAGGGTGTTAATAACAACGAAGCATCTAACCGCTTTCTGTGAACAGCTTTCTGTTTTCTGCGAGGGAAGTTGACTGAGTATCATCATCAGAGTTCACACACTTCAGGGATAATTAACTCTGGGTCATTGTCTTTCCCCAGGGCTATTAGAAGCACTTCCGTACACTCAAGCTGCCCTGTGAAGGAACATTTGGAGAGCCTGCAGTGTTTAAGCTGTTGGGCAAAGACCATTATTCCTAGTCATTTATGGGAGCTACCCAGTGGGCATACATTTCCTCTGACATTTTAGAAATATTCTTCTTATCTCTGCAAGCATTTCTATAGGACTAAGGGTAGGTATGTGCAGAAAACCTTGGTGCATTTGGTTATAAGAAAACACAGAAGTACCCTCTGCTTAGGGTTTATGAACCTGAGTACTAAATGGCACATGGTCCTCTTGTTGGCAGACATTCCCAAATAAACCACTAGGTTGCTTTGGGGGAAAACTCACAGGAAGCATCATCATGGGCATATATAGAGTGCATTTAAAACATAGGTGACATTCTCGTATATAAGAACGGGGTTCTTGATGTTGGGCATATAGCATAATTGGCAGATCACTTGCCTAGCAGGCATGAATCTCCAGGGTTTCCATCTATAGCACTGCCATAAACCAGGCACAGTGATGCAAGCATGTAATCCCAGTACTTGGAAGTGGAGGCAGGGGTATTATAGGTACCAGGTCAACCTCACCTGCAGAGTGAGTTAAAGGTCAGTTTCAAATATTAAAAAAAAAAAAAAGAAGAAGAAGAAGAATTGGTTCTACCTGGTCAGGGAACCCCTCCTGCACAGAAGTCATCTTGGGAGTGAAAACGTTCATGCAGATTCAGTCAAGAGTGGGTATCCTGCAGGATGCTTAGCTGTGACCCTGAACAAAGGACAAAGCCCGAGAGGGGACCACATGGGCAAGAATCGGTGGGCTGCAGTTTGAGCCCACCCTAGACATAGCTCATCAGGTGATGTTAGGTAAGCTTCCACACAGTTCTGAACATTTGCCTCCTTATCCTTTGAGACCCCCTAACTGGACACACAGTACACAGGACTCAGCCTCTACAATTTGCCCCATGCCCTGCACACCCCCTCCCAGGGCAGTGTGACCAGAACACTGTCCCAGGAGGCTCAAAGCAATGGTATCAACAGTGTGTCTGTCTCCCCAAGTCAGGCATTCCTGAAATTTGGATAAACAGTATAAAGCTGGGTTTCTAAGGTAAGCCAGGACAATGGTTGCTTTAGTTATTTCTGTTATGACTCTTGAGAGTATCTCACATTGTTCTGCTAGGATGTCTGCCTGTCTTCTATAGTAACCACTGAGCCTGGTTCTTGTTGTTTGTAAAAGGATCTAATGATATGACATTGCTAGTGGTAAGAATTTCTTATTGGTAGCAGCTAAGTGTCTGATGTGGAAATTTTGACAGGGTATTTCACAGGTGAGGCTGACCTACCACACCAGGCAGAAGCAGATGTTTGAGGACAATGGGGGGCTGTCTCCTTTCCTGAAGCCATGATTAGCAAGCACCACCTATCAGTGCTAAAACTACTTAACTCAGCCCTGTTGTGCCTTAAAATCCTTCACAGCCCTATGATTCAAAATGCTACCAGTTGGCAAATCTACTTACTGAGTGTGAGCTACAGAGCAAGGCAGGGTCTGAAGAGAACCAAGGACAGGGAATTAGCTCAGTAGTAGCATATTTTTCCTAATGTGGGTAAGGCCTTGGGTTTCCTATCTAACACCACAAAATTCAAGATGCATACATTGTATGTCCAAGGAAGACCATTCAGTATGGGCTATTTTGCACGTGGGTCAGGTATCACCGAGTACTTCACCCATACCCATTTCCCAGATTCCCAGAAGGAACGCTGATGTGCGACAGTGGAGGCACTGTGTCCATTATAATTGATAAGAGAACCTTCTCGAAGCGTTCTACTACTGAGCCACATTCCCTAGCATTCCCACATGTCCACCTTACAAGCAAGCATGGTTTTCTAAGGAGCACATGACAATCCTAGGCTGTGAATTTGGCTCCAAAGATAAACACATAAATGACAAAGAGGCAATTAACATCCCCAGATTAAATGAAGTTAAAAACAATCCCACCTTGTCCCTTCACAGCTAGAATGAGCAGAGATGGCTCCAGCAGAACAAAGGGCAATGTGAGCAAGGCTATTCTGTGGTGTGCTCTTCAAAAGCCATTAGGATGAGCTAATTTTTTGAGGTCTTCGTGTAAGAAAGACAAGACACTGTTCTAGTAAAGAGGTGTGCACGCATACCATTGCTGAAGCCACAATGCACAGTCATCTTTCTTGCCCCTGACACACATGCATGCACAGTAACATGCAAGGGCTATGAGCTCGAGTAGCCTGCATATTATGTAACCGCCCACCATTTCACCACCATCCTAGCTCTCTCACACACCCCGGGGTTTGGCTACATCATTTTTAATGATCCACGTGGCATAATGGGTGACCCAAGGACTTGCAGGTTGGAATTTGGGGGTGCAGCAATCACCTTGATGGGTTTCTGGAGTACAACAGAAGGCATAGAAAGGAGAAATAAGATGCACGGGTCCCAGGCAGAGGTGTGAGTCAAGCTCGGGAGCGCCTGTTGTTCGGTTTGCTTTCGTCTCCTAGTCTTGAAATAAGATTAGCTTTCGTGTGCAAAATAATCATTCAAACTGCTTCAATATTAAATCTTCTTAAAAGAGGTTTAAAAAAAAAACCCACATGTTTGGGGGAGAAGGCTGACAAGAGAATGCACATAAGTGAAAATCAAAAAGATGTTCTCGGTATGCACGTGGTGGGAAAATTCTCATCACCACCGTGAGCTGGAAGCTAGTGGCTGGCTTTTGCACTGATAGGTCCTAGTAATGAAAAGAGAGGGATGTTTCAGAAGGCCATTTGACATTAGGCCTGTGAAAAACCCAGCAAGAAAAGCCACGGAGCACGACTTTTGGAAAACGGTCATTTAATTCTGCTTAATCCATAGCCGTGAGTTGTTGCATCCGTCTGACTTCCTAGGCGAAGCCGGCTCTAGGAGTCTGCCAAGCCCGGTGCGAGAAGACAACCAAATTATGTTGGAATTACTTTCATGTGCTTTTTCAGTTACATTTTCGGAGCTGGAGAGAAGAGGCCTTATAATGTTTGGCAGCTGGCAGGCCTGCCGAAAGTCCGTTGCTATATAACTGAGACTATAAATATTAATTATTTTCTGTTCCTGCTCTATCTTTTATGAGTCTTTTAGATTTAGAAAGTGCTCACACTAGGTGATAACCGATGCACTTTGATGAACTGAGAACATTATTTCTGATATTGGGTTTTTCATCTTTGAAACAGGAGACTGTGTGGGAGTTTGTGTATATATACACACACACACACACACACACACATATATATATATATATATATATATATATATATATATGTATGTGTACTTTAAGAGCTAGATTTTGGGGTGAAGTGGTAGGTAAAAGCTTGGATACCTATTTCTCACCTCAAACTAGGAAACAGAGTCTTTTTTGGGGGTGGGGAGGCCACTTCCATGAAAAGCACGGCTTTAGTACATACCACACTGAGTGCTGACAGTCCCACTGGGATGGTCCTGCAATGCACACTGGCTGATCTGCCAATGGTAAGACCGAGAAAGGATGGGTAGAGGAGGACTAGATGCTCCCATTCTCTCTCTCAGAACTCCCAGATTTGTCTCTCTAAAGGCCTCATTCTGACAAGATTATTCTCTATGGGACCCAGGAGAAGTCCTGCTGTGCTCTTAAGAGAGGTACTTTACTCGTGGCTATCTTGGGTTCCCCACAAGGACTTCTGTGCTGGATTGGACTACTGGGGCAGCCTAGCCAAGCCTTGCCCATGTTGGATGTTCCCTGAAGTTGGAGAAGTGGGACCCTTGCATGCTAAACAAACCAAAGCAATTTCAAGAGGAGAGGGTTTCGTTCATCTCACACTTCCAGGCTACAGTCTATCAACAAAGGGACTCAAGGCAGGAACTCGAGCAGGAGCAGAATGGAGGAAAGCTGCTTGCTGGCTTGATCTCTGGATTCTTCTCTCTGCTTTGTGTGTGTGTGTGTGTGTGTGTGTGTGTGTGTGTGTGTGTGTGTGTGTGTGTATGCCATAGTAACAGAAAAGCAGCTTTAAACCAGATCCCCTCTTTAGGTATTGACCTATTCTGCTCCTGCATACCAGGAAGGCCCCTGCTGAGATGACTGGCCCTTAAAGTTCTCAGAGAGCAGCATCTCTCTTTCTCTCTCTCTCTCTCTCTCTCTCTCTCTCTCTCTCTCTTCTCTCTCTCTCTCTCAGCATGGCTCCATTTTCTAGCAGTGTGTTTTGTTTTTTCTCCTACTCCTTTCCCCCCTTGATATTAAATTTTCCTATTAAAAACGCTTCTGCGTTTATATTTCTAAAGCGCAATTGTTACTGTCATTTCTTAAAGCATGTAAGCCTGCCATGTCTGAGTCCCATAAAGAATGAACTACTCTGTTCGTTTGCCACAAAGAACGAATTATCTTGTTCGTTAGCCATACTTTTCCTTTTCGCCCATATTCCCCTCCTGAGTGCAGTCCCGCGAACCCATCTGCCGAAAAGTCTGGTTCCCTCTGCAACTAAGAAATAATTTTTCAGTGTTTTGCCCTTCATCATGTTATTAAGCATAAGATTTTTGTGAATGTCTTTTTACAAGATGGAGCAGTTTGTTTTATTCCTAGTTTGCTAAGTTTGCTAAGTTTTATTCGGTCATAAATTGATATTAGAGTTTGTCAAATGCTATTAGAGTATCTATTGGCATGCTGAGTGTTTTTCTTCTTTAATCTATAGAGATGGTGAATTATGTTCGCTGATTTGTGAATATTGAACTGGTCTTGGCTTCCTGAAATAAAGCTGGTGTGATTATAAAATATTGTCATTTTCCGCAGTGCTTTGATGCGGTTCTGTAGAGCCTCTTCTCCCTTACGATAAAGCACTCAGAATGAAGTTTCTCTCCTTGGAGGGTCTACCTGCGGGGTTAGTATCAGGGTGTTTCACGCCTGATAAAATGATCTGCCGGGTGCTGGCTTCGCCCGCTTCTGTCATCTACAAAGGTTTGTGTGGGCAGATGCCATGTCTTCTTTAAACCTTCATTTATCCTCTGCATTTTGACAAGTAACATCCCCATAGTAGCCTCTATCTGCTGCAAAAGGAAGCTTCCTTGATGAGGTGTGTGAGCTCCACTTACCTGCGTGTATAAGGATAATCACTTAGAATACAGATTTTGTCCTGGTTTAGGGAAAGAACAACAGCAGCATGCAGGGTGAAGGTTTCTGGGTCTGGATTTGTCTGTTGACAGTATTGGACGCCATGCCTTAAACTCAAATATGTGACTACGGATGTATTTCCTGAGGGTGGGCTCAGTGATTTGTGCCTTTCAGGGAATGTGTTTGCTTCAGCCAAGTGTCAACTGTTCGTTATATAGTCATTTATAATATCTCACATCGACACATTAACATGTCCAGCTCGTTAGTGAGGTTACCTCACTCATTCCCGGTGCTGATAATTTGTGTCTTCTCTTATTACGGCTCAGCCTGGCTCATTCATCAATGTTATTGATCCTTCCTATGAATGAGCTTTGGGTCCCATTTATTTTTCTCTCTTTTCTATTATAAAGGTCATTGATTTTTTTTTTTTTGCTTTTATCATTATTATATATTTTGGCAAATGATGGGTGTAAATTTCATTATGTTTCTTACAGTGACAGCATTTGTACATTTTTTTTCACGCATCTAAGAGTATTTCAGAGTGCAGGTTTTCTCTTATTCACCACATTACTGCTTTCAATAAACTTTTTAAAATATCGTAGTTTTGAGTTACATTCCGGTGGCTGAGGGATAAGGTAGATGGATTCGTCCGTAAAATGCTTGCTTTGCAAGAATAAGGACTCACGCAGCTATCATCTCTGGCTTTCCTTTAGAATATCTCTCATAAGCTACACGCTACCCGAAAGTTTCCCCAGTGGCCTTGCAGAAACCTGTCACCCCCTAGAGTGCCACTTCTCTCCCTTTCTCTGTCTCGGATTTCCCAGACACGCTTGACACCTCCTGTTATATTATCTATTCTATCTTTTTATAATTAAGTAAAGACCTATGCATCATTTTATCTTCTGATTCTCCTAGTAAATCATAATCATCGTGACAGACAAGGATTTTTGTCTGTGACATTTAAAGTTCTATCCCCAGCCCCTGGGAAGTGCTAGACCACAGCACACACAGTGTGTGCATCTTGGATGAAGGAATGGATGGGTAAATGGTTTTTGATTGTCAAGAGTACAACCTCTCAGTGTAACGCCTCCTTGATTTTTTGAAGCTCAGAGAGATTATTTCGTGCCTTTGAAGACTTAACTCTACCTGTCCTTTATCTCTGAACTGTTCTGTTCAGGCCCAATCACCTCTCAACCCCCTGTTTGGAATTCAGGCTCCTAGATGGTGATTTCTCTTATACTTGCTTCTTGGCTCTTCCTAATTTACTCTGTGTTCTCTGCTTGAGATACCCACAACTCTTAATTTGTATATTTATTTACATATTTTCCTCCGTCATTCTAAAAGGAGATATCTTTTAGGGGTGGGAGGGCTTTCTGACTCATTTTCCCTCTCTTACTAGAGGAATAATTGGCACAGTTATGCAGTATGGAGTCTCAGGAAGCAAAGCATAAGATTTAGCCTCTGCTTTTAACGAGCATTTGACGCTCTATGTGAGGTGATCTTCTCCTGGAGCTCCGAGAAGCGGGCATTGTCACATCAATAAGGGATCCAGATCCTACCCTTGAGTCCAAAGCCACGTTATTTTGTGGTGTCTGGGATGACAGGAAACCTGAGAGATCTACTGATGCAAGGCATTCTCTGCTGTATCTCGAGGTGCAAATTGCTCTGTCCCTAAGCCTCCTTCTAAGTAAATTAGTATTCAGAAAATATGTTTATTTAAAAAAATGGATAATCATGCCAGTTAAATGAGAACAATCTTAGGAGGAAAGAACTTACTGCAGATACATGTGAAGAAGGTCTGCATCGAAATGCAACACTTAATGGCAGACAGCCACTGTTAACTCACACACGAGCAAGGGAAATGAAAACTTCCCTCCACAAAGACTGTCCCCAAAGCCAGTGAACATCAGTTTTGTCCAAGCAGGGAAGCCACTTATCTTGCATCGGGGCACCCCAGAGCTCATGAGACTGCAGAACCACCTCCAACAACAAAATGCCGAAATATGAAATAAAAATCAGTATAAACAACGTGAGTGTGCATGCAGCAGATCTCCATGTCACCCATCTCCTGACCACGCAGAGCTGAAGACGCATCCCAGTGTGCATCACCCTTTTGGAGAACCAAAGATGAGTCTGAACAGGGCTCCCCCACTGAAGAAGACCAGGCACAAAAACGCAGACGTCTCGGGGACTCACATACACAGTAATGTTCCGAATTGCATGCAGTCACAAATCAAATCGGGTGTCTCGCGATGTGTCCTTCCATTCAGACCCTGGAGGAATTTTAAGGGAGGAGGTTTGTGAGCTCTTGAAGTGCCAATGTGAATAAATCTCCTTAAATGAGTGACTTTCCTCCTAGAAGCACGAAGTCCCCTTGCTCCAATTAATTAAAACCCACAGATTCCATCTCACCTACCACTCACACTTCTGTAGTCACTATAGCAACCCAGAAAGTCTTTTGTGTAAGTTCATTATTCTTAAGTAATAGGGTTTTAAGTGAGCCACAGTTAGAATGGATTGTGTGCATAAGATTCCTTACATTTTCTAGATCTATTTAGTTCATTCTTTCATCAGTCTTATAATAATAAAACAGTCTCTCTTTTTTTCATTCTCTTGCCGAGAATCAAGCCAATGTAAGCTTGTGCATGCAAAGCAAGCTTCAACTTCCATCCTGAGCTTTGTGAGGCAATGAGGTTGGCCTAGAACTTGTGATATAGACCAGGCTGGCCCTCAAAATAATAATCCTCCTGCTTTATTATCCTGTGTGTTAGGATAATATGTGTATACAACCATGTCTGGTAAACAAAAGTCATATTAAAAGAGTTGTTAGATCCAGATGAAGAGATCTAAGCAAGGTTCACAATGAAGAAATGCGAAGTCACTACCAGACATTGATCTTTTGATTTGTAGAATTTGTTCATGGAACCAGCTCCCAAGTACACAGACTGGGAGCCAGCCAACTGACATATAAGTAGAGGATCTGCTGCCCTCAAGTTCCAGGGGATTGACAAGAGCATCTATAGACTAAGTGTAGGGTTCATAGTGGCAGAGCTAGATTGTTCTCTTCTTAGATATAACTTTTCTAGGTCGCTCCAGAAGAAGTGAGATAAAAACCAAGAATATCAGGATGTGATTCATCAAGGGGTAGGTCCCTTTATCTGAACATCCAGACCAAACAAAATTCAGGTTCTCTTTTTCTTAAGAATTGAAAATAGCAGGTGGTGGTGGCACACACACTTGGGAGGCAGAGGCAGGCTAATCTCTATGAGTTCAAGACCAACCTGGTCTACAGAGTTTCAGACAGCCAGAGTTACAACAGAGAAACTCTGTCTCAAAAACCAAAAAATAAAGGAAAAGAAAATAGATTCATCTCTCACACAATACATCCTGACCATGGTTTCTCCTCCCTCTACTCCTCTCATATCCCCCCTACCTCTCCTCTCCCGAATACCCATTCCCCTCCATTGCCCTTTAGAAAAGAGCAGGCCTCCAAGAGACAACACCCACACATGACAAAACAATATACAATAAGACAAGGCAAAAGCCCTCATGTCAACAGGAGAAAGAGTCCCAAGAGCAGGCAAAAGAGCCAGAGACACACTCACTCCCACTCTTAGGAGTGCCACAAAGACACTAAGCTAAACAGCCAAAACATATCCTCAGAGGCCCTGGTGCAGACCTAATGAAGTGCTGGTGTCTGCTCTGAAGGTGTTGGTCTGGTTTCCCAGCTCTTCACCCATGAGGGCTCCATACCAGTCAGCTGGTGACTTAATGAGGCTGAGATTCATTGTCATAACTCTGCCTCTCACCCCTGCTCTAACTGAGAAGGGTCAACAGCAAGCTGTGAAGTTACTTTTCTGTTGCCATGATAAAATATTGTGACCAAGGCAATTTATAAAAGAAAGCATTCTGTTGAGCTTATAGTTTCAGAGCAGCAGGAGTTCTTCACCATCTGAGCAACAGCTAAGAGCTCACATCCCAATCCATAAACAGGAAGCAGAGACCTAAATGGAGATGGCAGGAACATTTGATGACTCAAAGCCCACTCTCAGTGACACACCTCCTCCAACAAGGCCACACCTTCTAATCCTTCCCAAACAGTTCCACCAACTTCAGAGCAAGCATTCAACACATGAGTCCATGAGGGTCATTCTCATTCAAAGCACAACAAGGGGCTACCTTTGGGCCACAGGAGGTGGAGGCTGGGAACAAAATGGGAGTGTTCCTGAAGGAGAAGCAAGTGGCCTTAACTGCTGAGCCATCTCTCCAGCCCTGGGCACTGAATGATTTTAAATCAAATGGGTTTTGAAAACTATCAACTGCCTTTTCTGGATCTACCAAGAAGGGTATATGGGCTTTGTCCTTTACTCTGTTATTAGGATACAGGCTGGCTGAAAGTTCTTTAAGGCTTTCCTCCTTCTTCCACAGTAGTAATTATAGTGGTGGGCTTCATTCAGTTTGTGCAGCCAAATAAGTAAAATAAATAAAATCTCCATACCCTTAGAGGGCATATAAATCACAACACACATAAGACATTCATCCTTATTCTTTGAAAGCAATGAGATCCTTGTTTCAGTTCTGAGAATTGAACCAGAGCCTTCTGTATAAAAACACATGTTCTACATCCTCAGACCAACCACTGAGATTCTGAATTCGGTTGTTTCGACAATTTCAAAACTACACTCTGAAATTGTTCTTAACAAATTCTCTATAAAAATGTGATAGCTACACTAATTATCCTCTCGGTGAGTATGAATGGGGATTAGGGATTCAAATTTGCTGTTGTTGTTGTTGTTTCGAGACAGGGTTCCTCTGTTGTAACTCTGGCTGTCTGAGAACTCACTCTGTAGACCAGGCTGGCCTTGAACTCACAGAGATCCCCTGCCTCTGCCTCCTGCCGGAAACCCTGAACAGGAAAGGCCTCACCAGGAAAGAAATGTGGGAAAATACTGGGCAGCTGCTTAAGGCCAAACAAGAAATTTCCTCTTTCTGCTTGCTTAAAAATTAATCACCTTTCGCACCTGCTAACTGCTATCTCGAGGGCCGCCTTGAGGCGGGGACTTTCTGGAGAAAGAACATTCCACAGATAGTCGCTATAGCAACTCATTTACGACACCTCCCACCCTTCCCCCTCTCATCCACCACATAAAAAGACTTGTCTGTGAACCAATAAACGGGACTGTGACAAGATTTGCTTGGTCTCCTTCTTTCGCGTCTTCGTTTCTTTCCCATCCAGGTTCGTCCCCCTGGGGACCCCACGAATTTCCAGCCCGGCTGGCCGGGGCAGCCTCCCAAGCGCTGACATCGAAAGTGTGCACCAACATCGCCCAGCAAGATTCAATCTTTTATTTTACTTTCATTTTATGTGTTTGGGTTTGTGCATGCGTGAATATCCGTTTCACCATGTGTATGCCTGGTGTGCATGGAGGCCAGAAGAAGGGGTCAGATCACCTGAAACTGGAGTTACATTTGTTTGCCGGCTGCTGTGTGGGTGCTAGAAATCAAACCCACGTCATCTGGAAGAGCAGTCAGTGCTCTTAACCTCAGAGTCGTTTCTCCAGTCCCTATAGTTTAATTTTAACAGAAAAAAAGTGTCTTACTATTGAGGCTAAGTCTCTTTTAGAAACACTGACTGTTTTCTGTTGTAGTAATTTATTTTTAGTTATGTATAATTGTTTTGTGTACTGTTGAGTGAAGGGCTCCCTCGGTCTTGGCATTTTGTATTGTCTGCAGGTCTTGGATTTATGTGGGGGATGTTTGATTGCTAATGATCTGCACGTGCTATCAGTAGAACACCTGAGGAGTTCTGAATCAATAAAAACACCTGAGTTCAGATGCTTGGGATTCCACTGTCCAGCATGGCACCTGCCATGATGGTGGTTCTCTCTACTGAGGTCTGGCAGGGTATGTGCCTATGAAGAAGCCTCCTCTTCTTTAGTGAGCCACCACAGCAGCATACTACTATAGCTCTCCCTCAATATACAGCTTTCCTTCAATCTCTCTCTCTCTCTCCCTCTTTCTTAACTCTTGCTCTTGTTTTCCATTTCCACATTGCCCGCCCACTCTTTTCCTCCACCATTACCCCTTTTTCTCTCTCTATCTTTCTCTCCTCCCTCCTTCCCTCCATCTCTGTTTCTCTCCCTCTCTATCACTTTCTCTGGAGAAACACGGGCTCAGAAAGGCACCATGGTAACCCAAGGAGCCAAAACACAACAAAATGGATTCTTTTGTCGAAAGCTAGTGAAGAAATAGCCTCTTGTCAGATGTCATGTGGAAAACTGACCATGAAGCTGTGTCACTGGTGGTGCCAAAGGTGCTCTGGATGAGTAAATCTGCACTTGCCCTGAAAGAGCTGCTAGAGGAGTCCTTGATTATAAGGGCCTGACTCCAGGGAGTCCCAACAAATTAGATCTGACTGCACCAGAAATTAAATAGAAGACATACTAGTGAAAGAAGGGAAAGGAATTTGGTCGATTGGGCAATTTGGGAAAGGCAAGGTAGATCCAGCATGGCAGCCTGCCTTTAGGATACTCATGCAAGCTTTAGGTTTAAATAGAGACATGAGGGGAGTCGTGAGTAGCTAAGAAGCTCAGGTTATGTTCAGGTAGATCTGCAAGGTGACTCTGGAGAAATGTCCGCCATCATCATGAGGGGGTGACATGATTGTTCCTGCTTAGTAGGGACAGCCTCAGTTCCTAAATGGGGTGATTATTGCTGTGTTTTTGGTGACTCTACTTGAAGGCTCTTTGTCCCTGGACTCGAATACGACCTTCAGGTTTTGAGAAATGAGTGGAGACTCAGCCATTGCTTTATGGCTGAAACACATTTTTAAAATAAACCTCATTAGTTCTTATAGTCTTGGTGCCTTCAACTTTGAAGGAAGACAGGAAAGAAGGGATGAACTGAGGGTTAGCTAATCATCTATCACTAGTGTTTGACAAAAACCTTAAAGGACAAATAGGTATGCATTCAGAGTTGGACAAAACGGGACACAGGGGCTAGAGAGATGGTTCAGGTTAATAATGTATACTGTCCCTGCAGAGGCCCTGAGTTTGCTCCCAGCACCCACTTTGGGCAGCTCACAGATTGCCTGTAACTCCAGTTCTAGAAGGTTTGGTGCCTTCTTCTGGCCTCTGTGCAGTGCACACATACACACATTTATAATTATTAAAACTAAATATTAAAAAGTATGCAATCCCAAATAAAAATAACAGATGTAGAATAATTCTGGAGGTTAATTCCATCTGCTGATTCTGTCCACTCTCTACTCTTGGCCCATTAAGACAAGAACAGGCATCATCTTCCATTCCTGCAGCCATGATCCTAACCATTCATTTTCCTCACTGATGGACTAAGGCCCCGGGAAACCATGAACCTAAATAAAACTTCCCTTCTTTAAGATGCCTCTGTCTATCACTGCATCTTGGGTGTGGTAATGCTAACAGTTTGGGGCATTTCCAACCAGGATGTACCAGTTCCCATCTCTGCTCTAGAGTCAGTATGATTGTTTCACCTGAGGTCAGTAATCTTGTCAGGTCTCTAGTTCTAAGGCTCAAGATGAGCATTCATTCTAGATTCTCCCTGGAATCCACAATTCAGCCTCTGAAGAATGTCTTTCATTTTCAAATCGCCCTGACATGATCCATCATATCCTGTCTTTAATAGTTATTCACACACACACACACCCAGACTATTAAAATTGAACTAAAAAAAGCAAGTCCTTCTCATCTACAATGAGATTTTTCAGGCCACAGTATAACTTCCACAGGTATTTACCAAATTCAGGATCAAAATAGTTTTTGTATTTGATTTTGTATATATTCAGAAGTCACTTGGCCCAGACCTTACGATACTCTGAAGAAAAACTGTTCTCTTTAATAAATAGGGGAAGGGCCGGGCAGTGTTGGCACATGCCTTTGATCTCAGCACTCAGGAGAGAGGAGCAAGTGAATCTCTGAGTTAGAGGCTAGCTAGCCTGGTCTACAGAGTAAGTTCTAGGACAGCCAGAACTACACAGAGAGACAGTCTTGAAAAAAAGCAAACAAACAAATAAACAAATAAGGGAAGGTCTAAACAACTTTAAAGTTGCCTTTTTCCAAAGAGAATCCTGTGCCTAGCGGTTCTAAGACTTCAAGGCTCCAACATTATGATCTAATTGAGGAATCCTGAAGCTAACAGTTATGTTGCTGTTCTCAGGACCTGAAGATCATGCCACATGTGTATTCCATGTAGCATCCACGTAGCTCAGTCCAAAGCCTGATGCTTTCTCTGAAAGGATCTACTCAGACACTCCTGAACAAGACCCTGCAATCAACAATCCAGAACTGTCCCGGTCTGATATTCTCATGCCTTCTGAGTCTATTTCCCCCACATGGTTACGTGTGTGTGTGTGTGTGTGTGTGTGTGTGTGTGTGTGTGTGTGTGTGTGTGTGTGTATGTGTGTGTGTGATGTGTACATGCCTAAACTTAATAATAAGACATTGCGTAATTACTTCCTAATTACAATGATCTCTTTACCAAGGAGTTTTATATTGTCCTTCTGAGACAAGCTGATAAGCCTATTCACAGGGGATTAAGTACTTCCAGCCCCAAATGGCTATTATGTTTGACAGACGGATTAGTCACCATGGAGAGCTACACACTGTAATCCCAGTAAATTGGATGTTATATCATTCACCAGAAGGATGCTTTTAATTACACAAGCAAGTCAGAGTCTACAAGTGTATTTTCTGTAGAAAGAACTGCACGCATGCGGAGTAACTTCTGACTAACAATGCTGAAAGTAGAGCATGAGGTCTCAGTTTGTAACATCTCATCCTTTAAAGGTTTTCCCAATGTTCTCCCAGCTTTCTGGCCCAGATTCTTTCATTTTCCTGAGTGTTTATTAATAGTTCAAAGTAAGAGCGTCATTATGACCGAGATGGCTAACCTTGATTGTCAACTTGATGGGACTGAGAATCACCGTGGAAACAACCCTCTGAGCACCTCACATCTGCCAAGGGCTTTCTAGGTTAGGCTAGAAAGGGAAGATACATCCTAAGTGCAGGTGATGCCATTCCCTAGGCTGGGGTCCTGGCTGGGTGGAGTGAAAAGAGAAAGCAAGCTGAGCACCAGCATTCACCTCTCTATGATTCTTGGCTGTGAATGCAAGGTGATCAGCTGCCTCATGACCCTCCCTCCCCCCATGATGAACTGAACACACCAACTATGAGTTTGACAGACTTTGGTCTTCAGAGCTGAAGCTCATAAGTATAGAGGAACAGCAGGATGATGTCTGCTGAGATCTGGTCGCATCTTCTAGTATAGTATAGAGAGATTCCCTCCTTGTCTTACTTCTACTCTTTCCATTTGCAGATCTCATCTTGGCTGTCTTTGACCTCACCTCCAGCTTGGACTCCGAGTCCTTGGCCTGCAGTCAGTTCAGGAGAATCAGTTCTGCTGCTTGAGTTGTGATCAGATTCTTCTTCCCCACCCTTGGCTGCCAAGAGAAGAGACAGGGCTTGCTAAAAATATGTGAGCTGCTGCATCCAGCCAGATATGCAGTTGACATATCCCTGAGCTAGTGAGAAAATTGAGCCAATACATTTCTTTGTCTTTCAGGCTACTCTGAGTGGGCTCTTATATCCTGTGTGATCAGAAGGTCTGAAAAGTGCCAGCCCTCATCTGGGAAGTAGTTGAGCAATGAGCCTTCTTTGGGGACTCTAGATTCTGTACGTCTTGAAGTATTTTGGCCTTTGTTGAGCTGATACTGAGTGTAACTACATTACAGAGTTGTTTTGGGAAAGGTCAAGGGTGGGGGAAGGGGAGATATGGTGCTCATTGTCCCTATGGGGGAAGCAGTGAAGCAGAGACTGTGGCTCTCTAGGTGGACAGCCATGGCTGGAATCACTCCTCTGACACTCGGGGATTCTGTGACCAAGGGTAATAATACCTTAACCTCTCTGAGTCCCAATTTTCTCATATTAAAATAGAAGGAAGCAGAGTGTCGATCTAGCACAGTGGCCTTTGGTGAGGATTGAAGAAGGAATTGCAAACATTGGAAGATGACCGATCATTGTCCTTCTAAAACCTCAAAGAGTTTTGGGACCACAACTCTTGGGAAGGGGATTGAGGCAGAGAAACAGTAAAGGAAGAAATCCACGGCAGCATGGGTCGGGGCAGGGAAGCCTGACAGCCCTGAGTGTACCGAGCTTCGTTCAGCCAAGAAAGCATACTCAGAAATGGCCGTTCACATGAACTCAGCAGAGGCAGTTACAATGTTAGTGATCCATAAAAGGTCACTGGGGACCTCAGTTTGGGGCCCTGGCTCCTTCTTGCTCTCTTGGAGCCAGGCCACAAAGGAGGTATGACATCCCCTAGGCTCCTCTGTATCTCCCTCTTAATAAACTGTCTGATTTCCTAGGAAGGAAAGAAGGAAGGAAGAAAGGAAGAGAGGGAGAGACGGAGGGAGGGAGGGGAAAAAAAGGAGGGAGGAAGGGGGGGATGATTTGGACACAAGAGACTAGTAGTCCCTAATTGGAGGACCAAGACTTCAACAATTGATCATGTTGTAGGCATTTCATAGCCAAACCCCAGCAGTGAGTATGGAGGGAGAGAGGAGTTGGATGAAATGTAAAAAGTAATGGAGCAATTAGGACTGGAGAGATGGCTCAGCCATTAAAAGCAAGCCCTGCCCTTCCAGTGAACCAAAGTTGATTCCTAGCACCCAGGCCACGTGGCTCACAACCTCCTGTAACTCCCGCTCCGGTGATAAGACACCTCTAACCTCTAAAGTGAGCACTCAGCACTCATGCGTGCACACACACACCAAAAATAAAGTAATTTTTCTTCTTACGTAATAGAAGAATCCATGGGTTCTAGTGAGCTGCTTCCCATAGGCAAATAGCTAGCTCTCCATGCTCACCCGTTGAGAACACTGCAAATGCATTTTCTCCTTCCTTACTTTAAAGTTGCCTGCAACTTAAAATTCTTTGTAGGGTATGTCATTCGATAAGTAGAAAAATGGACTCCCAAAGGTGTCTAACCAAACTTCTAACATCTGCAAGTGTGTGTTAACTTGCAGAAAGACATTTACAGATAGGACTTAAGTTAAAGTTTAACTTACGTTAAATACTTAACCTTCCTGGACTCTTGCACAAGTCACACGACATCGTGAGAGTCTTTGTAAGTGAAAGTGGGAGACAGGGTCAGCAGCAGAGATAGCCTGAGACACTCGGATATGTTGGATAATGGACACTGGGGACCACAAAGCAAGGGATTCGGGTGACTATGGAAACTCTAGACAAGGTGTATTTTTCCCCTGGAGGTCAGAGAAGGAATGTGGTCCTGCTAGAACCTTCCCTTTAGCCATTTGAAGACCTTAGTGGATGTGGGACCTTCAGAAGCATGAGATGGTATTATTTATAATCCGAGTAATTAAGTTTTCAGAAATTTCTTGCAGTTTTAGAAATTCTTGTGATTGAGGATTCCATGCATGTATGTAATGTGTTTTGATGAAGCCTACCCGCTCCCACATTCCTCCACCAACCCCCTACCCCTTCTCCTTCCCTACTTCATACACTCTGTCTTGTTTAACCCATTGAGTCCACTTGGTGTTTGTGCATGGGTGTAGGAGCATCTGCTGAAGCAGGGCCAGCCTCATCCTGGGAACACATCTCTGAAAACTGACTCTGCCTCCCCCAGCAGCCATCAGTTGCCAACAGCTCATCAGATAGGGGTGGGACCTCATGAACCCCTTCCCCATCCATGCAGGGATTTTGGCTGATTTGATCTCAGGCACAAGTCAGGAAACCAACATAGCTGTGTAACCGTGGAGAATTCTGAAAGAAAAAGAACCCAAGGGCTTCTCTGCGTAATTGTGGTTTGACTTGCCTTGTAATTTTATCCGATCCTCAGCCCTATTTTGCAAAACAAATGTCGAGAGCAATAGAAAACTGTGGAGTTAATTTACTTCTATCAGCTTCCATACTGCCCTTCTGGCCCATCTAATCTTTCCAGAAAAATTGTCAGTTCCTCGTGACAATTCCCTGAAATGCCTAATTATTGGCATCCAGTCTCATTTCCTCCTGTCTAGCTCTACGTTTTCTGTGCCAAATTAAGTCAACACTCTAAGGGTCTGCTTTCCAGCAGCTTGTGCTTTAAAAACCGAAGCTAAAGGCTTGACAGTTC
Source organism: Cricetomys ansorgei (assembly GCA_026225945.1). Taxonomy (NCBI): domain Eukaryota; kingdom Metazoa; phylum Chordata; class Mammalia; order Rodentia; family Nesomyidae; genus Cricetomys; species Cricetomys ansorgei. The sequence goes on from JAMJFZ010001012.1 coordinate 8,221,834, forward strand.
ACCGCTGCTGAACTAAGTGAAATATTTGTGGCGCTGGAGGTAATGTGATTCTGGATGATAAGGGGCGTCAGGTCCTCTCGAAGCTTAAATAAATCTCATCAAATTAATCTCCCTAAGAACCTCCCATCGATATCATGCATTGAATGCTCCTCTGAGTTCCTGTGAGCAACTATAATAAAATATCAAATGAGTAGAAAGCTTTTATATTAAAAAAATAAAAGGTCCTATTTGTGAACTGCCATTTGAAGAACACTCAGTGTCTTAACAGTCCCTATGCTTTTTAAAATGCGGTAAACGTTACCATCTAGGGGTCTCGATTGGGTTCATTTTCTCTGCTAATTAAAGAATGGAAAGGCGGGTGAAATCTCAGGCACAGCAGGCAGCAACAGGTAGCCCAGCTTATTAGAAGTGGAAGAGCACAAACTCACAGGGTAATGGAGGAGAGCATTGATTCTCTGCAGAATAGAGAGGGGCTCTCTCCTGGGAAAACCAAGATCTGATTTTTCCTTGGAGGGCTGGGGGGTTTTGAGTGTCTTGGGTGGCTTAGGATGGACCCCCCCTCCTAGTTTCAGATTGGCAAACTTAATCAAAGCAAGGAGAGCTGACAGACCCGTAGCTTCAGTTAACCACGTACAGCCTTGAACATATCTGAGTAGGATGGACCATTTGGCCAGGAGAGCAGGACCTGTCAGCAAGAGAGCCTATCAGGCCCTTAGTCTGTAGTCAGGAGGACAGGGAAGATGCTTATCTGTCTGTCTATCTGTCCGTCTGTCTATCAAGGATCTGTCTAGCTTCTAGAACCTCAGGATTAGCTCAGGAAGTGGAGGAGACATCTGTCCTTTCTCCCAGCAGCTGTAACAGGAGAAGGAGGAGTCAAGGAGAGGGGAACCTCATTTCTTCCTTCTACTCAAACGATGAGCTCCAAGCACTTGTGAAATCAGTAACTGTCCCAGCCTGAAGCAGACTACCCTATTATTAGGGGATATAACTTCATGAAATGACTAACTAACAAACTTGTGGCTGGAAGTGAATATTTATACATTTAAGAACAGTAAGATGTGCTGTGGAAAGTTCAAGAACCTGGCACCAGGACACAGCTGCCAATACTCCTGAGCCTGAAGGGTGTGGTCAGTGAGAGGAAAAGTACCATTTCTGGAGACTCACGAGAGCTGCAGCCATGAAGAGGGTCTGACAGCAGCTGCGCTCTGCCAGGATGGAGCCCCTGCCATGACTACGTTAGAAGTGCATAAAGAAGCTGGAGGAACATACTTCCTTGTTGGGGTTTCCTATTTGCTAATGCAGTCTGCCGGGTAGTGAATAGTGTAGCCCAGTATTTGAGGTCGGTCAGATATAGTAGGTGCGGGGCAGGGGGGGGAGGGGCGGAGAGGGAGAGGGTTAACAAGAAGCACAGCCCAAACTTGAGCTGCTTTAGTCTGAATTTGTTTCCTTTTCCAGACTTGTCTCCTGTAGCCCTTTGAGAAATGTTCATAAAGAAAGAAAACAAACTCCACCCCTAAGAGAGAAGAGAGAAGAGAAACACTTCCCAACAGGTGTCGCTCACTTTCCACCCTGACCATTACTTTAGAGTCTTGTTTTGTTTTGTTTTGTTTTTCCAAATCAGGGTTTCTCTGTTGTTACTCTGGCTGTCCTGGAACTCACTCTGTAGACCGGACTGGCCTTGAACTCACAGATCCACCTTCCTCTGCCTCCTGAGTGCTGGGATTAAAGGTGTGTATCACAACTGCCTGGCCTCTCTAGGGTCTTGTTGCAAAAGTACAAACTGTACTTGCAATGACTTTCATCGGAGCAATATATATATTTGTAAATACTGGGTGGGTGCAAGTCAAATGTACAGCAGGGTTACAGCACACAGTGAAGTGTGTCTGGTGGGAGAAGTTTCAGGGACATTCAAGGTCAAAACAGCTGGCTTTGAAACGGTGTTCTAGCATGATAATGTCAGGAAAAATCCTCCCCTCTACCAAAGCCCAGCCTGGGAAACCAATGGGTTTATTGGGCTTCCTTATAGAACGTGGGTGCAGGGGTGCAGGAAGGAAGGAATGTGCGTGACCTTAAAGCAGCCAGCAGCCATACTGTAAGTTCTGCTCCCAGCATTAGTAATATGATGCTGGTTCCCCTGTGGCCTTATAGATGGAGCATCTCTCTGTTCATCCTCCCCAATCTGTGCATTCTAGGACCCCCACATCCACACCCCCAAGCCACATGCCATTAGGGTAAAACTGCATACAAACTTGCGGGGAGGGGCTGCTTACTTATAGGGTCTAAGGGCCCTTCTCACCTTCTGCTTCTCTGAAGGAATTCAGCAGTCCACCTGCTTCAAGCTGAAGACACAGGCTTTTTTCCTCAGGCAATAGCTTCTGTCCATTAGGGTACATCTCGCACAGAAAGGGGTGTCTGCCACAGCTGATCACACATCTTTCTTTCACTCCTGGACTCTCTCATTCGCCTGCATTCAGACTAGACTCTGAAGTCTACTGGCAAAGCTCCGAATGGCCTCAAAGCAATGCGGGTAACCATACATCACTCCCAGACTCCCAAAAGCTTTCAAACGAGATGGTGTAAAGGCGTGTTGAAGATTAATATCTCAAAAGAACATTTCAAGTAACAAAAGTCAGCCATCGAAGACATAGACTGCTCACAACAGCACTCAAGAGACACTTTTCCTGTCAGGAGAGATGGAGATTCCTCGGGCTGAGGAAGGAAAGGTCATCAGAGAAAGAAACAAAGAAAAGGAGGGATTTGGAGGGTTGGTTGTTTCCAAATTGGAATCATTCCCACCTGAGTCTATGCTACAATTCTCCAGTTGCTGAGCTGGTAAGAAAAGGAACGCATAAGCCCTACTCACCCCCTGGGAGTGGAGGCAGCAATGAGAGTTAATTTCCCATAAGGGTCGAGTGGCTGTGGACTCAGAGGAGAGACAGGGGAGAAGATTGTGTGAGTGCACAGAGGCTGAGGGGCAAGATTGAGAACGAGGAAGGGCAGCATGGAGTTACAGAGCCATCGGTGCAAACATCTGAAGAGGATGCCACCAAGGTCACCGAGACCTCCTGCAAACTAGAGACACGGGGAGCAGACCCGGCAGAGGGAGATGGGCAAGCAACCAGGGCTAAGTCAACATTAGTGTGCTGTAGGCAATCAGGCTGTGTTTACTACAGCCTTGGTTGCTGTTTGCCTTTCATAGCAGCTATCTAGACTCACCAAAACCTCCACAACTGAGCAGACAGACTGGACTGATCACAGTCTTCTGCTCAAGACTGAGGCTCAGTAGATGCATTTTCAAATACTTAGTAATCAAGCGGCCGAATTAATTCATACACACACAATCACATCTGTGAGGCCATCTGTCCCATACAGAATGAGGAAACAGAAGAAAGAAAATGAAAAAAGGAAGTTTTCTTTAACAGGATAGAAAGAGAGGCAAAGAAATTTAACGAGACTTGGAAAGATAAAAGCTTAAAAACTCAGATAAATGTGCAAAAAGTCGAAAGCGCAAGAAATGTTGCATAAGCAAAGCAAAAATGTAAATCAAGGTAGGAGCATGACCGTGAGAGCCCAGAGGAGCTGAGTACCCACAGAGCACTCTGATGACCCCACCCCATTCCACCACATTCTCCCACACATGTGACTTGATCATAGAACAAGAAATACCTTCTACACAGAACCAACTGGGAAATGTGAAGATGCAAGGGGCAAGGGAAGCAGAGGCAGTCTGAAGAGTGTCCCGAGAAGTGGAGCGAGCTGCTGAGTTTCCCTTCTTATCACTATTTTCATATGTACAAAATTATGCCAGCTTGCCATGGAAGTTCAACAACAGATAGATTCACAAAGTGGAGGCAAAAGTTTACCTCCTGGGGCTCAACAGTAATCTCTCCCAATCTGCTGAAATGGGCGATGTATATGCATATGCTCTCTCCCGGTCTGGACAATGTACATGCATGCGTGCTAACTCAGAAGGTGTGTGTGTGTGTGTGTGTATTTTTGTATATATGTTTTTGTGCACATGTGTACTCATGCATATGTATGTGGTTATATATGTATTTATGTTTGTATACATGTGTGAGTGCATGTGCACATACGTGTGTATGTATATGTGTGTCTGTACATGTATATATGTGTGAATATGTGTGTGGTTCTGTGACAAAACTTTCCCTAGGAAAATGCAACACACCTGTTCACCCCAGATAGGGATTCCAAGACAAACCAATGTGTAGATACCACCAGTGTCCAAGTTCATGAACCACTGAGCTTTACTAAGATTACTTACAGGAGTACAGGTGAGGGTTCCTTACAGGTACAGAAATGACTCAAAGACCTTACTAAGGTCCACTCTCAGTAGGGGTGACAGATCATAAAGCGGGGAAACCTGGAGCAGCCTGCAGCAATTCAAAATGTTGGAGAATGTCTTTTCCAAGTGACTCTGATCTAAACTTCTTCCAGGAAACTGGGTTGGATTCCACTTCTCCCAGGCAGCTCTTTCTGGTCTCAGAGTCTTTTTCATAGCTTAGCTCCTCTAAGTTTTGACAGCTCAGGTTCACTTGTCTGAGAGGAACTTTCAGCTTTCATTGATTACTCTTGCAGAGAGGGAGGGGCCTAGTGAATCTATTCAGTTTCAGGGACTTCCTGAAGCTAAGTTGCTTACTTTCCTACTTAAGAAGTTTCCCTGCAGGATGAAATATTTCAACCATGGAGGAAACTGTTACACCACATATGTATGTGAGATTAGCTGTCTACTCTGAAGACCCAAAAACAGAATCCATAGAGGCTTTAGCAAGCATTGTGGCTCAGACACTAGCTGTGCTCAGCTACTCAGCTGTCTTCTGTCTGTGCTATGTGGTGTCCCCCAATGACTGTGACACTTGAGAGACCAGCACGGGATGGATTCTATCCAGGCCTCTCTCTTCATGGGTTTCTTATCCTCAAAAAGCAAATCCAGGGCTTTCCCACAGCAGAAAATTCCAAGAAAGAATGAATTAAAATCACCAGATTTCAGGAAACCTCATCCACGTGGAAGTGACCTAAACCCACCTCAAATCTAGCTCAGACAAGACAACATGTCTTAATGAGGATATGTAGGAATACCATATGGTTGTTTTTATTCTGTTCCACATGGAATAGGGAGGACTGAGGCTCACATTATTGTACACTAAAGAACAGACAAGACCAAGGTTAGCAACTTCAGGAAATGGTGAAACAGATGCAAAGAGACACTCACATAGCATATGCAACACAGATAGAGAGTGGGATGTTAAGCAATACGGATCAACCTCTCAGTAGCCAAAGGTCTATTATGTAAAACATCCCCTATCTCCCGCAGGAAACTGAGCTAGAAGAGAAGTGTCATGTCGGCTGTTTGCAGAATGACAGCCCCAGTGACAGGTGAAACTGCATGAGATAAATACTGCTGCAAATCCCATTTCACAGATGAAGAACCAGATGTGGAGGCTGTCACCCACTCCAGCGACTGATGGATGGGAACTTCGGCAGTGGTAAGGGCGGTTGGATTGGGCCAGTGTTCACGAGGCTTGTGAGCTACAGCCCTCTTTTGCTTCCTCATAAAGTCCTTTTTCATGACGACAGTGCTCAGAAATCAGGCTCTGCAGCCCACCAAGCAGAGGTTTGCCGTCACAGCGACTCCGACCCGCATTCATTCCAAACTACTGTTTGGAGGAGCTGAGGTCCGAGTGTTAAAAAAAAAAAAAAAAAGCTAAAGTCACATTCACAAGCTTAGGGAGATGAGAGCTGGCTGTGCTTTCATCTTGGTGTCCTTTCCTCAAAGCCTCAGTGCCCATGGTCATCCTGGCTCGGAGGACATGTATATCAAAGGGCTCATGGGCTGAGTACTCTAGTTTCATCCTGAGACTGCTGCAGACATCTACAGGAAGTCCTAGCTTCAGATCACTTTGTCACAGCGCTTAGCAGAGTCTAGAGCTGGACAGAACCAAGGGACAGCAAAATTCCAGGCTTCTTCTGTTCTTTCTGCCCCTCTTTCCACAACTGTGATTTGTCTGCACAGAGCACAGGGTTTTCTCTAAGAGGGATGAGTCCATTACGAGCAAAAATAGGAGAAATTTGGTTCCTACAACCTAGAACGGTCCAGAACACAGACTCAGGTTGTTCTGACTGACATGTTCTGACATGGAGGCAGCTTTGTGAGTGTGCATGGTCACAAAACAGAAGAATCAGGGTGCAAATACATTACTGGAATCATTATGTAGACAGGGAATAGCCCAGCAGGGACTTCTGTGCTATAACCTTCAGATACTGTCTGATGATATTGTGACCTGTGCGGTTGGTGGAAATCACGAGTCTGATGAGTCAAGGCATTTGTAAAGTCTGGTATAGAGGTTGATAATTAATGACTGTGGGGATGTCCTAGACCTAAGAGGGGGTTGAAGTGTAGTTTCAACCCCGGAATTCTCCCTCTGAGAGCAGAAGGTGGTCTGCTGCTCCTCTTTCTCACTCTGACAAATCTCAGCTAGCCCCAATGCTGCTCTGCTTTCACAGCAGGCCACTGCAAAGGAATGTGGCCTGGTTAATGTTTATCTGACCTCTAAGGCTGGAGGGCCTTGGACTAGACTCTCTCCTTATAAGGTCTCTTCCTCTAGCTTCGAGACTTCACCCTATGCAAAGGAGGCTTCCTTGGGATTTTGGTATCAGCCAATGACAATATGACCATCCAGGTCTGATTGTGAGCCCCCTACATGCAAATGGAGTTACCCCAGTAGCTCTGCCTTAATCAATGACCCTTCCTTCTTTCTCTACCCTATAAATGTGATTCCTTTCGCTACAATAAATGGAACTGTTCACTGACACTGTCTCCCCAGGAAATCTGTTTCCCACAGCTCTCAGCCTCCAACCAAAGACCAGCAGGGACCTTCTGTGGAACCCAAGCTCTCCTCCATGACGTTAAGCCTGTGGCCAACAGTTTAGCTACCTCATGGAGAGGGGAGAGGACAAAAGAATCAACAAATGGCTACTGAGAGCATCTTGTCACACAGAAGCAGAAACAGAACGGAAGCCAGAGACTCTCATTAATTAAAAAATAATCTCTCCATGTTACTGTTTTTTAAATCTATTTTTAAACTCTTGCTCAATAGAAAGAATTTTCCAACCTCACATTTTTTTTCTGCCTCTTCATCTGCCTCATGGGGAAATAACAGCTTTTACTGGAGCACAAATCCCCCAGATTCATCAGTTCGAGAATGGTTCCCACACTTCCAAATTGATGAACTTGTCTTTTCCCTGTGGATGCACAAAGTCTCCTGTGTGGGTCCCCTATCGATAGCTTGTAGTATTTAGACACTGCAAGCATCTCAAGCAGAAGATCTTTTCACACCTCAAAATGCTTTGGCAAGTAATCTCCAGGGGACAGGGCTATCTATGATCACGTGATCCTCCTTATGATTTCCGGGGCTCCTCGTACTCTTCTCATCTGAATGACTTCTCTTCAAACAACTTCACAACATCATTCTTCCCCGTGTGCTTCAATACTGTCCTTCAGTTGTAAAATAATTTTTATACCTATCTTAAATTTTAGACCATTTTTGAACAGACAATACTTTAAGGGAAAATGAGATATTTACTGATCAAGTTGTTTTGAAGTACAAGCAATGAAAACCTAACAGAATCTGTGTGTAGATTGAAATGAATACGATGAATCAGAGGGAGATTCTAGAGTATGAAAATAATGTGTATTATTTTAGCCCTGCAGCTAAAACCATTGTAATTCAATTCTGATGACTGTGTCTTATCTTAAAATAAAGGTTTACTTTCTCAAATCCCTAATTCAAGTCAGGTTTGTGCATGTGATCCAAGAAGAGACAGTGAGAATATAGGAGACACCCTCCCTCTGGCCTTCACTTTTTAGTGGGGTCTAACATTTTCAATACATGAAATTTGAGCCTCTGTGTTCATCTATCGTTCAATCTTTCTAAGAGGCTTACTTAATATACATGTGAGTTTTCTAAGGAGACATGGACAGATCTCCAGCCCCTGCTCCTGCCTAAGACACTGCTAACAGGTCGAAGTTTAGCTTGGTGAACCAGTGGGCTTGTGGGAGATATTTGCAGAAGCATGGGTGACGAGTTTCTTACAGGGGCATGATGACTCAAGGGCACCTGACCATTGAAAAGCTCACTCCAGAGTGGAAAACAGCTCTCCAACGCTGCAGCCAGCTCCACCAAATGCTTGTCCTCCCAGCAATCTTTCACTGCCTGTACAATTTGGCAGTGGCTGGGACTTCAACTTTATGGGTTATGGGGTCTCAGTGGCTTCTCCAGCCCACACTCACAGCTAAGTAACCATCCTGTGCCTTGGGACCTTTATCCATCAACCTTATAGCTCCTCAGATCCATATGGCAGATCCATGACAGGTGCTCTTGTTCAAATTCTAAAATCAAAGTTTGCATTGTTCTTCAATATGCTTCTTCTGAACTCATAAGTCATTTAATAGATAAAATTATACAGTCTCATAAGTTTTGTGAGTTTTCTAAGTGTTAAGAACCTTGTCCTCTCTCTCTCTCTCTAGGAGGGAGTATTTCAATACAGAGGAAACAGCCACATAGGTAGCACTCATACAGGAAGTAGGAAGTCTTTTAAAGAGTAAATGTTTTGACTAAGGAGATGAAAGACAAGGCCCCTGAAACAGTCTCTGATGAAATATTGGGGTGGTGGTGTTAAGAGGCTAGGAGAGTCATGGTAGAGCCAGTAGAGTAAATGACAGAAGGAGATGAAGCTGTGGCCTGTCAGTCAAAGTGAACGGCATGGAAGAGAGAAAGGAAGTAGAGAGGGCATCGAAGGGTCCAAGGGATATATTTGATAAATATTAAAGTTGCAAACAGCTTTGCCCATCAGGGATGGGTTACCATGTTTATGTGTTCTAGGTACTTTCTGTCTATGGGATCCTTTCTCTATTAAAGAAAAATAAAAAGTAAAAAAGAAAGAAAGGAAGGAAGGAAGGAAGGAAGGAAGGAAGGAAGGAAGGAAGGAAGGAAGGGAAGAAAAAAAGAAAGAAACAAAGGAAAAACAAAGGGAAGAATAAATTAAATATCATGGTGATGTTTCCCTTTAAATTTTAAGGTAAAATTACCATTTTTATTTAAATATTAAGTTGTTTAAATCTTATTTTATGTGTTTGTGTGCTTTGCCTACATGTAGGTCTGTGTACCATGTGCCTGGGGAGGCCGGAAGAGAACATTAGATCCTTAGAAACTAGAGTCACAGTCCAATGTGAGCTGCCCTGTGAGTGTCGGGAACTGAACCCAGGTGCTCTGGAAGAGCAGTCCGTGCTCTTAACTGCTGAGCCATCTCTCCTATCCTAGAGTAAAACATATTTATGAGCCTCTTCATAGTACAGTATGCCTGAGGTATGCATCTGCTGTGACTGCTGGATAAATCACCTCTGCTTCCCTGGGCTTATTATTTATGAGAAGGATTAAATGACTTTTCTGCCGAAGACATTTGGTGTTGACTTTTCTATCGTTTTCAATCACAGAGGTTTGAACTGATGCAAAACATTTCTCTTTCCTTAAGCAGCATTTAATAATGCATGCTCTCTTCCCATGAGAAACCATTAGTGTAAGCAAAAACCGACGTTAATTACAAGATTTAAAACAAACAAACTTTGTTCTCTTTTCTGAGTATTGTCAGAGGAGAGGCTAGGGCCGAGCCAGGAGATAACCTACAGATAGAGTCATGGATTTGCAGTGGTGACTTTAATTGTGGTGCTTATTTTATACAACACTCTATGTGGGCAGGGGCAGACTTGAAGACGTTCCTCAAGATAGGAGGTATATTATGATCATCCCGGGGAACCTCACTCTCCACAGTGGAAGGGGTTAAGGCAGCTGATACCCTAGAGCCAACTCTGGCATGTCTGCACCATCAATACCCACTTCAGCAAACTCATGCCAGTGCAACACAAATGAAAACCAAGTGTCTCAGGAGTGCTACTAACAGCCATATTGGTGCATTGTTAGCACGTGAGGCTTTCCTAAATATATATATGTATATATATATATATGTATATATATATATATATACATATATATATATATATATATATATATATATATATATAGTGTGTGTGTGTGTGTGGTGAACATACCTGTGTGCACATGTGTATGTCAGACAACAACTTGATTCTTTTTTTTGCCATGTAGGCCCTGGGGATTGAACTCAGATCATCAGTCTTGGGGCAAATACGCTCACCCACAGAGCCATTGCACTAGCCCTTTTCAAAGTATTGCTACGTGCATTATCTTATATGCTTCCCTACAAATCCTCCACCCAGGGATATTTTATTGAAACTCTAACCAATGGAAAATGGATGCTTTAAATATCCAAGGAACCTGTTCACATTCAGGTTATACAGCGGAGTCTCCTGTACTGACGCATTTGGCTTATCTCTTGAGCAGATAGTCAATGATTCATTTGTATGCGTCAAGTAATTAACAAGGTACATGGTATCCATTATTTGCATCCCAACTCACTCCTTCCCTTATCATCTCTGCTAGACTAAAAATCAATCAGGGGATAAGAAAGTACTCTAAGAACTCCACAAGTGATGAAGAGCCAGGAAATCTTCTCAGAGGCTGATAATAGTCCAAAGAAACTCGTGCCTAGCATGGTAGGCAGAGGGGAGAAGTGTTGGTGCCAAGATGGAGCCTGATCATGGGAGCACAACAGAGGCTGATGAGCTACTATGGAGCACTTACTCACAGCAGAACAAAGAGGGATGAAGCTGGAGAGGTAGGTCACTGGCTAAGAGCACTGGCTTTTCTTGCATAGGACCCAAGTTTGGTTCCCAGCACCCACATCAAGCCAGTTCACAAATACCCATTAACTCTCCTCCAAGGAATCTAACATTCTTTTCTGGACTCTGTGTACATGAGCGCGCGCGCACACACACACACACACACACACACACACACACACACACACACACAAAACACACATAACACACGTAGTTGTTCACTGCTGCTGGGGCAGCTCAGCAAGGAGGCATGGAGGCGTTTTCATAGATACAAACCCTTCCAGACCTCAGCAGAGGGACCACCATCCTGGCCAGCACCATACTGGACAGTGGAATCCTATGCGTCCCAGTTCAGGTGTTTTTATTGATTTAGAACACCTCAGGTGTTCTACTGATAGCACTTGCATGATCAATGAAATGTCTCTCACATTAATCCAACACCTGCATACAATTCAAAACCTAGGCAGCCCCTGTTGGGTGCAACAGTGCACAAAACAACATTTTATACATAACTAAAAATAAACCTCTACAAAACACACACACACACACACACACACACACACACACACACACACACACACACACTTAAAAATAAAGCACTTCTTTAGGATAAGAACAGAAGAGGGCTTCCTAGCTGTGTCCTCAAATCCCCCCGCATTGTCACCTTAGGGAAAACTTAAGCCTAAGGCAAAGTTCACACTAAAATCTGATAACTTTTGGAGGGAATATGAAGAGGCAGGAGACAGAAGTCAAGAACTCACTGAAAAATAGCAGAAGGATTAATTCCTATGCCCACTATGGCTTGTTCCCTAGTCAGCCATTTTACCATGGAGACTAGCAGCTATGACAATTAAGAGCTTCACACCCAAAGAGAAAATACAAAACAACACTCACTGGCCACCCTGGGACTCAGTAGCAGTGAAAAGTCACAAGTCTTGTATTCCCAATGACATTCCAGAAGACCAGGCAGACGGCAGGACATTGGATCTTCAGAGACTGGTGGATGCCAGGCCCAGCAGCCATCAGCTCTCGGTGGGCAGTGTTGACCCTTCCTTTGCTTGAAGGAAGAAGACAGATTCATCAGCTTAGCATCATTATTTCAACACTGGCTCAGCGAGATGTCGTCGGCCCTGGCTGTTACCCACATCCCGCTGTTGCTGTTAACACAACCTGCCAGGACATACAGCAACGCCAGCAGGTCTGTGTACGTCTGATCTCTTTTCACATGGTGCCAACTTGGAGACTAGCAGACAGCTTCCTAATGTCCATTAACATGACAGTACCACCATGGTAGAGCCCATCTATGGAATTGCACAAGGGAACTACCTGTGGTATCGCTTGTAGTCACAAACAGAATAGACAGCCAACGTGTTACAACCAGATGCCTGAATTTTAAAAGTCATTTTATAACATTTAAAATACTTTTTATTTAATTAATTAATTAACTTATTTATTTATTTATTTATTTATGTGCCATCACAGAACAGCCTGTGAGAGTGTGTTCTGTCCTTGTGGTACGTGAGTTCCAGGGATCAAAACCCAAGTCATCGGACTCGGCAGGAAACACCTTTACCTACTGAGCTCTCTCACCAGCCACGTGTGTCTGAATTTGAATCTGACACTGACTAGCTGAACAATCTCGAGTCAGTTTTCCTAACTCCCTGAGACTGAATTTCCTCAGTGACAGTATGGACCCATCTCAGACTCTTCCTTGTTGGGCTATTGTAAGTATCACAGGAATTCTCATCTTCAAAGAGTTCAAAAGACCTACAGAGGCATACATAAGCATAGCATAACTTACCTGTTACTATTGTTAATGAATGATTAAAACTAGATGCTAATTCACCAGAAGCATCAGCCAATCATAGTATATTTGTTAAGTGGAATAGTATACAACAGAGTAAATAGAGTGGATCAGCCATAACAGATTCAAAACATGTTCACAATAACTTAATGAGTAAAAGATTGACAAAGTGATGAACATGGATCATATGATGGATTCATTCAAACACAAACATATATGTATTTGTATGTTTATACATATACATTCATTCAATAAGAGGAAAGACATTCACTTTTTGCCACCTAACCATTTATTTTGTGTGCATTTTTTTAAATATAAATTTACTATGTACTGCATTCAGGACATAGTGGGTGGCGAGAGGCAACAGATACATTTCAATCTAATGGAAAAACCCAGATATCAAAGATTCACAAGTTCTTTCAAACTACAGCCAGATACAGACAGGGATGTATTCCACCACCTCCTGCCCTTACACCAATGTCCCAGCTATGTCCTCCCCGTCCTCCCTCCCCAGATTCTCCCACCAATTCAAGCAGTAAAATCCAAGGGTGGTTTTAATAATAGAATGGGATAGAACATGAAAAGAAATATAAATCTCAGCCCACCCACCCACTCTGATCCCTGGCTGTATTTATTCTCCAACACATTAACAGTGCTGGGTTTTGTGATTTTTCTCCTGATTTATATTTCCTCTGCTTTTATTTGAGGCCGGCCATGGTGAGCTCTCCTTTCCCTAAAGCACACAGAACTATAACTCAGACACAGAAAGGCATGTCCACAGGAGGCCGGAGACACAGCACTTCTTAAGGGGCTCTTAAGGAAAAAGATTTTAGCCAGTGGTGGTGGTGCACGCCTTTAATCCCAGCACTTGGGAGGCAGAGGCAGGCAGTTCTTTGTGAGTTTGAGGGCAGTGTGGTCTACAGAGTGAGTTCTAGGACATCCAGAGTTACAACAGAGAAACCCTGTCTTGAAAAACAAAAACAGAAAACAAAATAACAAAAAAAAAAAAAAAAGAAAGAAAGAAAAGGTTTTATTAAGTGTTTCTAGTGGGTGACTGGAACAATGTTGGGTGTGTGGGTGGAGGCCAGTTAATATTTTATTCCTTTGCTTAATTGATGCTTCACAGTCACCTGTGTGTCTGGACCTCAGGGAAGCAACAGAAAGCAAGGTCAAGCATAGATAGGGTCTCGGACAGCAGACATCATGAGAGGATAGTGCTGGCAAAAGTGAGGTCTTTGGGACTTAAGACATAAATAATATGCCTATAGATATGTTCACTAATTCATCATCTGGGAATTTATCGTAATGAAATAATGAAGACTTGGGAAGATGTGTACGCAGAGATGCGTGTGGGTATTGTTATTTATGACAGTAATAAGCTTTGAAAGCAACCTAGATATCCATCATTAAAAATGATTAAGTAAACATGATTCAGACAGGCTCTGTGTGGAATATGAAACCACTATCAAACCATAACTTAAAGATAATGAAGTTTTATGAGAAACGTTCATTATCTTGTATGGAAGAGCAGACTTAAAGGAAACCGCATAAGCTAACTAAACAATTAAAATTTTCTTGCATAAATAAGAATATATGTTATCTATACAACTGTATATCAGGGATGCATAGCGCGCCCATTTGGCTTTCTTTGGGGGCGGGGATATTCAGCTACATTGTTCACCAGAATCGTGGCCATCAAGATTAGGCAGGGTTTGAACGAAAGTTAGAAGTGGAGAAAGCATGCCGTGGGAGTTATTTCTTAGGAAAAGTATCTGCTGTGATAGAGACATAAAGTGATAAAGTGACACGAAAGCAACAGGAATAAAGACTCCGGAAAGCCTGGGTGGTTGTTTTCTCCCTCCCAAGGAGGGGGATTTGCTCCAGACAAACTTTCTGGTGAAACAGCTAATATGGAGAAATGAGGCTGGCTGAGAGCCGTCTCCTAAACACCCAGGGTAGCTCATTCTTTTGCTGAAACACACACAGCTCATGAGATGTGAGTTGCAATATTCAGCTTTGATTTTCTCCTAAACTTCAATAGGAGACCATGAAATTTTCAAATTCTGAATGTGTCCCAGACATGGAAAAGCAGCTTCTACTCAAGGAACACTGGCTTACATAGGCTTTCTTCTCTCTGCAGTTGTTTTTGATCGCTCCTTTATGTTTTATGTAGATATCTTTACACTTCAAATACTGATTTATATGAAATTTAAGAAGGCAGTGTCTTCTCTTTTCATTTTTTATGGTTAAATCCACTGCTTTATGTGAAACAACTGTAGTAAAGCATAGTATAAATCCCCTCCAAGGCTCCTTCAGAAAGCCACAAACATCAGCTGTCAGGGCCTCCTGTCCGTGGACCAGATTGCAACAACATATATTTGAATACAGGAACATTTTATGAATCCAGAAGAAGATGTCAGGAGAAATCCATAATGTCTTGACAAGCACATAGTCCTCTTTTATCTAAAACTCAAAAGAGAGTCTAATTATTTTCCCATCAGCAATGCAGACACCATTGCAAACTACATTCTGGATAGGAAATGAAGCCTCACTCTGTAATTCCCAAGATGCATTTCAGTATCCAGCTGAACAAAATGTCCAGGGAGGAGAGAGAGAAAATGTCTTAATGAGCTCCAGCTCAGCGGGGCCCTTCATGACTGCCCTGGTCATGGCCTACAGATAGAGTCAGGTTTGCAGCTTCAAGGAGGAGAGATAATGCTTCACAGGAAGGGGGCCATTCACAGGACACCAAGATCCCTGGCAGGAGACTGAGGTCCAGTATTGCTATAGATCAAAGGCTTTGTGTGTATCCAGGCTTGAATTGCAAAGGCTATTTCTCAACAGGGTGAAGGATGACCTGGGCACACATACACACAGACAGTGTGACAGGGCCACAGACACAGCCCGGAGTCTCAGAAATCATATCACTTTCCCCACATCTAAAAAGCAATTTACCCATCTGATGGCTGACAGGAGCAGAGAGCTCAGAGCGTTCCTGCAACTCAAGCAACTTCCGTGGTATGAACTGTCAATGCAAACCACAGCTCTTTCTCCCAAGTGAGTAAGAAGCCATTCACCCAAATCTGAATAGGAGTGACCAGGTTATGGTGGCTATGGATGGTGCATCCTACCATGGAAGGCGCTACACAAGCATTTATCATCACTACGGAACCGAAGTAAGTCACAAACCAGGGCATCTATCAAATGCGAAACATCAGACTGGCAGATCCCAGTAGGGTGTAGGAGTCTCTGCTATGGGTTTCACACACTACCTGCTGATATCCTTAGCTTTTGTTTGATGGGAAGAAGCTAGTGGTTTGATGAAGTATCACTCCCTAAAAGTTTTACCTGATAGTCACAGAGATGGTAGGCTGGACAGAATACGTGGTGACAAATAGCTATTGAGGAGACACACTTATCTTTTGATGTTTAAAATGTGACATTCTATCATCCACAATCACTACATTCTGTTCAGCCTGCAGAATCTCCCACACGGATGTTGCTGCTTCAGAGAACTCCAGTTCACAAACGGATAACTGAGGCATAGAGAGCCAAACTCAGGAGTGTTCTCCTTGATGAAACTACCTGGCCAGATACCCAAACATCAGAAGCAAGACCAACAGATTCTTAAATCCTTGAGTTTAACCTCTAGGAATCACTGACAGCACAGATATACATCTGCCCTGAGGCCATGGGCCTGTCACCAAGAGCTTGAAGAGTCTCTGTGTAGGTGTATTCAGGTACTCGGAGTATTCAGTTAGGGAGCTCATAGGTTAAATGAGAGGACCATGAAATCTCCCAGACTCTCTTCCAGCCACTGTGATTTAAGAAGGGAACAGTCTCCACTTCGCCCCTAGATACTGTTCTGCAACCTCACTTAGCCTGGAAGCCTTTCCCTGGATGTGTGGTGACCGCAGCTTGCCATCCACCCTCACTTCCATGTCATCCTTTCAGAAGACTCCCCCCAACATGCTAACGCAAACACTGCTGTGATTCCTACCATACAGGGAATAATTGGAAGGCCATTCTACCCGCTCTCCTACGTTCTAGCCAAATGACGCCAAGAAAGTGTCATTTGTGACAAGACTTAGTATTGACAAAACGCTATGTGGCTGTCAACTGCTACTTGGTACCAGGATGCTGAGTAACAAGCTTGCAGACCGTTCTCTCTACAAGGCACCAACCATGAGCTGGTAGGACAAACCTATGCCTTCTTCAGCCAGCCTCAGTAGTAAAGGACTGGTCACGTTGATTACATTCACCACAGAATTCCAGAACCACCCGAGAGATGAATATAAATCTCCATGTCTTCAGTTTTCTTCAGCCATTCCCTTTCCAAAGCCTAGTTCCCAAGCCATCCCAACTAAATCACGTTAGGATGACATTTGTCACACTGGTTGTTATGGCAACGAACGCCAGATGTGCTCAGTTTCTGCTCTCGCCTTTATTGTTAACCAGTCAGAGAGGAGGGCATTTAAGCATCTTCGCAGAATTTTAAGTAAGAATTGCTAAGCCCAGATCTAAAACACAAGTTAAAAAAAAAATTGTCACCAGCAGTGACCACCAATTAAGCTTAATTACAGAGGAGTTATATGAAGATTCAGAATGCAGTATTAGAGACAAGGCTCCGATCTTAGGGGTACTTTTTGTATTAGTAGGTGATTGTTAGTCATTCCAGCCCTGATACCATCTTACCCAGCACTACCCTACCTTTCCACCCAATAGTATCCCAGCTTAACTTGGACAATGCCACAGTGGCCATTGGTTTGTGAAATAATCAACAGAATGATCCTGCTCGGTTTAAGAAAACCAATATATTTACTCCTGACTTGATCTGGGACCTCAGACCAGGTCCAAAGCGACGCTTTTGTGTTCAGAAAAGAATTCTGGGATCAATCTGAGGCTGATATTCTTAGAAAAGCTGCTGGCAAAGGGGTCGCCACGTGCTGTCTGAGAACTGGGATTCTGCAAGTGTTCTCAGCATCTCCTGCTGGTGTGTGTGTGTGTGGGGGGTAGGACCCATGCACAGTGCCTGCATTCTTCTTATGAAGAGTCTGGGTTATGCCACACATCTGCTTTTCTCCTAAGCATCTAGGACACTGGGTACATAGAGGACAGAAGGTACCTTTGGAATCAGTCCCTAGGAGAAGCTTGCTCCCTCCCACTGGAAAAAGTACTGAAGGAGTTGTCTCCTCCTTCAGCTGGTCTTGTCTTTTGGAATCCAGCCATTGGCTTGGATCTGTATTCCAAACATCAAAGCTCTCACCAGACATTGTCAGTCTAGACACCAGTTGGGTCAGTGTAAAAGGATATATGCTTATGTGCTGTGGGTTAAAAGGCAAAGGCAACATGAGTGGACAGAGAGGCCCAGAGACCCTTGCTGGCAAGGCAAAAGTCTAGGTAGGTAGCTCTCTGAATGCAGCATAATGGAGCTGGAGAAGCTGACTTTCAATCTTCGTGGTATAACATGAATACAGATGAACTATTAGGCTAGAGAGTCCAAGAAACTGAAGCTGGCCAACTACAAGTAGAACATTGTGGAAAGAGGAAGGGCATTTCTTTGTTGAGCTTCTCTCTGTGACTCATCAGACTACACATCAAACATTTAGCTTCCTATTGTCTTTGTCACATGAGGATGAGCGTTCCTATATCAAGGCTTAATCACAGCAACTGCAGCTCCATTTATGTGATGTCATGTGAGATATGTTTAGTATGAGCTATATGAGGAGGCATAGAATTAAGGGAAGAATGGGGAGAACAGAGAAAAAACTAATCAGCCTTCTGCAATGCTAGCATGAGCTAAGATGAAATGATTCTCACAGGGAAGGGTGGGCCCGGGGCGGTCCAGCAACAGAGCGGACCACAAGAAGGTATGCTGACAGTGTTTTGTAAGCTGTCTTCCCTCTATGAGTTTGTGGGAAGCTGTGTGGGTCTGGGGTCTTGGGTGGCCATGGGTTCTGATCGACAACAAGAAATCTTAATGACCATTAAAGGAGAAAAAAAATGTTTGAAATGCTGAGAGCCAGTGAAATCTTGGGGTCCTGTCACCACCAATGTGCTCATGGATGGACCATGAGGAGCCACTGGGGTTTTATTACCACCTACCAGATCATGTGATTTTGTTGGCCAATCCCTATTTAGAGGCAACCTTACAATCCCATAGCCATGTTCCCCTCCATGATGGACTGTCCCCCTTTAAAACTGTAAGTCAAAATAAATCCTCTCTTCCCCCACTTGTTTTGGGGTTGGGGGTATCCTATCCTAACAACAGGAAAGCAACTGATGCAGAGAGACTGGAAGATGCAACCTCCACCATCCGGTTAAGACTAATGCGACCCTCCCAACACAACTGACAGTGAAGCTCATGTGAAGGGTCCCTGGATGATGGAATCTGTCTGTTAACACTAGAAGGTGAGGGCAATGACGTGTCTTTGTCACAGTGACAGCTGGGCATGCAACTGGCTTGTTCCAGAATTCTTGAGATGTTTTCAGAAAGTAAAACAGGTTCTACAGACGCCTAATCAATTCCAGCATAATTGTCCAGCTCCACTTATGCTTTTACGAAGAAACAAAATGTGAGTGAGGCGGGAGAGATGAAGAGTGTCTGTGGTCAGATCGGTGCCCAGCACCCATGTTTTGTGGTTCACAGGTACCTGGAATTCCAGTTCCGGGAGATCCAACTCTCTCTTCTGGCCTCTTCAGGCACCTGCACTCACACATGCAGACACAGTCACACTCGAATAAAAAGAAAAGAAATATTTTAAGACTCTCTTCTCAGAGGCTGGAGAATTGGCTCAGCAGTTAAGGGCCCTGGCTGCTCTTGCCACGGGACTTGGGTTCAGTTTCCAGCACCCACATCAGGCAGCTCTCAACCACCATTAACTCCACTTTCACGGGCTCTGATGCCTCCTCTGGCATCCACAGAAACTGCACTCGTGTGTACCTACCCACACACATATATGCACATGATTAAAAATAAGTCTTCAACTACAAGTCACGTTGAGAACAAGGTGAGTTTCGGACCCCACCCTGCCAACATCCCCACATAAGGCTCCTAAATTCTTAACTTACAATGTTTTTTGAAAGTTAAATAAAATATTTGATATGAAAAAGCTTTCATGTCCAACCAATGCTGATTCTGATTTCACTTATTCCAGTTCCTTGTAAGAACAAATTTTATGTACAGAACATCACAGCCTCGAAAATTCTTATTTAATGTTGAATATTTTTAGAAAGACTTGGATGATTTTTAGAGTGGATTCATTGAAAGTGATATTAAAGAGAATTTTTAAAGGGACAAATATATTATCCTACCTATGAAAGTAGATCGTAGTCTGTATTAGAATGTAGCAGAAATGTAAAATTATAGCCCATTAGTTCTGAAAAACATATGAAATGCCATAACTAAAAGAGATTTATTGGCCTATGTGGATATTGGCATAAAACAGAAAAAGAAACGCCATGGAAAATACTAGTAAATGGATTCCTATCCTTTATTTGTGGTACTATAAAAACAAATGACAGCACACAGTCCGGAAAAATATTAGTGGCTAGAAAGCAAGACTCAGAACAAAATGGAATGAAATCAGAACAAACAGCTCCCCTTGCCTGCAGAGGAATCCACACAGCAGGAGCACAGGCTGGTGTTCTCACTCTGGTGCCGAGGCTGATGCTGACAAGCTGATGTCTCTGAGCCAGCACAAACCCCACAGTAACTGGTGAAGTTGAAGATACCCCAGGGTCATGCCTGCAGGAGAGGCGAGTATTTGCCTTGCTGTAGGTGTATGAACAAACTTGTGGGGCAATAAAATAATTCCAAAAGACTCCCATGGCCCTGGCTCTAGGACTGGGCTTTCAGAAGTCCAGAGTTGTCATGCAACACTCTCAGCCCTTGTGATTATCGTAAAGTCCTCCAAGACCAGTCTATGTATTTCTTTCCCTTAAGGCCAAGAGGCTTTCCAGGGAACAAGGTGGGGTCTATGTCCAGATACACACACCTCAGTGTTTGAACTCTCAGAGCTCCAGACTCCCTGCTCTAGTGTGCATCTGACAGGGCATTATTCCTTCCCACATGCCATCCTTCATCCTTACATATGTCATTCTTGCACCCTGAGGTGTAACACTTCCAACCCAGAGGTGATTACCATTTCCAGACAGAACTGGAGATGAGCACTGTCATTTTGGCAAACCAGAGGTGTTGTGGAAGTTTATTTTTAATTATGTATAAAATAATCGTTTTGTGCCATGTTGGGTGAGGGGCTGCCTAGGTCTTGGCATTTTGTATTGCCTGCAGATGTTGGATTTCTGTGGGGGATGTTTGATTGCTCGTGATCTCCATGTGCTATCAGCAGAACACCTGAGAAGGTCTGAGTCAATAAAAACACCTGAGCTGGGATGCTCAGCATTCCACTGTCCATTAATGGCACTGGCCATGGTGGCGGTTCCCTCTGCTGAGGTCTGGCAGGGTTTGCACCTATGAAAATGCCTCTGTGTCTCCTTGCTGAGTCACCGCAGCAGCAAAAAACTGTACAGAGGGACAAGGAGGTGCCTAGGAGCCCCGAGTCTAGACAGACATATAAAACACATCACTGCTTGGACCATTTTCCCTTTGTCCTTATATAGTCTGGGGAATAATGGCGTCAGTTCAGGCTTGGGATCTAAGGAGGAAAAAAATCACTTTAGAGCCAAAGGTGGTGACTAGAGAAGCTATTTCCCGTCTGACCCCTGCTGAATTGTAATTTAGCTGGTGCGGAATAGTCTTTAAATTTAGTTCAAACGTTTTAATTATAAAATTATCTACATATTACAAAGCAAACTTTTAAGTCACCTGAAATTTACTACTTATAGAGAAAAGATTTTTTTTTGTTTATTGAAATGCATTCTCTTAATACACATACACATGCATGTGTATGCCTGTTCACACATACATGCACACACATTCAGAGGTCCAAAATTCAATCTCTGCTTCCTCAGTTTTAATTCTCAACTTGACACAACCTCAGGTTGAGCTGGGTTTCAACAACTGTCTACACACAAAGCCTTTCCTGAGGATCCATCTAGTTCTTCCCAACCTGCAAGTGGCTAAGATCCTGAAACAAGAAATATGAGCCCTAAAGGCTTGTGTAGTTGACAGAGGGTGGCTGGGCCTGGTGTGAGGTGCTGGCTGGTGCCAATAATGTGAATACTACTAGCAGAGAGAAATGAATGCACATGTGTCTAGTGCTTGGGAAGCTGTCTCTACTCTTATATAACTTGAAGCCCAGACCCAGGGAATGGTGCTGCCCACAGTGGGCTGGGTTTTCCCATTTTAATTAAGGTAGTCATGGCAATTCCCCAAAGACATAGCCATAGGCCAACCTGATCTAGAGAACTTCTCACTGAGACTCTCAACCCAGGAAGACCTTAGGGTGTGCTAACTTAACAGTTAACATTATCCATTGCACAGTCCTCCTTCTTTGGGGACAAGTGGGCTGGGATCCCATAGGCTTCTTTCCAAATACAGGGGTGCTGCCTGACATTCCTGTCACTCACTGTTCTCTTCCTAATTCCAGGCCTATGCTTCTGAGACATGGCATCTTTTCAGGAGTGTTGCAGTGATATTCTTGTGTGTATGCATGCCAGTTTGATTTAAAGCATTTTAACTCAATGATAATGAGGTTTCTAAACTAACGACAACATCTGATCTGTTTAATACCATAATTCCGCAGCAATGCAAACCTCCCACATCTGTGACTGCAGGCTGGGGTGGGGGCCATAAAGGGAAATTAGGGCTATGGGATTAAAAACTCGGGAAAGACACTGGTTCGCCCTTTTACTTATCAAAAGCACTTGGGTACCTAATAGTGGGATGTAGTTGTGTGCTTAAATGTCCTTATCCAGAATTTCAGGATATTAATATTAACCCGGAGGGTGTGTGAGGCTTCAAAGAGGGGTGATGAGAGTCAAATGTGGCTTCAGGGCACGAGCAGCTTTCAGCTTAGCCAGTGGGATGTCACCACCCCAAGCTACGTTCCTCTTATCTGTAAACTGAAGATAACAGTCCATCCGCTGGTTTGATAGTGATGAGAATTAAATATCGGATGCTGAATAAAACCCAAGTGTCAGCTGAAAAGCTCAAGTCTTATATTAATCAGGCAGGTTCATCCGACTGTAATTGGCAGAACATTTGCCATTTACTTGCTGATGTGGGGTTTCAGGTGAGGTAGGGTGCAGAAGCTGAAGCACTCCTGAGAAATGCTGTTTGCTTTAAGTCCTTGATCATCTTGGGGCTGTTAGACTGTCTCTGCCATTGTCCTATCGTTCCAGAAGCGCTTCTACGAAGGACACTGAAGCTCAGGTCACACACTCTTTGTGTTCACCTATATCAGTAAAGAGTAGCTCATCTTCATCCCTACGTTTAGAGCCCAAGTCAAGAGTGTCCACTGATTCTGACTAGCTTGGCTTCCATAGCTGGCTCGCTCCTTACCTATGTGCCATATGAGGATGGGGGCTCTCTGACTGGCTGTACTGGGTCATAGACTTAGCCAACGGCCAACCTGCAGGGCTGAACTTGACGGGACAGCAGATCTCCACGGGGAAAAATGGATACTGTTGTGTTAAGATGCTGCTTCTGTAACTAAAGGCTAGAGTGGGATGTCTTGAAAGATGTGTGTTCTTTTGGTTTTAGAAGCCAATAAGGAAGGAGGAGAAAGAAGGAAGGAAGGAAGGAAAGAAGGAAGGAAGGGAGGGACAGAGGTAGAAAACAAGAGAAGGTGGAGAAAGGAATTGAATGAATGGGTAAACGTGGAATTTGTCAAGGTTCATGAGAACCTGGGCTTGGCTAAGGCTTTCTACATGATGGTGAGAGTCTCAGGTGTCTTCTTGTGAATGAGATGTTAATGGTTCACACCTCTAAAGCATTTGAGGATTGACACAGTCTTTGTTCTTGGCTTCACACGTAGCTGACCATATTAGTTAATAAATAATGATGGTGCATACACACCCATCAGGAGGAAAAGCATACAGGATTGATGGGGCTAGATTTGGAGAGGTTCAAGCTGAGTCACACCACACCAGCACTCTGACTCCCTCACATCTGTCCCATTCATCAAACTGGCTTGGGAACCTGATGATCCCAGTGAGGCCCATAGAGGCCCATGGCTGAGAAAATCCAACTGTTGGCTCTAATCAGGAAATTTAAATAGCTCAGAGCCTCTGTGGCTTCAGCATCACATGACTCTGGCAGAAGCTGAAGGAGGGAAGGAGGCAGGCGTGCCTTGAGAATGCTCGAGAGATGAGCATTTACACCCCAAATCGGGCTGCTCCGATATCACAGAGTACAGGCCACAGGAGACAGTTCCCCAGCTCCTGCTACTGTAAAGGGTTTTAGCTGTCAGGACACGCAGTAGCTGAGAGGCAATAGTGAGAATGTGGTCATATTATTATTCTTGAAGAATGGAGTCACATTCCTCACTGGAGCTTCTGCCCCAGAGATCAGCCGTGGGAGGTTATGAAGCTTTTTTTGTGAGCCAGTGGCATCAGGCCTGCAGTTCTCTTGGTGCTAATTAAGTAACTTTATCGAACAGCAAACACGACAATCGAGGCAGATCCCTCATTTCCTACTTCTTGGCCTAAGCAAACAGAGAGAAACAACCGCGAGGAAACAGAAACTCGGCATTAAACAGACGAAGCGATTCAAATGTATGTTTGCGTCGGTGGAGGAAATATGACCACAGACATTCTGACAGTCTCTAGCCAGGAAACATGTCCAGTGGCCTTCCCCTCTCAGCAAGACTTCCAGCCTTTCTGCATCTCCTCCCACCCTTTAAGGTAGGTGGCATCCACAAACGTTCCAGTGTGGCAGCTTTTAAAGCCCTGACAGAACTGACTCAGGAGAGAAAGAGTGAATGTAGAGACTGCACACTGGGAAAGCAGATTCATGGGTGCGGGGAGGCTGAGCCTGGGCACCCGTACAGAGTCTGAGATGGCTTCTCTACGTGTGAAGGAGAACACAGTGCAGCTCCCACGTAGCCAGGTGCTCAGAAGACATTGACGGATCTGGCCTTAGAACCACAGAGACTGTCAGGATCTCTGCTGCCTCTTCCATCCTGGCCCCTTTCTTTCATTTGTCTTATTTCGGTGTGTGGCTTAAGGAGTGTGTGCTTATTTGGTTAATGTTTCGTCTTCTCCTGAATGTTGTAAGCATCGTGACTAACTGGCCCAGGTCTCGTTTAATTTTAGCTTGGAGTTTCAACACCTAACCCTGCATGGGCATTTGAGCATATTGCTGATCAGAGGGAGAAGATGATTGCTCAGGTGCAAGAGATTCCTGAGCCAGCACATAGAGATTCAGTGAGAGTTTGAGGTCTCCCGAGAAGACCAAACAGGAAGGTGGATTCGGTGTAAGCTGTAGACAAAAGAAGCCAGACCCCAGGCTGAGTTCATCTCCTAGCAACTGTGAGTACAGCAGCAAGAAACATGAATGTGCAGGTACCTCTTCTCCAAGGCCCAGAGGACATCATGGGTGGTGGAACAGAAAGATGACAATCACCAGAAGATGGGGAGAAGTTCCCTAAATACTGTCTTCTAGACATGACTTGGTTGTTGCAATCATGAACACACACACAGAGGCTGTGACTATGTACACGTACACACACACACACACACACACACACACACACACACTCTCCTCTCTCTCTCTAAAAAATAATTTTAAAAAGGAAAACATTGAAAATGAAAATTACTATGGTGCACTATAGTGAGAACTTCAGAATATACTCTAGCAGGTGCATAAAATAATAAAAAACAATAGCAATACTTGACACAGCTCAAAGGCAGCACAATGTATTTAGCACACATACGCCTGTGACCTCAGAAGTATACATCAGTGATGGAAGGGTCCTAGCTGGGACTGCGTAAGGAAATCTGTACCAGGAAGGAGCTCAGAGTATTTATATTTAATAATTTAATAATCGATTTGTAACACTGTCTTGATCAGGCCAGCCTGTAAAAGTTTATTTGGCTAACGTGAGTGTAATATGTGAGGTAAAGCCCTGCCAAATTAATTTCCCCAGGCTTTGCTGAAGATAAAACTTAATCAGCCATCTCCTCGGCGAGAATTAATCTTTTATCAAAAATAATCTTCTTTGCTCTTTCTGCTTCTACCTAATTCTCCTCTAAAATTATAAACAAACAAAAAATAAATAGGTAGAAGACAGGACTGTTTGTCATTTATCCTTCAAGTCAGGCTACAGGTTGCTTCAAAGACACAAGGAAGAAAATGAGACTCTGGCCATGATGAAGCCTTCCTTGATCCCAGAGACTGGACCACAGCAGGCATGACCGGCTTGGGTCTGCTTGTCTCAGTGACTGCATGGGCAAAACATGTCCACAAATTCTAATCATCTTCTGTAGCAGCTTCCCTCACTAACGGAAATCACGCATGCTTGGAAGACTTCCATGTTGTGGGTGTTTGGGTTCCAGCAGAGATTAAAAGGCATTTTCTAGATCTTCTGAGAGCACAGCAGGTTCCTCTGTCTTCTCCTCTGTGGTAAGGCTGACTTCAAGATGGTGACAAATAGGTCAGTGAGGGTTTCAGA
This sequence comes from Cricetomys ansorgei, assembly GCA_026225945.1. NCBI lineage: Eukaryota > Metazoa > Chordata > Mammalia > Rodentia > Nesomyidae > Cricetomys > Cricetomys ansorgei. Next base: position 8,247,986 of record JAMJFZ010001012.1, read on the forward strand.
AATGGCTCAGTAGTTGAAAGCGCTTGCTGCTCTTACAGAGGACCCACGTGTAGTTCCCAGCACCTAGGTCAAGAACGCAAACGCCAGAGGATCTGTCGCCCTCTTCTGGCCTCTTGCAGGCTCTACACTCACACACATACCCACACACAGACACACATTCATGCCCATAATTAAAAATAAAATAAATGCTTTCTTAAAAAAAACATCTCTGACTCATGCTCCTCCTTCTTTTGGCCCCCGAGTGTAGAGACTGTGGCACATCTGTTTTACGTGCAATTACCCATACATGTTTCTTCTTTCTATGGACATTACAAGGAGAAAGGGCCTCTGAGTGAGTTGCTTCTGTTTTCCTAATTGTTTGTGCAGTTTTTCATCAACTACAATTCTGCAGTGACTCATAAAAATTAAGTGAGTGAATGAAATGCAACTGTGTCTCAGAGTACGCTTACCCTAGTTCTTAAAACACAGTCTGCCTGAGTTTCAGTTCTGCTGCTCTGATAAAATATCCTGAGCAAAAGCAATTTAGGGGAGAAAGGGTTCATTTTATTGTATAATTCCGGGTTACAGACCATCAGTGTGGGTACAGCAGGAGGAACTCAAAGTAGCTAGAACATTACATTCATAGTCAAAACTACAGAGAAATGAATCACGCATGTCACGTGATCAACTCTCTCTCCACTTTTACATAGTCCAGACCCCGAACTCAGCCAAGGATGCTTCCCACTTGCAGGCCGAGTCTTCCCACATCAGTGAAGTCATTCAGGACAACCCCTGCCCTTGACATGCCCACTGGCCAATCTGATCTAGACAATTCCTTATACAGACTCTCTTCCCAGGTAATTCTAGATTGTGTCAATCTCACAATGAAAACTAACCAAAGCCCTGTTATTAATCCAGACATCACTATCTGCGTATATAATTTGTCCATACTTCCCCAGAGACATTTTCTATGCATTAAATAGGACCCTAGAAGTTGTATCTTTTAGAAACTGAGGGGAAAAAAAAACCCAAGCCAGTGATCAAATGGCTAAAATTCCATCTGTGTCAATCACAGATTTCAACTCTTCCAAACCAGCCGTTGACAATATCTTTAGACAAATGACACCATTAGGAACTAATGTCCTCTAGGACACTAAAAGATTTATCCTATTCTTAACTGGATAAATGATGGCCACTTTCATACAAAATATTCACCATATCCCACCAAAGAACATTCATAGTGTGTAGTAGTTCGCCATTGTGGTGGCTTACCAAACAGGACAAGGAGGCACTTTCATAGATGCAAACTCTGCAGGATCTCAGCAGAAGGAACCACCATCCTGGCCAGCACCAGACTCTATAGTGGAGCCCTAAGCATCTCAGCTCAGGTGTTTTTTATTCTTTCAGAACTCCTCAGGTGTTCTACTGACAGCACATGCAGTTCATTAGCAATTAAAAATCTCCCACAGAAACCCAACACATGCAAACAACACAAAATGCCAAGGCCTTTGCTGCCTTTTCCCAACAGGGAAAAAATCAATTATTTTATCCACAACTAAAAGTAAGCGTCTACAACAATTCCCCCTTTTTGTATAAAAGAAATGCTTTACCTTTACAACACAGTTTAACACTGCACCAGCAAAACCATTTACAAGCAGAACAAATATAAGGCTTCTAATGCACAAGACTAAATTATACCAAGCATCTATCAAGCTTTTCACAATGTCTTTGGACAGCAGAAAACAACATTATCAATGTCCCATTATCTGGAATTCTCTCATGATTTTCTGGGATCCTCTAAGGGACTTGGGTCACCTCTCAGCTCTGCCCTCTGCAGCATACACAGCATGTCCTCCAGGTTCTGGCTGGCTCTATCCCACTGTGCTGCTGTTCTTGGTGGTTGTCCCATTGTACTGGCATCTTCAAAATGCTGAGGTCCCTTGCTGCAACTGGGCTGCACTTTCACCAATAGCCTCTCTGGGTTCTTTCCATGGTGCCAAGCCTCAACTTCTCTGCATGACCCCTTCACCTGGGCCTTCAACTAGTACTGAGGCTGTACCTTCACCAATGGTATCTCCTGGCCTCTCACAGTGCCAAGCCTCAGCTGCTCTCCAAAGATTCCTATATGCCTTCAAAACCAGTCCATCTTGGTGAATCTCACAGCACCAAGTTTGGCTACCAGCATGAGATATAACCTCATCAGTTCTGGAAGATGGTTTCTGTGTGCTGATCCTGAGAAAACACTTTCCAGATTTTAAGATAGAGTCTGGTTTGCTGGAAAAATATCTGGTCACTTTGTCTGCAGGAAGGTTTCCTCATGGTGTGGAGTTCTCATCACTATAGCAGATGTGTCTTATCAGGACCACTTGTAGACGGGTTTGCAGGGGAAAAAATGTTCAGTTTAACTAAGGAGCTTTTTAGCTTTAAGCTGTGGCTTCCACAACATCAGGGGGTCCTGGGCCAGTGGGAAGAATCTCCAGTTGAAACATTCTGGTGGTTTGGCTTTCTTTCTTACCCTCTCTGTGGTTAAACATACAACCTTCTTCATAGATCTCAAACACAAGATCTTGAGCTTCACACACACACACACACACACACACACACACACACAAAAGCTATCAGAAAACTCAGTTCATGAAACATACTACCAGCAGTGGCAGGAGGGAGCGTTGGCTCCATGATCATGAAAAGCAGTATGAAAAACCTTGTTTTTTTTTCTGCTCCCAGCTGATTTTTTCTTTTTATCTCCATGGGCCTCCATTATGTGACTCTCACCTTGGAGCTGTCTTTCTCATTTATTTATTAATTTCATAGCCTTTTTGCTGCACAGAGGCTTATTTCCTTTCTCTCTCTCCCCTTCCTTCAGGAACCTTCAATTAATACCTTAATCTCTATCCTCTGGTAGCTTCTCTGAGAGAACTTTCCTGGACTCTTGAGAGGTTTGGAGTTTCTCTTTCCCTTGTCTTCACATTGGATCAGCTGACATGATGCCCCACCCACGTTGATGCACAATTTGTAATAGTATGCCATTGTGGCAGCTCAGCAAACAGGGTCGGAGGCATATTCATATCTGTAAGCTCCCCCAGACCTCAGCAGAGGGAAGCACTGTCATGCCACTGCCATCTCCACAGTGGAACCAGGAGTGTCCCAGCTCAGGTGTTTTTATTCTTTCAGAACTCCTCAGGTATTCTACTGACAGCACGTGCAGATCATTAGCAATTAAACAACCCCCCCCCCCCCCAGAAATCCAACACCTGCAGACAGTACCAAACGCCAAGGCCTGTGCTGCCCTTTTCTCAACAGTCCAAAAACTGATTATTTTGTACACAACTAAAAGTAAACTTCTACAACAAGAGTAAAGTTCGCGACACTGGGTTTTTGCTTCTAGAGAGGACGGTTGCCTATGTAGAACTGCTAAGGCTCAGGAACCAGACATTCCCCTGGGACACTTACAATGAAACAGGAACTCCACTGACGTTTCTTGTTTAAGATTCATTTGGACTTTTCCTTTCACCACGGGAAAATGCACAATCAATCAAACATGAGCAATTGCTGGAGCCTGAACGATTTGTTTGCTATATATCAAAAGTTCAGAGGAAGCACGTCAGGGCCCTACGCTTTTCCAGCTGGTTCACTCGAAGGTGCCTTTGCTTTTACGTTTCAGTACGATCTGCCCTGGGCTCCTGCAGCTACAGTCAGTGTTTTGTGGACACATAGAGGAGTGTTTGCCTGACTCATCCAGTGTTTGGATGGCAGGTGGTTTGAATATCACCTCATGTGTCATGTTAGGATGGATGAACCTGCAGGGCAGGGCCACCTCCTCTTGTGGGATTCACTGACACGTGGAAGAGGTGGGTATTAGCTCTTCTCATCATCAACTCTTCACTCCATGTGAGGCCAATGAGTAAGCAAAAGTTCATGGCTGTGTTTCAAGATGGCCTGAGGCCATTTCATTTTTAATGTGCATTTAACTTTTACAAACATCTACCTACCAATATGTCCTCTGTCTCCCATCAGTCTATCTATCTATCTATCATCTATCTATCCATCACCTACGTATCTATCATCCACCTAGCTATCATTACCTTCCTATCATCTACCCATCAGTCATCTATCTTTCTACTCATCCTCTTACCTATCTGCCAATCTGTATGTCTGTCTATTCTCTATCTGTGACTCATCTCTATCCATTTTCCCCTACAAATCTCTCATCATCTGGCTCTATTTCTCTAAGGATTGTTGTGTGCCATCGAGGGGTGATTTCTAGCAGAGTGCTGCCTATAGAAACATGTGTACCCCCTTATCCCAGGTATCAGTGGAAGTCATTCTAGCAGCAACCACTGACTTCTACCAATTGCCTGTCCTGTAAGTCACAGCACCCCCCCCCAGAAGCTCCGTAAGCACTTCTCAGGGATCAGTTCTTCAGCACCACTTGGGGCATTTTCTTCCTTCAATTATCTCCAATTCTTTCTCGATAGGCCTCTTGGGTGATATGAGCTAACCCTGTATCGTGTTAGCGAATAGCTTCTCTCTGTAAAATACACACAGTCACTTTCTGCTGTTTGCATCACAGAAAACTTCCTGGATCAAATACTGAGATACTGATGAAAACTGAAAACTCCAGATCATTTTCCAAGATGGTGTGCCTATTTTCTCTCAAGCCATACCAATTCCAGTACTGTAAGTATTGTTGTTGATCACTGACCATGTTTGTTGATTACTGGCTCACCAGTAAATGTTAGTATGCATCTCAAATTGTCACTCAGAGCCCATTACTGTCATCAAGAAGAAAATATAATTCAATCACTGATACTGGAGAAGCAGAAAGAGATCTAGAATAGAATGGAGCAGAGCAAAGTTGGGTAGGGTGTTATTAGATGAGAAGGAGTGGGGTGGAATGGAATTAGGTGGCTTTGGATAAAAGATGGAATGGACCTGTTGTTAGGGGAGGAATTGTGTGGTGGGATGAATGAGATTGTATGGGAGAAGGAACAGAGTAGATTATCAGAATGGACTGGCATGAGATGAATGGGATGTGGTTGAAGAGTTGGGATAGGATGAGATGGGATGGGTTAGATAGAGTGGGATGGGTGGCAGGGGATTGGATAGTGTGGACTGTCATACATTAGAATGCAATAATAAACAAGCTCAGGATACTTTTGTGTCTACCATGAGCACGTCATGGATATCTCCAGCAGATCTCATTTCCTCTAAATTTCTACTCACAATAAAAACTTCCTACTTGGCTCCAACGCCAACCCAGAACCTCATTTTTTTTTAAGTAAACTATTTTTTTTAACTTCATTCTGTGACGTTTTACTTTTACCCACCATGGCTTCTCCTGTGATACCATTGAGAGTCAAGGAGTTGTATGCACACTGTACGGCTGTTTTACTACATATTTCCTTTATACACAAAGCATTTCCCAGCTCCACCTATCAAAGTGTCCATGTCCTTTAGTGTCCATGCAGATCATGCTCTCACCCTCCAGTGGCTACAGTGATATTGTTGGACCACAGAACAGAAACATCTCCTCCTTTGTTCCCCACTATAACCTCTACTGGAAAATCACCATTCCTTCCTGTAGTCCCTTGGTCTTTGCAACAGAGCTGACACTGTCTCCTTGACAGGTAATCGTGGTTTCCTATCATCGGATTTCATGTGCTTTTGCTGAAGCCTGTAGCTCCTTGTTGCTGTCACCCAGTACAATTATTTGAGCAACTAATATAAAATAACCCAGCAAACGCTCACTACCATCTTTTTATTTTAAATAATTTTGATCACATTTTATTGTGTGTGTGTGTGTGTGTGTGTGTGTGTGTGTGCGCGCGCGCGCGCACCTCGGTGTGACCTGACAAGCTTGAATCACAGGCACCACTGAGTGAATGTGGAGATCTGAAGATAAATTTGTGGGAGCTGGTTCTCTCTTTTCCATTGTGTGATCACTGAGGGTCAAACTCAGGTTTTCAGGCCTGGAGGCAGGCACCACCACTGGCCCAGTACCTTCTTCTCAGTCCCTTCTTTGTAAGGGTCATATAAAATGTCTAAAACAGGAGGAGACACACAAAAAAATCATTTCCCCATATTTCCAGGTGAATGACCTTAGAATTTCCAGATCCTCATTAACAGTTATAGTATAAGTAAGGAAGTAAAATGAAAGACATCAAAAGTTATTTTAATAGGATAAAAACCTTATATTTTGACCTTGATAAAAATCCACAAGACATACTCACAGGATTCTCATTCGGAGATTCGTGTCATAATGTTCCACACTAGTGCCAGATACAATTAATTTTTCATCTCTCTCCCTGTCTCACTCCTTTCTTCCTTCCTTCCTTCCATCCCTGTTTCCTTTTGCTCTCAGTAATCTTGATTAAACTACATTTTAATGAGGGGTATACATGAAGGATATATGGAACTGAAGAGAAGGCTCTGTGGTTAAGGGCACTGGCTGCTCTTGCAGAGAACCCAGGTTCAGTTCTAGTAACCACATGATGGTTCAAAACTGCTGGTAATCCAGCCACAGGGATCTAATACCCTCTTCTGGTTTGGATGGGAACTGAACACACACATTGCACATACATACACAGAGTAAATGCCCACAGCATAAGATGCCTGCTTTGTTTTGTTTTGTTTTGTTTTGTTTTTAATGAGGGGAGCATTGAATATATTTCAGATGCAAACACAGATTCCACAAGCATGTCAGTTGTGAGTTAGTATGAAAACTTTAGGGTCGGGTTCTTTTCTTCGTGATCTTTTAGGAAGGATCAGGGCAAAGACGGACAGAGATGATCAAGAAGTGGAGCGCAGCAACCTACAAGCTTTGCAGATTGTATGTAGGAAGCCAAGAGTCCAGCTGAGCTGGAGAACAGCAGTTCTCCATAGTGCTCACTGGAACCAATATGTTTGTATTAGCAGTCTCAATTTTCCAGCTCATCTAACTAGTCTGAATGCTAACGAGGAATCCAAGCAAAAGCCAATAGCGATTTTTCAACTGTTTCAAACCTATATTCCCAAGCCCTGAAAATGTGTTGTGCTTGGACTTAGAAGAACATCACAGACACTAAAAATACAGAAGTCTATCCCCAAATAGCAACTGTTTTCTGGTTGAAGATCTCCCTCCCAGGCTGCTTTATAATCTCTCATTAAGGAGGAGCGAAATCACAACACACAATTAGTCGTAATTTTAATTATATACTGCCCTTCCAGAGTGGACTTAAATTACAACTAAAATACAGATAAACAGATAAAATCAGGAGTAGTGAAAAAAAAAAAACTTGAAGAAAAGACCTTGGGCCAAAATATAGGATCCAGACAATTAGAGACAAATTTGAAGTTGTAATACTTTGACTTTGCTTTTGGAAGATGTGTGTTTAACTCTGAACCATTGAGTCTCGTTATTTGAAGAATCAATAAACATCATTAATGGAGAACTATTATAATGATAAATCATATTTAAATATAAACATGCAAACCATAGTTTTACCCCAACAGAGAGAGTATATAATCACAGAATTTATATGCAGGAGAGAGGTTTCCAAAGTTGCTATTGAAAAACTTTTCTGTCTTTACAGAACTTCATTAATTTTACATTTATTAAATAGGCAAAATTATAAGATTGTAAAAAGAAGTGTAAGCAGGCAACGGACTCCAGCATTTGCATATAGATAGAAAAGAACTCAGATCCAAATGATTGGTGAAAAAAATTAATGATTTTCAATATTTTCACATAATTTTCAGTAAATTAGCATTTAGAAATGTCTTTGTCATATTTTTTCAGAAATGTAGATTGATTCTTCTTAACTTTTCTTCCAAACAATAAAAATAAAATACAATTTATCAAAGAAATCACTACATGATGTGACTGAGCCCCATGAGAACTTACGGGATTTAATGGGTTTGGGGGAAAATTGACACCAGAAAAATTCTATAAAAATAACTTTTTCCTTCATTTCATTTCATACTTTTGACTCAAAATTTTTTATTTATTTTTAAAAGATATTTTTATTATATTTTATTTATCGATTTTGTGTGTATGTGTGTATATGGGCTTGATCGTGCCACAGCGCATATGTGGAGATGAAAGAACAACCCTTAACAGTCCGTTCTCTCCTCCCGTCATGTGGGTTCCAAGGATTGAACTCAGGTTGTCAGGATTGGCAGTAAGGGCCTTTACCTGTTGATCCACCTCATCAGTCTTCAGTTTCGTTTTTAAACCTCTACTAACATCTAAAGTTTCTAACATCCTACACATTCCCCTTGACAGAGTCTTAGTTAGGATACATAACAAATCTCCTTGTGCTGAGTAGTTTATAAACAACAAAGGTTACCGTGAATGGAGTCTTAGTTCAGACGGATAACATATTATGCTGAGTAGTATATAAACAACAAAAAGTTGCTTCTCGCAGTTTTAGAGAGGAATGAGTCTGAGATGGCGCTGTGAGCAGATTCTGTGTCTGGTGAAGGCCCTTTAGCTTCCTCACAGTTGGAGCCTTCTCTGTGGGCCCCAGCATGGCAGAAGAGACGTGCTCTGGTCTCTCTATTAGTGCTCTCAACAGGGCACTAATCCATCAGGAGCGCCTCCCAGCCATGACTTAGCCACCACCCAAAAGCCCCACTGATAAATATTTAACCCCAATGCTAAATGGGAGAAGAGGCTAAGGTTTCAACATGAGAACTGGGGCACAGTTCACCCCTCCCTCCAGCTCCAGGCTCCCTGTGCTGGTGACCTTGATTACCTCAGATTCCTCTGATTCATCAAAGCACAAAGTAACACCATGAGAGCCCTGATGATGTGCTCAGTGGACATCCTCTTAAATTCGTAAGTAGGATGCTGAGCCTGCACTTCTCCAGAACGTCAGGAAATACAATCGGATGACTTTGAGGGGAGCCCGCCCATGGCAGCCGTGATTTAGCAAAAATCTTGCAAGATTCAGATTCGAGGAGACTCCATCAGTCTCAGTTCATCATAACTGTACCTCTGACTTATTACTCTATCCAAAGACAGCCAGCTACCATCCTTTACTCCAAACTGGAGGGGAGCAACATAGGCAGAGGGTCCCACATCCTGCAGCCAGCACCAATGGACAGATCCCACCTTTCATGTTCCACCATACTCACAGAGCAGAACTGATAAGAAGAAACATGACAAACTTCAAACGTAAATGGGATATGATGTCATTCATTGCATGGGCTTTTTAGGAGCCCCTACAGGCTGAGGCTGTAATTTTTGTGCCCACCAAGAATTGTGAGTGCCGAGGACTGTGATCTCCTCTTCTCTCTAGGTTCTAAATCATCTCCTTTTCCTGACATTCTACTGAAGTTCTATTAGATCATGCAAAGAACACACACAATACCTGCTTTGTATTTCATCCCCACCCTCCCTCAAAGAAAAAGCACTAAAAGGTCAGCCCTTGGTCCTGAAGGAACTCAATACCATGTACGTTGAATGTCCTACAGTAACAATAAAATGTAGGAAAGGATGGAGAGAAAGCTCAGCAGTCAAGATCACTGGCTCAAGAGACTCAGATTTGGTTCCCAGTACCCACATGATGGCTCAGTTCTGGGGATTCTGATGCCCTTTTGTGGCCTCCACAGGTGCACATCTGCATGTAGACAAAACACTCATACATACAAAATAAAAACAAACGAACCTCCAAAGATGTTAGCAATTCAGGGTACATATTAGCAGATGATGGGGTGGGGGTGGAAAGAATATAAGAGCTTCTGGATGCGACATGGCTGTTGCACTCCTGAACTGATGGCAGCTGTGTTGACCTGCACATGGCCTGAACAAGATGGGGCCCATCAATGCTCCACATGGAAGGGAGAGATGCTCGTTCTTGAGTCCAAAATTTATTTCCCCAAGGACCAGCAAGACTACATATGCAAAAGCAAAGGCACTTTAATTCTGCAGAGAAAAAAACCTGCATGCTCGGGTCAGCACCATGCAATTTGGCAAATCCCAAACAGAGAATTACAGCTTCTTTTATTGACAGAAAAAAGGGAGTTTCCACATAGGTGAGATAGTGTGGTTTCTAATTGGTGAACAGAGGTGCAGTTACAAGTGCCCGAGTATCTAACTGTCTACATTCTTGGACTATACCTGGCAAGCTAGTCATTAGAGTTAGACATCTGGTTTTATGGCCTTCAGGGCTATCTGGCTGGATGAGATAATTTGCCCTTGGTGTGTGTGTGGGGGGGGGGCGGTTGTTAAAAAGCCTGCAAGGTCAGGTCCCAGGTCAAGGCCTGGAGCTTGTACACAAAATGGGGTCTCTGAGCACATGTACAAAATAGGGGCTCTGAATAGGGGCTCTGGTTTCTTCACTCATGATGTACCCTTCTCTGAGGAGCCAGTGACACTTAATGATGATGGAGGGGAAGAGTACCGTTTTCTTCAGTGGCATAACCACTGAAGGTTGCCTATACACCAGTAAGCCCTCCCCGTGCTCATGTAAGCAACCCTGATTGAACTCAGTGGGTCACAGAAAACCAAGACAAACAAAAAAGAGGACATTAAAATAGAAGAGGGGCTTGTTGGGAAGGGAGGGATTCAGCGGGTACGGGAGGAGAACGAGAAAGGGAAATAACGGCGGGCTGTGAAGGCGACCAATGTACGTCATACGCATGCTTGAAATCATCAAAGAATAGTGAATCTTAAAACTTGAAGCACGTCAGTATGACCAGAAAAATGCGTCTTTAGAAACCAAAGAGGCCATCAAAAATGAAATATACGATTAGAGCCACATCCACATCAGATGTCTGCGCATGTTTGAAATAGAGCCAAGAGTGAACGAATGCCACACGTTTCCCTTTAGCTATTGACATCTGCTCCGAATTGTGCAATACCTCGAGTGTGCTGACTCTGAAATACCAAGTCCTAGTGACCCTTCCTCAAGAAATACTCTAATTTGAAACACACATCAAATATTAGCCATGGCACAGCAACTGGTACTGCCAATGGGCAGGTCTTGTTTAGGCGATGATACTACAGAGATTTCATGGGTGCCGTGTCCCTGTCCAATCTGGAAGACACTGTCTCACAAGCAGGCACAGTGTGAGTATTTTGAATATTATACAAAAAGATGGAATCATTCCCCTTTTCCACCCCCTTCTCATTTCAGTAGCAGACCCAGAATTATTCATAAATACGTACTGGGTTAAGTTTTTATACCATACCAATGATTTCGTCCTGTGATTTCTAACTTGGGCAATGATTCTGGCATCTTGACATAGGAACTGAATTACCCAAGCCTCCGTTTTTATCTTATGCAGATTAGGGAAATAATTTCATTGCCCTGGAAATGAATCATTAGCAGATTACAAAAATAAGGGCACTAAACTCATCTTTTGCAAAGCACTTTCCAGAATGTTTGAGAAGGAGACACAGAAATAAAGAATGTATCCATTCTCGAAGATGTTTATTGTATGTTTTTATAGACGTGACTCCTTGGTACTTTTGCCTAAGGCGCCCACTAGACAGCAGAGCAGCACATTGAGCTGCTAATATCCAATGTATGGGTACAACGGACTGATAGGTCCTCTAATTTAGGGATCATTCATTTGGGATGGGTGCCCTCCACCACCTCTCCCTGTAATGAGTATAGGCTTCAATTATCAAATTATATTTATATTTAAGCTCACTGATTCCCCTCCTAGTCACTTCCCAAACAATGCTTTCCTTTTCTGAGTGTTTTTCAAAATGAGATTCGGCTTCTCCACTCTAGGCAGCACAGAGGGTAGTGTAAATCAATCAGGAATTGGCACACTTGCAACCGCTTCAAAGCGGTGGCTAGATGGGTGGGGACTCGGTCACAAACGCCTCAAAGCGATGTGGTCCTCGAGTATCCAATAAGTACCTGGAAAGCCTGTTCGGTTAGCTGGCTTGCATATTTTATGGGCCATAAATACTGATGTAACCTGAATTTCATCCGCTATATTTTGCTTATTTCTGTTGCGGATGCGACGTACAGGAGCAATTTAACATTTTACTGAGTGAGAAAATTGGGGGTGGGGTGGGGGTGGGTAATAGTGACTTGTTATTTGCCTTTTTTATTCTACCTAAATAAAAAAGCCAAACCATCAAGCTAAAGCTTACAATAAAAATAAACGCCACATGAAAAATAAAAAAAAAATGTATGTTATTAAAGTCAACGTAGGGAAGAATATTAACAGGATTGTGTTGAGGTGGTTCTGTTCAAACCTGACTGCCGTATTTCAAGGCATAAAGGGAATTAATCTTAGAGTAATGATTTCCCAGTCAGAAATATTAAGGCTGGCCTTTCCAAATGGAGCCAGAAGATGAAGAGGAGCAAGGTGAAATGTCTTCTGGACATGAAGGGCCACTGTGCTCATGAGCCTACAGTAGCTATGGTTGCCTTCACTGGATCAAGCCAGTCAGCACTCCAGTGAGGACCGGGGAGAAGCTCCCCAGGTCCCCATCCCTTACTGAGGAGCTATTGGCAGGTGACAGCTTCTGTGGGAGGGAGAATTATTCTTATTTGGAGGCATGTCTTTCCGATAGATTTCCCCTGCCCTAGTGGATGGTCCCACACCTATACACATAAGGTTAGCATAAACTGGACCTAGCTGGTTATCAAAAAAATGTATGAATTTGAGGAGGGGATATTTTACTGGGTAAGTCCCTGGAGGCATTCGTAGAGACTAATTGATGGATGCGATGGATATCATCATATTCCCCGTGTGTATGTATGAAATTCTGAATAACAAAAAAAGTAGAGAAAAAACTAAAGAGTAGGAAGAACCCAGTCAGAAACCTATCTCTCACCAGCTCTGTGCACGGCGTAAGCAGGGGAACACTGACAGCAGTTATTTGGCGATTATTTGTTTTGAATATTCAGAGTCGGAGAAGAATCAGAACAGAGGAGCTAAAGGTTCTAACTAGACCTTCATGAAGTAGCCCATACCAGAAACTTGATGGATTTTTCTTTCTCTTGGTCCTAGCATTTGATAAGTGAGAAAACGGAAGGCTGGAATTAAGCGTCGCTGGAAGCACCCTCACCAATACACCCAGAGGCATATCTTTCAGGTGATTCCAAATCCATTCAGCTTGACAGTGAGGGTGCACTGTACATGGAAATATTAATAACTCAAATGGGTTCATTCAGGGGACAGGAGACAATCATGATGTGTAAGCCTGATCCACCTTGAAGAGGGTGGAGCCTCCGATGGACTGACCCAGAGCATGTGGCCTCCAGGTAATAGATTCAAAGCTCCACCCTACTCACAAAGGCCGTATTTACAGCAATGAGAAGAACCTGTCATCCTGGAGATTCTGCCAGCTGACTCCACTGAGAGGCTGAAGTCAGAAGCAGGGGAATCCAAGGCATTCCCTGGGTTCTTGCTACAGAAGGCTGCAAAGGGGATAAGGACTCTTCATTTGCAATACTATAAACAAGTACATTTTACACGGAGACTTCGGAGGGCTACATCATTGTCTTTAGCCTTCCTACCTGTTCACAGGTGCAGGAAGCAAGTTTTACAGAGAGACGTGTGATGCAAAAGCCTCAGGAAGTGCCCTCCTCACCCCCCCGAAAGGCACATTTTACAGTTACCGCGACTTCTATGCACAGACAGAGCATGCAACTTTACAATATTTGGTTTAAATACTCCACTACACCGCACTATCACGAGTCTGTGCCTTGTGGTAGTCTATGCCTTGATACCCACGCACATCATAGTGAAACCATTCCATTCCATCTCCATTCCCTCACAGTCTCATGTTAACTTCAAGGAGCATGGCTGGAATTAGGGGGAAAAACTTTGTTCTAGTGATCTTAGCCACTGTGAGTCCAAGGTGATGGGTGCTGAACTGGGAGCAGATGGTGAGAGCTAGAAACTGTCTAAATTGGGAGTTTCTGCCATATTTGCCCAGAGCAAACTCAGCATCAAGGGAAATTAACCTAAGCAGGTTATCTATGAGCTGTGTTGGGTTCTTTGTCTTCCCTCTAAATGTTGGGGTCATTTGTTGCTTTCATTGGAGAGAGGCAGGCGAAGGAAGAGTGGAACGGACTTCTAGAAGGAGCCAATTTCCAATTTGGAGTTAACTAGTGGCTTCATATTCAACACACACATACACACACACACACACACACACACACACACACACACACACACACACAAGAGAAAATATCTTGAAAGGCAGAGGGAAAAGATTCAGCTCAAACATCTGTTGAATTTAGTCTGTTCAGCACTATTTCTTTTGGGTAAGTGCTAATAGTGTTCTATTTCAAGCTCTTTCCACTCCCCTGTGTGTGTGTGTGTGTGTGTGTGTGTGTGTGTGTGTGTTTGGGGAGCTTTGGATGAGTTACATGAAACTATCTCCCAGATATGAGGTTATTTTTAAATTTCCTTTAGATAATTTATTTTATATGTACAAGTGTTTTGCCTACATGTATGTATGTACCTGAAGAAGACAGAAGAGGGTCCTGGATGCTTTGGAATGTGAGTTACAGACTGTCGTTAGATGCCATGTGGGTGCTGGGAATCAAACCCAGGTCCTCTGGAAGAGCAGCCAGTACTCTTATCTCCAGCCCTCTGGGATTATTCATACCATCTAAGGCTTTCTTCTCTATCTCTCCCATTATAGTGGTGAGTTCGGGATTGAGCAAGTGAGTTTTAAAACTAGAGAAACAAAAGGCACAGTCGGTGTGATGCTGACCAGTTATAGACCTTGCTTACCCCAAAGCCACCAAAAGATTGTCTGCATATCCATAAGCATGCTGAGGAAGCAGAGTGTGGAAGACACCATTGTGGCCATCCGATTCCTCCATCTGAAACAGAAAAGATGACACTGTGAGCTAGAGTAACAATTCTATGACTCTAAGAGGGTAGGTATGCAGGAAAAGGAGACCCCATCCCTTCTCAGCCCTTCCCCCAAGTACCCTTCTTTCCTCACAAAATTTACAGATGCCATTTCTTTCCCACACGACATATATTCCTCATGATACAATTCCCTAAGCATAGTCCTAGACAGTGAGCATCTGCCTCTCCTGAGAAGGAGCATGCCGGAATGATCAGTTCTCAGGATCTTCCACGTCCCATGCCCAAGGGTACCAGAGCTACCCTCCCAAAGCCTGAAGAACTGGGGCTGACTCACTCGTTTCAACACAGTCTCGGGTGGCAGTGATGGTGTCGAAGGTAAGAATCTCTGGTGCGAACGTTGGTAACTGCATTACTCTTGGGAGTCGTTATGGTATCTAGAAAGACAGTATCGTGGTATAAATTAAGATGTAAGCAAACACGTCAATTTGAAAACCAGAAACACATGACTACACTATTTACTCTTTAGAAGAATCTGTGTTTCCTCAAGCTATCTTGCGAGTGGTACGCACTACATTATAGTGTAACTGCTTCATCAAATGGTTTAGTTAATCTCCAAGGAGAACTTTACCTTTTTTCGTATGATATTGAAGTGGAAAGGATACTACTGAGGATGAGAAGTAAGAGTAGAGGCTGCAGCATCACCAAAAACAAATTTTACTTGAAACGCCATGGTGAACCCCAACACTTGGCAGGCTAATACAATACAATTAAATTAAATTAAATAAGAAATAGATTGGATGAGCGGAGTGGATACTGCTAGTTTAATGAGACTCATGTCTGAGCTATTTAGGAAACTAAATTGCTTCAAATGACACATGGGAAGCACTAATTGGATTCAGTAGATTATTATTATATTTTTTTAAAGATAATGAACATGAAGTTGTGAGAAGAATGTGCTTCAATCAGGGGACCTAGGAGAAGTGGTAGGGGTCAAAGGTGGTTAGATGTGATCATATATTTCAGGGTATGTGTGTCTGAAATCTTCATAGGATAATTTTAAGCGCTTCATATTGTTAAAAGCAAATTACAGAGTATGCCATTTTTATTTCATTATTAGAGTCTGAGTATGTTTCCATTCCTACTGCCCTGATGTATACACTAGACAGACCCTAAATTGACATATATATAGATATATAGTCTGTTGAATATTATATCTCCAACACTGTGCATATCCAGAGATATCCAGAGATGGAGTTTTTAGATTCTCCTCCCCTTTATTATTTTATGCATTTTCACGTTCAAGATCTTATAATCTGCAGAACTTCTAAAAATTCAGACATTGCAAAGACTTACTGAGCCTAGAAATTAAATGCTGGGTGCTGGGGCTGACTTCCTGTTTGTCTCCAAGCAAATAAAAAGTGTGCCCCAGTGGACGCACAGTAGAAATGCTGCTCCATCTATTACAAGCAGGCTCTCAGCCCATTGCCAGGCAGCTTCTGCTTGGAGGTCTCAGCGTCAAGATAGGCAAAGGGACACCTGTCATGGCTGGTAGATCATCTACCAGTGACCCAGTGGGAAATAGCAGCCGTCTGTCATGACTTAACTGAGGGTACTTCCAAGAAAGGAATTCTCTTAGTTACTTTGCTTATTGCCCTGATAAAATATATGACTAAATCCAGCTAAAGAAGGAATAATTTACTCTGCCTTGTGGTTTAAGGGGATATTGCCCATCGTGGCAAGAAAGACATGGCGGATGACAGAACTGTCTATGGTAGTAAGAACTCTCTGTGTGGCCTGTTTACATCTTAGGAAGCACGGCTGGGCTATAAATCCAGTTCCACCGCAGTGGACTCCCCAACCTCATCTCTTAAACATTCCACCATCTCGCCAAACAGCGCCACCAGGTGGGGACCAAATGTTCAAATGCTAGAGCCTGTAGGGGCACATGTCACATACAAGAGAAGTCTTTAAAGACCTAAAGTTTATGGACGACACTGGGGGTTGGGAATCCTTCCAGAGGCTGGGAACAGAGTTGCTGTTATGCTCTCTAGGCCTTGAAGGGGAGCATCAGCAGCGTCAGCAGAAGGCACAGCTGGAGCCCTGAGTGACTGGCAATCTGAGCTTTGCAATTTTGCAAAAGTACAAACATCAGACATGTTGGTCCGAAACCATAGGCATGGCAAAGAGGACATCCTGGGCTTTCTTCCATCCTACACGAGGTTGGGGCTTCCCACTGGTACATTCCAAGTGGAAGAAGGAAGACGAAGGTTCCTTGTGAGCGGCTTCAGCTGGGGCTCACTGTGAGACTGACAGAGACAGGAAACAGAAAGGTGGGATGTTTGGCAAGGAAGATTCAGCATCTGCTGGGTGTGATTCCCATGTTGGGATAGACTAAGACTATCACTTCTGCCTTCTGCTCCCTGAGAGCTGAGAGCCCCAGGGTTGTTCAGCTCCCACTAGCCTCCTATTCTTCTAATAAATAATGGGGGCGACCAACCAGAAAAGCTCCCTTCGGAAGTAAAACGAGCATGCCTTGAACACGGTAGAGTTGTCTGCCCCAAGGAAAGGGAATAGAACCTGTCCACAGACTGTCTCCCAGGGTTCCAGTCAGTCAGACTAAAAATTTAACAAGCTGCTCCCAGATCTGATTTCATATTTCTGATCTCTTAAACGTGGCTTAATGAGTTGAT
This sequence comes from Cricetomys ansorgei, assembly GCA_026225945.1. Classification (NCBI taxonomy): domain Eukaryota; kingdom Metazoa; phylum Chordata; class Mammalia; order Rodentia; family Nesomyidae; genus Cricetomys; species Cricetomys ansorgei. The sequence goes on from JAMJFZ010001012.1 coordinate 8,265,439, forward strand.
ATAACTTTAACTGAAAATTCATTAAAATGTATTTGCCCTAAGTAAATATTTAAATGAATATTATACACTCCAGGGAATGGGGGTAAGCTTGTTTAATTATATCTGTGTTCTCTCTGGGAACAATTTTAGTTTTCTCCATGTAGGATGATTCTGTTACACACCACTGTGTCTTCTTGCCTTGGGGAAGCCATATGGAAGCCAACAAAGACTCACTCCATACAGACTGACAGCATCCAGGGATGAGATTGGAATACTGAGGCTATATCTGGCCATGTTCCAAAAGCTCATGATCTTTCTGCAGCCACACAGCTACACTTGGGTTGGCATCCTATGAAATACTAAGCACAACACGTTGATTTCCCACATTACTTTTTTGAATAATCAAGCGGCTAAGACATGCCTGCCTTATCATCCGAATAACAATGCTTACAGAAGAAATACAAATTATCAAAAGGAAACAAGCCTACCCCAGCTTTTGAGGACCACAATGGAATTTTGACACTGACTCTTGAGTGAGGCTCAAGAGAAAAAATGAGAAGGTGGGTTAGGTGGGGGAACAATTAGAAGTTGGTTCTCTTGAAGGTGAGCTTTAGTGTGTGGTTTAAGGTCATAGGCACAGAAGAAAGAATGTTTTAAAGACCCCACATGCTGGGGGAGGGGCAGTTAAGAGACTTAGGAAGAAAGAAAACAAGAAAATTCAGCATTCTAAGCTGAAGGTGGGCAGGTGGCTTTATCTAAACAGTCTGGGAATCTAAAAACAGGAGTTGACCCTTGCAGAGTTCCTTACACCTGTGTAGTATGAAATAGTGGAGAAGGGTTTAAGACGAAGGGGCTTGGTGTGATTCAGAGTCTTGTGGTACCAAAAACGATTAAGGAAACAGATAAATAACTCCCTTCATAGTCTGTGCACCAATTGAGGGATGGGAGGGGTGGCATAGGGTTGGGTTTTCACTATGGATGAGAACATGTGTCTTATTAGGAAATGCGAATAGAATGGCCAACTCAATGACCTTGAGAGTTCAGAGACTCGAAGGAACTAATATAATGGACAGGTCACTCTTCTACTTCCACCGTTCTCTCTGCCTACCCCATGACAGATGACGTCATGTTTTGTTTTTACTCTATTTCGTTTGGATAGTGGCAATCTTAAAGGTTGTGGTGGAGAAAGGTTCAATTCAAAGCATGGCATACTCCCAGAAAGTGGGTAGTGACTCTTGAGTTTCTGGGGTTCATTAAAGACATGTTGCATAAAAAGGTCAGCTAGTGAGAGAGGTTGACAGGGAAGAGGGTGAAGGAGAAATGATGTAAATACAGTACTCATGCATGAAATTCTTTTAAAAAGTAAAATAAAATAAATGTTTAAAAAAAACATTCAGAGGAGATTGAGCATGGTGACACATGTCTTTTATTCCAGCACTAGGAGGCAGAGGCGGGTGGATCTCTGAGTCTGAAGCTCATCTGATCTACACAGTCAGTCCCAGGTCAATCAAGGCTACATAATGAGACTATCTCACCCCACCCCACAAAGTCATGGGAGACAGTTACAAAATTTTAATTTTAGCCCCGTAAAGGTGCAGATGTAGACAAATATGATTGACAGTCAAGACAAAGAGAAGCCTATGTGGATATGTGAGAGAACCCGTGACCTGAAGCACTATGAGATTCTCACCGGGGATGGATTATGCTAAGCTGTGCAAAGGAAATATAACTCATAGAAGGACTTATTTCTTCCCCTTAAAAAATTTCCTATATCTATATAACTTCATAAATACCAAATGCGGTACTTCTCCAAGCAGGCGTACCTCGGTTTTACCAGCAAAGACAATTAAGTGTGTGTGTAGGCTGACTTTCTTAGCATTGTCCATAATTTCAAATGCTTAGTATTATATTGTGTTTACTTATTTTAAAGTCTTTTTGGAAACAAAAAAGATTGATTTGTATTTCCTTAAAGTATGGTTTTATCTTATTTGGGAAAAATATCTAAAGAGAAAGAAAGAAAGAAAGAAAGAGAGAGAGAGAGAGAGAGAGAGAGAGAGAGAGAGAGAGAGAGAGAGAGAGAGAGAGAGAAAGAAAGGAAGGAAGGAAGAAAGAAAGAAAGAAAGGAAGGAAGGGGAAAGAAAAAAGGAATACATGGAATTTTGACAGACATTTAAAATATAAGACTTGTAGATCTTATAATTGAAATGTTGCAAACTGCTTTGTTTCATTGCTTGTTTGTTTACATGAATGTTTAATAAACAAGGAAGAAAATCCACTTCATAAAGTTAGGGTGTTCAGTCTACTTGTGATGTGAGAACCCATGAAAAGCTTTTCCTAATGAATTAATAAGAAGGAAATTTACATAAATGATTATTATTCCCTGTGATTAGCAAAAAGTCCATGAAGGAAAGTCATAAGGGAACTTAGAAAACTAAGCTCCAATGGTAACAAGTTTCTAATATGTTGATGTGTTTAGCCACTAGTTTCTACATGGAAAATGCCCCTCATAGTACCTGCAAACCTTCATGGAGTGTTTACTCCCATCACGTTCAATTTCAAGCTATAGAAATGTGATCAATTGAAGGGAGACATATAGAGATTCATGTAATCTACTCATAAGGACTGATGGGAGCTGGGTATACCACGCTCCTGGACAGGACCCTCTGAGGGAAGAAAATGCATAAACACTAATTTTTGGCAGAGCGGACGGTGATAAGAAGCTTCCACAGAAGCAGTAAAAAATGCATCAGCTCAAATTTTTACTAGTTCTGAGCAAGAGCCATCAGGTCCTTTGGAAAATCTCAGTGTAAGCACAGTCGTGATCACTCACAATCTCCTTTCTATGGCTCTTCCGTGATGCTCACTAGAAGGTTCGGGAATAGGGCAGGCTTCCTGGAAATTAAACTGAATAGAATGTGAGTAAGTGCCATTATGAAGCATGTTTGAGTGCCCGATCCACATCCAGACTCTTCTCCTAGACTGAGCAGGGACCTGAGACACTGGAAGGAGGTAGCAAATCCTCACCCTGGTGAGGCTCATGACATAGTGGTCTTCTGGGAGGGGGCTGACATCTTTCTTTAGGACCAGAGAAGGTGATTTCCCAATTTCTATGTTTATGTATAGCTATCCTCACCCTACACAGGGATGAGGAAGAAGATAGACAGACAGTGTCACCAATGAAGCCAAGACTATCTCTGCAGTGCTGGAAGCCACCAGGACAATACCCATGCCATACTGTACCAACTTCATCCAAATGTTTCTGATGACTTAAATGAGATTAGCCAAAAAATTGAGATACCCAGTCTATCAAAACTCCTTCTAGAAGAAACAGACACATGAAATATCCCACTTTTATGAAAAGAATTTCGTAGTAAAAGGTATTCCATGGATGATTCAACTTTAGTTGACTTCCCTGGAGAAGTCTACCAAACATTCAGGGTGTTAATAAATAATGTCAAAGGCATACAACCTTGCCCTTGTTTGCTTTCTGTTGCTGTGAGCACACAGGAGCACACATGAATACATGTACACTCACATGCTTACAGGATCATAAGGAACTGAAGAAGACATGCAAAATACAAGAACCTCAATAGAAAGAAGAAAAATATTTGAAAAACCTGTAAAAGTCAACCATGCTTTTTTCAAAAGGTCCCAACAAATGAAGAATGGTAAAGAAATTTCCCAATAAAGGTAATTAGCGTCTTTATGAAGCCTACAAGTATCGACATATTTGATGGTAAAAATGATTTAAAAGATATTTGGAGAAATATTCAGAGCACCCAGTGACATGACCGTGTATAAATTGTACTGAATGTCTTATCCAGTGCAAAAGAAAAAGCTGTCAACATTCCTCCAAAGAGACTGAAAATAGAAAGACTTAAGCAAATTCCCAAGGTCTATGGTAAGCTATGCTGATGTTGCTCACAGGTAGTGCTGGAGTGTCATTTTAACAATGTTTGCAATAGCGTAAAAGAATTATATGTGTAGATATAAGATGAAAAATCAAGTAACAATAAAACGTGAATCATGATGATGGTAAGGATGATGGTTAAGGTGATGATGATGGTGACGTTGATGATGCTGACGCAAGTGTGATAGTGTGATGGTGATACTGATAATGGTGATGGCGATGATGGTGGTGACGATGGGGATGCTGATGATGGTGGTGACGATGATGATAAGGGTGATGAGGATGATAGTGGTGATGATGATAATGGTGGTGAAGATGGTGATGATGGTGATGACGTGGTGGTGATGGTGTGATCATGATGATGATAGTAATAGTATTGGTAAGGATGATGGTGGTGCTATATCGGTGAGTATCATGGCAGTGATGGTGGCAATGGGGAAAGTCAATACATGACAACCAGTTGGGTATTGTTGCCCACTACAAACACACAGACAATGCGATGTATTATACGTGTGCAGGGACAGCTCCAGAGAAACCAGTAATAGCAGCATGTGCTGTATCAAGTTACGACACTATCCAGTAATGGAGATATGCTTTCCTAGATTGATTACAGAGTTCTTTGACTACTTCAGAAAGTCATCAGTGTCTCAGTGATAAGTGTGCATTTACCATCTGGCCCAAATTGCTCTCCAAGACATTTCTCTTAGTGATGGAAACACCACGCACAATCAGTCATCACTATGGTCCAGTCCTTCAAAGCTACTTCTGAACCATATCAATGAACATGATTGTATCCCTAGTAGCCCATGTACTTTTTGGGGGAAAACCACAATGGGTAAAAAATTCAAGACCAAACAATAGAGATGATAGGAAGAGCATATACTTCCTATCTGCAGCCTGGACCTCGTCTTCATATTTTAATCATGCTCACTTCTGCTACTCCCTACTCACAACACGTCTGACTACAGGAAACCCAGACCCTTCCTCATTATATACTCCAGAGTACTTCATCTATTTCAATCTCAATTTACACAGGAGGTTAATGGTTATCTATCATCCCTGTGAAGGTAAAAGTTATTTAGGGAAGTCTACATGTTCACATTTTATCAATACCTCAAGCATTGCCAGTTCTTGAAGACAATCAAATTGAGACAGCAGAGACTCCTGAATGGCTTCTTCTTATTATTGCATCCCCAAATACTAGAGAAGGAGTCACCTGTCTTTTGTTTTCATCTATGGGTGGAACTCCTGTGAGGCTTTTCATATTAGCATGGTCTTTAAGAGGCAACAAGAAGCAAGTCTTCTGAAAAAAAAATGTCTTTGGGCCATCTTCATTTAGTAATTGCTGAAATAATATTGTGAGATATTAACCTTTACTCACCTTCTCTCATTCAATCATATAGAGGCTCTGTGCTCATTTCCTGAAGCACAAAAATACCCTGGAAGTCATTAGCTCATATCTGATAAAAAGTTTGGTTGGTAACAACAATCGTATCAGCTAACGCTTAGAGAGTACTGTACCTCTGACTCTTGTCGTGTCAAATTCTTCCTTGTTTGTTAACTCTTCCATCCTTGTCATGGCCCTATGAGAGCAATACTGTTCTCCTTCTCACTTCATGGGAGACGAAACTGAGGCAAAGAATTGTCACATAAGCTGTCCGTTTTTGCATAGCTATTGAATCAGAACCAGTATGTGGGCACATGCAATATGGATTCAGTTTCCATGTGTTTTTAGAAGTAGTTTAGTGGAACATCAGTGAAACATAAACCATCATCCTTACCAATACTGTTACCACCATCACCATGATCACACCATCACCATCATTACCACCATTACCATCATCACCACTATCACCTTCATCATCAGCAGCATCATCATCATCACCACCACCACCATCATCATCATTACCATCACCATCATCAGTATCATCACACTATCACAACCATCAGCATCATCAACATCAGCAGCAGCATCACCTTCACCATCATCCTTCCCATCATCACGAGTCACATTTTGCTGCTACTCTATTTTTAATCTTATATCTACACACATCAATTCTTTTATCCTATTGAAAACATTGTTAAAATGATGCTCCACACTAACTGTGAGCAACATCAGCATAACTTACCATAGACCTTGGGAATTTGCTTAAGTCTTTTTATTTTCAGTATCATTGACAGTTTTTTCTTCCTTTGCACTGGATAAGATGTTCGGTGCAATTTATAAACGGTCATGTCACTGGGTGCTCTGAATATTTCTCAAAATATCTTTTAAATATCTGTTTCCTGGCTGCAAGATTCTCAGTCTTCAATATTCCCTACGTTGATCAATTTTTAAAAGGACACTTAGGCGATTGTGTTGGAAAACAAAGTTGGAACGAGAGAGATGGCTCAGCAGTTACACGTGTTTGTTGCTCTTCCAGAGGACTGGAGTTCCATTCCCAGCCCCCACATCAGACGGTTCACAAACGCCTGTAACATCAGTTCCATGGGAATTTCACACCCTCTTTTTCGTCTCTGTGGGTACACACACACACACACATGTGGCATACACAGATACACATAAACAAAAAGAAAAACAAAATTTATTTTAAAGAAAAAAAATAATGTTTCTTGGAATATTTACCACCTTTTGACCATAAAAGTGAAGACAGAGACATTACTCAAACCCAAAGCCGGTGATCTCTCCACTGTAGCTGGAGAGATAGAAGGTAAAGAGAGGTGAGTCTCAAACAGGAAGAGCAGAGGCAAGAGATCAGAGAAGAAATGTTCAAACTCATTTCCCGTGAGGTATTGGCTTTCCATTGGTGTTTTAGCCCTAGATTAAGCTTGGCTCATTGGTGTTTTAGTAACCATTTCCATTGCTGTGATAAAAGACCATGACCTAAAGCAACTTGAGGAGGAAAGGTTTCATTTGAACTCACAGCACGTAATCCATCATCCAGGAAAGTCAGGGCAGAAACTCAAGGCAGGAACTGCAGCAGAGACCATGGAGTCTACTTACTCGACCCCATGTTTGCTAAGCCTGCTTTCTTTATAACAGGCAGGACCACCTGCTCAGGGACACAACTCCCCACACAATGGTCTGGACCCACACATCAGTCATCAATAAAAAAAAAAAAATTGTCCCACAGACTTGCTTACAGGCCAATCCTATGGAGGCAGCTTTTTAAGTAAAATTCCTTCTTCCCAATGACCCTATATTGTGTCAAGTTGACATAAGACTAGCCAGCACCTGGGAAGCTCACTACGTCTTAGCACCCTTATTTGCCTGGAATTTTCCTCTAGTCTACTGTCAGGGAGACTTACAGAAATGGAGCTGCGGAGATAGCTGCTCTTCCAGGGAGGTAGGTTCAGTACCCAGCATCCACACAGTGACTCACACCATCTGTAATTCCAGTTCTAGGGGATCTGATGATATTTTCTGGCCTTCATGGACACTAGGCATGTACGTAGTGCACACATGTACATGCAGGGCAAATAACTATACAAATAAAATAAAAAGAAGGGATTAAATATTTTTTTAAAAAAAAAGCATCCCAACACTGTTAAATTTCTTATAAATTCAATGATGTGCATACATAAACATATTTCAAAGTTTCAAAAAGAGACTGTTCAAGCTTTTTGTCAAAATCAGCCCTATTTTTATAATACTGCCCAAGAATAAAGGCTTGCATGGATCCTCTTAGCAAAGAGCTTCCACACAGCTGGCAAGAAGAGCTGTCCTAAAGTCAGTACGTGGTTTCCTTTTTCCAGTCTCAATTATATTTACCCCCTTTTAAACTCTAATATTCAAACTTCATCAGTGAATATAAGAACATTCTAGAAAGGTCACATAATCATTGTCCTCATTGACCCAAGAGCCCCCATTATCAGCACTAAGTCTGTTTTGTTTTTTGTTTTTTGTTTTTTGTATGGACAGATGAGGGTGAATTGGGAACTTCACCTTTTCATCAGCAGCTATTCAGAAGCAAATCTTTGCATATTGTATATTTTTTTTCTTTCTGAATTTTTTGCCTCCTGCCACAGTGACTAGGTTAACTCACTATTAAAACATTAAAACACTATTAAAACTATTAAAGCAATTTGCACTTGAGAAAGATCCACATACTGCCATGAGCGAGTCACTGGAGTCTTAGAAGCCTGGGGCTGCAAGACAATTGTCCGATGATCAAGATGCTCCTTGATAAAGAGGAATGTATAAAAACTTACTTTTTCTTAATTGTGTGTGTGTGTGTGTGTGTGTGTGTGTGTAGGTTCATCCAGAGTGCAGAAAAGGGTGTCAGCTCTCCTGGTGCTGGGAGTATAGGCAGTTGTGAACTGCCCAACGTGGATGCTTAGAACTGAACCCAGGTCCTTTGCAGGAGCACTACACACTCTTGACTCCTAAGCCATCGCTCCTGCTCCTAAAAGGGGGAGTTCAGCCCTAAGCCTTCTCTTGTCGTTAAAGTTGCAGTTGTTCTCCTTTGGAATCTAAAGGAGTCAATACTGTATGTCCAAAACACCACATAGAATTAAGGAGATTACAAAGACTGGATCTACAAACAATAGAGTCTTATAATCAAGAGGTTACAGATGATCATGTCATTTTCCTACTTTTTAAAATTTGGGATATGACTATGTCTTACTTCCACAGTTAACAGAAAGGCAAAAGAAAAAGAAATCCCACAGACACAGACAAGCTCAACCCATTGCAACTAAACCTTGAGATGAGACTTGTTCCTCTCCACTATCATGCTCTGTCTCACCCTTCTAGCTTTCTCCTCATGGTGACAAAGTGGCTGATGAAGGCTCTCATATGACCTCTCAATACCTGTCTATTGAATGGAAAGGACACAAAGGCTTTGCTTCTGTCAGGTTGGGAATAAGTCTCTGTGGGTCATGTGATGGCTCGAGGCAAAGAAAAGCCAGGAAAATGAATGTCTGCCATAACTTTGAGGTTGTGCATGGTGCTACCCAGAACAGAATTGGGGTGCTACACCAAATACAAACAGAACAAACCTCCATAACTGAAGGATACTGACAGCGTTAAGAATCCTTAACAGTGTTAAGTTCAGGCTCAGACTCTGTCTCCCATTATGGGCCCATACCCCCATGAGAGTGTTCAAAACATTTTATTTTTACTCTGTTGACTTAACTGTCTTACTTCACAAATGCCAACAAACAACATCACAGTGACTTGTGTAGGTGAACAACCAGATGGAACCCTAAAGGCTATGCCTGGCTAAGTTCTCTATTCGTCTCTGCCAAGTTAATATCTTCTCTCTTGCCAAGAGAAGAAACACAGCTCCTTCTAAACGTCACCTACCCCACTCTTGCACATAACAGCACATTCCAGCCTCTGTCACCTTTGGCTGCCTGGGAACTGGTCTTAGGCAACTGAGCAGTCACCAGCTGTCACAGTTACACCAAGTGTCGAATGTACCCATTTAGTAGAACAAATGTGTATTGCAGCAACTGAGCAATGGTGGAACCAGCCACAACTCCTGAGCCACATTGTGGAATCTGCTTCCAGCACACCAGGTCAGGTGATCAAGACTCCTGGGGCTCTCCAAGAGAAAATGTGCAGCTGAAGGTTGACTAAGTGTGCTTCCTGTAGAAAGAAGAAAGACGATTATATACACCACAGTCGGCCAACTGTAGACGCTGCAGTCAACCACCACAGAAAGGCATGTTTATCAAAGATGGGGAGCAGGGCTGAGAGGGTGGCTCATTTGGTAAAGAGCTTGGCTGAGCAAATCTAAAACTTGAGGTCAGATCTGCAGAACCCATATAAAAATATCCAGGTGTAGTGGTGTGCACTTGTAATCCCAGCCCCGGCGAGGCAGAGACAGAAAAACACAACTCCACTCCTTCAGCTTGCCACTCTAGTTGAGTTAGTGAGCTGCAGGTTCAGTGAGAGACCCTGTCTCAGAAAAGAAGATGGCAAGCAACTGAGGAAGTCACGTGACGGATGCCTCTGGCCTTACTGCATGCAAGCACACACATACACACAGAAGGGGCCTTCACAGAGAAGTGGTTTCATAAAACATTGATTGAGGTCACTGACAAGGGAATATGAATACATATAGTGTAGAATCCTATTCAGCGTCTAAGAAGAAGTGAATCCTGCAAAGTGAAACCATTTGGACGATTTTCAAGAACAAGAAGTGATATGAGATCAATGAGGATAATTTTCCTTTAATTTCAAAACCTTGCTGTTACTTGCTCTATAGGATAATAATATATCACCTCCCAGGCTTATATGAGAATAACAGATGGATTTACATACCAGCACTTGTTGCATAGGAAGAAACAAATCAAAACTTGCCATTAAGGGAGGCTTGACAATTCCTCACTCTCCCCAAAAGATGATCCACATCTGACTGAAGGTCTGCCAGCCCAGGTTTCTCAGCTCCCTGCTGTATTCCTTTATGTAGCTAGTTTAAAGCAGTGGCTACTCAGCTGAACCTATCTGGGTTCCAGGGAAGCTAACACACCAAGTGCAGTACAGGTGCAAACTGCATGTGAGCTGAGATAGAAAGGCTAATTTGTAGGAATGCTACCCTTCCTGTTCTCAGCACCACCAACTCTCTCAGCCTTTCTGTGGTCTGTTCTGAGAGATAAGGAAGCCCGTTGCACTCCCATGGCTTTTTCCTGTAGCAGGAATACTTTGCAAAATGTTTTATCTTCTTGTCCCCTTTCAACAGACATTTTTTTCCTAATTAACTGAGGGGCCTTGCAAGAGGGGCAGTGGCTCAATGGCCAGTGTGATAATAGGAGGTTTGCAAACACTAGACTGCAGCTAAGTTGGAGGTGCTTCTCTTTGATAGAAGCAGTGAGGTTTCTGATTGGGAGGAGATTGAGAAAACTAAAATCAAGGACGACATGTCAACAGATGGCTTATATTATCCTCTGTAACTCACTGCTATAAGGTTTTAGTCCTGAGATGTTCCTACTTAAGTCAAGTCAGTAAGTTAGACAAGCTTTGGAATTTCCTATAGTATACTCCCACACCATGATGTCCAGCGTGGTCTCCTTTTGAATTAAAGATAAAAATTTGGGTGCTAGATAGATGGATCAGCAGTAGACAGTCTGGACTCTTCTTGCACAGGATCCGAGTTCAGTCTGCAGCACCCGCCTCCAACTACAGGGCTTCTAATGACCCCTTCTGGTCACTGTGGGCACTGCACTCATATGCACATATCTATGCACAGATACACACATATCTTTTAAAGAAAAATTTAGATAATTTTCTTTTGTATTTTATATTGTCAACTTACTGAAATCTCAGAAACCCAACAAGAGTGACTAGTTACTGTTCTTGTGAGTTTTTGCTATCAAATTGACACAAACCTAGAGTCACTGAAGAAGAAGGGACCTCAATTGAAGAATTACCCAGATCAGATTGGCCTGTGGCTATGTCTGTAAAGCATTTTCTTAATTGGTGATTGATATAGGAGGCCATAGCCCACTGTGGGTGGTGCCATCCCTTAGGCAGGTAGGCCTGGGCTGTATAAAAAAAGCTAGCTGAGCACAACCTAGATCAAGCAAAGAAGTGAGCAGCATTCTTTCATGATTTCTGCTACATTTCCTGCCCCAGGCTCCTGTCTTGAACTCCTAGCATGGCTTCTGTCAATGATAGAAAAATAACAAGTGAAATGAAATAAACCCTTCCCTCCCCAGTTGGTTTTGGTTATGGTGTTCATCACAGCAGCAGAGCAGGACACAAGGGCCCCCATGTTCTAAATAAGGAATCTGCTTTTTTGTCTTTGTCAAAGTACTGTTCATAGAATATGAATACAATCATTGTTCTTTATTGCTAATAGCATTGCTCAGATGAAAACCCCAGGAGAAAAACCTGATGAATAAATTGAAAAAGGCTGCAAACCCAGAAATGGCTTCCTTGTCTTGATAATCAGAAGAGAATATCGTTTCTGCTCAGCCACAACAGTGAATGAGTTAGGCAGTTGCAAACACATATCAATACCATGTCATAAATAGAGAGAGGTAGATAGACTTTTTGCAAATGTATGTATTTAGTTTCTTACTCTAATAGAGATTTTAAAAAATCCAAAGGTCAACTAAAAACTATCAAACATAATGCATTAGGATTTGCTCAGACACTGAATGGGGAAGCTGGTATACACAGGCCCTATTCTAGGTAGAAAATCTGTGTCCACCCAGACCCAAGTGTGACTTTAACTTTGGCCTCAGTAACAACAGAAACAGAGAAACACTGTTCTGACCACAGCAATCCATTTTATTAATGTTTTCACTTTTTCTTTGACCAAGAGAACATGGGGGAAGAAGAGTGTCTAACAATAGCCAGCTCTTCCTAAATGCCTCCATTTGATTTTCTTCCTATTTATGCAGCCTAGAAAGCAACACGGGGCGGGGTGGGGGTGGGGGTTGGGCAAGGGGAGCTACACTGCATCTGCCCATTCCATCCTCTGTCTCCAGGAGCAGACCCAAGCTCAGTGGGTTATCTCCCTGCACCAGGGGCCTTTCAGATCCAGCCGGGCTGGTTAACAAATGACTACATGCCTTTGGTTCTGTGAAGTGCAGGAGCTCCCACCCGGTGAAAGAGATCGATGGTCTGCACACAAAACGCCCGGATGAGAACAAAGGGAATAAAATGCAGCTAAGAGCACAGAAGCAGAAGCTGGACCGGGTCCACCTTCAGTAAAAGAGTCAAATCATAGTATTCCATTTTGAAATATTGAACCTTTGAATTCTGGTCAAATGTACCACTCTTTAGGCTGGGTAATAGGTGAGATGAGAAAGGCTCAAGACTCCCCTCTCTTTGTGTCTGTGGTTGCTGCCTCCCAAAGGCTTAACGGGTGATCTTTAAAAAAACAAATTTTTTTTTTTTGAGAATTCCATACACGTGTACTATGAAATAGGATCATAACCACCTGCCCCCTCTCACTGAATTCTCCCACACCCCTCCATCAACTCTACCTACTTCCTGCCTTTTCTTTTTAAAAATAAGCCACTAAGTCCGCTTCGCGCTGCTCGCATGTACACGGGTGCAAGGACATTCACCCGAGCATGGGTGACCTACCGATGGCCTCAATGTCTTGTGCAGGCAACCACTGCTTCTGAGCTCATGATTGCGACAGCTGTGTCACATCCCGGGGTCAGCATTTCACAGCATTTCCGGGCCCCATCCTCCAGCTCTGACATGCTTTCCTCTCTCTCTCTCTCTCTCTTCCGCTGATGATCCCTGAGCCTGGCACAGGGGTAGGGTTGATTTAGATGTCCCGTTTAGGGCTCAGGCCCTTCTTCTAAGCATTTTGACCATTTATGCATCTCTGTTTGCTGCTGCTCCCTGTCCACTTGATGAGCTTCTCTGACAAAGATTGAGAGCAGCCCACTGGCCAGTGATCTTTGCGAAGGCCACCTTCTCTCCATGCCTCTTGAATGCGGGTCTGTGTATACAGTAAGCGATTAGTCATGTTCTGAAGTGTGTCCCTGTCAGCTGCTACAGTCTCACCTGTCTTTTCTGAGCTGGCAGTCCTATTGCTACTGTATGAAAGAGTATTCGTTAGAAACATTGTTCCTCGTAAGTTATAAAGTGATAAACAACCCATGTTAAAAAGATTCCAACTCAAGAATGGGTGAGAGGCCGGGCCTCCTACTACTACAGGTGGCACCTCCCACAGTGGACTAGGCCCCCCCCCCCAACACACACACCCATATCAACTGGCAATCAAGAAAATGACCCTCAGACTTTTCCACTGCCCATACTGATGTATGCATTTCCTCCATTCCTCTTCCTTCTCAAGTATGTTTTTGTATCAAGTTGATTGAAACAAACCAGGATGCACACTCTTGCGTGCGCGAGCGCACACACAAGCACACACACACACAGACTACAAAAGGAAGAGAGCAAAATGGAGAATTCAAGAGAAAGGAATTAGTTGATGTGAGACAAACTCAATCCTCATGATTTAAACAAGTTTGCATGCAATTTTGTCTTTTAAAACAAAAGTGCACGAATGAATGATTTTCCCTAATAGCAGAGAATGAATTCGTGATGGTCCATGAGTATTTGCAACTGTTCTTTATTTCATTTACTACACCATTCCTCGGGTGAGTATTCTTTATGAAACTTAAACACGGCACAGATCTGTTTACGAAAATGAACACATTTAAATTCAACTTTTCCAATTCTAGGTAAGAAAACAGACACAGTAGATAAACATGCCCTTAATAGTACCATATTAATGAAGGCTCAGGTGGATACTGGGTAGTGTTTTGATAGGTGCATTAACCAGTATTCTGCTGTTGTAACAGAATACCTGATGCTTGATCATTTATGAGGAACAGAAATGTATTTTATTATGGTTTTGGAGGTAGGAAAGTAAGGCACACGGGGTAGACATCAGGCAGTGAGTTTTTCTGTCTGACATCTCACAGAGGAAGGTAAGGCATCACGTATACGCAAGGACAGGGAAAATGACCGAACTCATCCTTTCTCAGGAGCTCATATACTAATAACAGTACTACAAAAACTCTCACCCATTCTTGAGTCAGAATCTTTATTACACGGAGTGTTGAGCAAGGGAGGACTCACCTGTCAAACTCTGGAGTGGGAGATAAAATTGAGTCATGGAATGTGGACTCACCTAACTATAATGTTGAAGAGTAGAGGGGCACCACAGACCGGATGTCATGGGATGTTCAACCACATGGGAAGTCTGTATTGAGTTTCAGTTTGGAGGCATGACTGGGGTACGGTGTGTATGGCTCGTGAAATTTCAAGAGAGTTAAACTCATTATCAGTACTACAGTATCAAGAGATATTTCGTACTAAATCCCAAAACCCTAGCTGATATTGACAAATGTAAGACATAGCAAATGAAGCCACAATTGACCACGATAAGAATCCCCAAAGGCGAAACAGAGTCTGTACCTACACCAGTTTCCCAAGTTCCCAGAGGTCTGAGAGCAATAACTCACAGAACCTGCTTTGCCCTTGAAGATACAAGGACTTGAGACCCCAGGTTTAGGTTTAAAGAGCCCACTGAGCATTTGAAAGCAAAGGCTGGCAAGTGGAAAGGCATGTTTCATCTGAAACAAGAGTGAGGGGTTTAGAAAGGCACTAGTTACCTCCTCCCTTTCTCCTAATCCGAGTGATGATCTGAAGACTTGAGCTGTAGTTTTCTCTGTAGTCACATATTGCCATGAGGGTTGAAGAGGTTCCTAGAGCTAATTATTATCATTTGTTTGTGCAAGGTGACAAATTAGTTTATTTTGAAATTTTACATAGGTGACCATGTGATTGACATAAATAAGACAAGCCTTGGCCCCGCCCTTCAAGCAAGTGTGAATGGGAATTCAACTCCTGCACTGTGGCAGGCTGAGACACAGCTTTACAGATAAACACATTTTAAAGCTCTGAAAACAGTATCTGAAGACAAATTATAGGGGCTTCTTGCACCCAACTCTAACCTGCATGGAATTGCTTAACACTGAATACACCGCCGAGCTATGCAGATCTCTCCTCAAGCAAAGTCTTTAAGTTCCCTGTCACTCTAGCCAATTGCTTCTGGGTAACAAGGATCCTCATTTGAAAGCAATAATTAAGCATCTATAAAAAGCAGTGGTACCTGGTGCACGTAGGAATTTGCACAGCAGAGGAACACTAGGGAGTGTTTGCAGAGCAACAGCAGTGAGATGAAAGAAGCCACAAGTTAAACTGTCTTCAAAGTCAAGCAAGTTCCATATACTGGATGTCACTGGACTGCTGGGGACTTAGGCAAAATGGTGTAGGCATGAACCTTGCCCCGCATCAAGAAATTCCCACCCTGGTTGAATGTGGGTTCCCTTCTCATGTCTTCCTGTTTACTAAGAGAAACTAACGTCTTAATTTCTTATGTGAGATAACCTTCAATACTGAGTATTGATAATAGCTCAGAAATAGAAGTTGAAACGTACACTATTCACCAGTGGCAAAGCAATGGCTGCTGATACACAGAACACCTGCATGACGTATGCTAGACATTAAATGGGAACCTTGGGGATACAGGTTGTAGAATTTAGTGAATGTGACATTTTGGAAATGACAAAATTATCGAGCATAGATTCGAGTCGTGGTTTCTAGGGGTTAAGGAGTAGATCACAAATTGAGTAGATATTACAATAAACTTTTCCAAATTTTAAGTTCAGGACCTTCTTCCTGAAGCCAAAGAAGACAATGAAGATGTCTCAAGTGTACATTCATGTCCTGAACTTAACCCAGCCTAAAATCGCCTGAAAGGTAAAACTCTACTAATTAATTTCCTAAATAAAACTGGTCATGAGGGACTGTCTTTATTACTAATTGGTGCAGAAAGGTCCAGCTCACCATGGGTGGTACCATTCTCCAGGCAGATGGTCCTAGGTTGTATAAGAAAGCTAGATGAGCATGAGCCAGAGAGTGAGCCAGCAAGTATCTTCCTCCTCCTCCTCCTCCTCCTCCTCCTCTCCCTCCTCCTCCTCCTCTCCCCCTCCTCCTCCTCTTCCTCCTCCTCCTCTTCTTTCTCTTCCTCTCCCTCCTCCTCCTCCTCCTCTTCCTCCTTCTCCTTACTCCTGGAACAGTTTCCTGCCCCCAGGTTCCTGCTTGAGTTCCTGCCCTAACTTCTCTCAGAGATGAACTCTAACCCATTAGCTGAAATAAATCCTTCCCTCCCCTAAATTCCTATAGGCCAGAGTGCTTTATTGTGTGAACTACAATTTAGAATGCCTTGTTCAGCCCATGTTGAGGTAACCCTTATCCACGAAGTGGTTAAATTTAATCACAAAGGTGACATGAACACAAGGGTGACTCATAAAGAGAGAACTGTGGCTGAAGAGGAAAGAGAAATCAGGAGTGAGGCGTAATTTGAAAGAAGGGCATCAATGTGTCTACTCTACTAGGCTAGAAGAGGGTATTTGATGGTGAATTGTATTATCCAAATAGCATTCAGATATTTTTATTTAACCTTTCTAGCCAATAGCACAACAGGCTTTGGAGAAGCGAAGGCCTCTTGAGTTAACCTTAGCTGAGGCAGCAGAGCTATGCGGCTGCATTGCAGCTTCATTGTCAGGAACCCTCGACAGCTATTGCTGCTGCCGCTGGGGAGCCAGCGCCCAGTCCTGTAGGAGTCTCCAGCCTCACATACTGTAGGGTACACGGGAAGTTCATTTTGTATTTCACGTTCATTTTGGGCTCTTTAAGTTTTTATTTATTAATTGTTATGTGCATGGTTGTGCCACGACACAAGTGTGAAGGTCAGAGGACAACTTGGTTCTACCTTTCACCTTTGTGAGGATTCTGGGTATAAAACTCAGGTCTCCGTGCGTGCACAGCAAATACCTTTACAAATGAGCCACCTTGAAGTCCCTTTGTTCTTCATCTTAACAGCCCAACTACTCAGTCTGAGCAAAACCCTTTTGTTTAGAATTTTATGGCAAATCTGATAAGGGGCACAATGTGCTTATAATACCTTCCAACAAATGCTAACTGCTCAATGTTTATGTAATATATAAATCGTTAATATAATTTATGTCTTCGGTCCATTTATTTAAAAACAAGGAACTGACCATTATCCACCTACAAAGCTCTGCGTGCTGGAGGTAGCTGTGAGGTCAGCTTCACTGATCTGGTTAAACCACTTAAACTTGGCCACTCACAGGAGCATGAAGGATTGTTAAAGGGGAACAAAGGATGAAATCCTTGCGCGTCCTTTGAGCCCAGGCACCGAGCCCGGGTGTCCACAGCAGTCCTGAATATTTTCAAAGAAGCAATAGGGAATGTATTCTGTTTTCGGATTGTTTGTTTGGTTAGCTCTTTCTGTGCTATTTATAATTAGAGATGAGACAACCATAGCGGTGGTTCCCCTGACAGAGGATAGGAAATGGCTTCTGCATGTTGCCACCAGGTGGCAATCGATGACTTAATTCCATGCCTGGATTGAGGCCCTGAAAGTCCTCGCTGCAGGCATTTCTGCTGCTAAATAGTACAAGCTACAAGATAGGCACATTTTTCTTAGTGTTTTGTTTGGTCATCCTAATACATGGGATTCTTAACACACAGTATCTCGCTTAATTTCTAAAGGTCCCCTCTATCTTTTGAAAAAGCTAAACACACCGTTGCTCTATAACCCACCTGCTCTTTCCCTGCACAGTCATTCCAGCAAAAAAAAAAAAAAGAACTTATATTTACATAAAAATATGTGTGTGCAAATGATTACAAAGAGCCTTCTGAGAATAGACTGTCCCAAACTGGAATGCAAACCAAATGTGCTCTAACAGGAAAATATTCAAATTGTGATGCACCCAGACAATAGATACCACTCGGAAGCAACAAAAAGCATACTTACTATTCATGGACCTAGCAACCCTGATGAATTATGCTAATGCAAAAAACCCATCTCAAAGAGTCGTATATTAAATAATTTCATTTATGTGACATCATGGAAATGATAAGATCATGGAGAGCAAATCAGTAGTTTCTGGGGGGGTAAATAAGTGGATCAAAAACCCCAGCAGTATATTAGGAGAAAGTTCTCAAGAATATCATAGTCACAGCCTTCATCCCACAGCCCAAGGAGCATCCAGATGTCTCAAGTGTGCATCAGTAAGCACTCCCACTATATTGAGCATGGTGTGAGAGCCTAGTACAGACTGACATGGGGGACAGGGTAGCCCTCTTTATCCAGAGAGACAAAGAGTGTATTGCAGGATGACAGAAACTGATAATGAGGGAGACATTAATAGGACCCGGAGCAGGGTTACTGCAGTAAGGAACCATGAAGATCTGAACTACAATGGTCCATTTTGCATTCAAATAATATTTATTATAGAGAGATATTTTTACTAAAATCTCTTTTTTAAATCGTATATTTCTCAAACTTTGATCACTATGACAAGCACCTGAGATGATCAACTTGTAAGAAAGCAAGATTTGGGGCCAGAAAGATGTCTCAGTGGTTACCAGCACTGGCTGCTCTTTCAGAAGACCTAAATTTGGTTCCCACCACCCACATGACAGCTCCAGGGGATCCACTGCCCTCTACTGGCCTCTGCAGGTACCTGCACACTCATGGCATATACATTCACACATATGCACACATACTCTACTTCCATCTGCAGGTTTTACTCTGTTGATTAGCATATTGCTTTCGGGCCTGTGGTAAAGCAGAAATCATGTGGGAGTCAGTGGTGAACAAACATCATTTCACGGCATCCAGGAAGCAAAGAGAGAAATATGAAGGGACCAGAGTCCCATTGAGGGCACTTTCCCAACAGGCAGACTTCAGTCCACTAGGCCTCACCTCCTATGCTCTGCATGAGTCTCCCTTGAATATACTACACTGTAGAACATTCAATAGTCATACTTCTGGGCGGAGATTGTAGATCAGTAGCAAAATTTTTGCCTTACTTGTGCTGGCTCTGGATGTGATCTTCAGCACCATAAGCAAAATATTCAAATTACAGTGCTAATTATAACAATTTCAAATTGTCTATCTATATTTGTTGATATAGATAGTAATAAAACATGAAAATAAAACACATTGTGTTGATACCTAATACAGTGTGCTGATGCATGAAGTTCTTAAACAAAATTAGAATTATGGAAAATATTCAAAAGGTAGTATGTTGTAAAATATTTTATAAAAATTTATTTTGCTTTGTGTGTGTGCATGTGAGTGCAGTACCCAGGGAGGCCAGAAGAGGGTGTTAGTTCTCCTGCAGCCAGAGTTACAGGTGGCTGTGAGTTTTTAATGTAAGTGCAGAGAACCAAATTTGATCCTATGCAAGAATAGTATGAGCTTTTAACCTCTGAGCAATCTTTCCAACCCAAAATATTTTATAATAGCATTTGTACATATTGTTTCTCTCAGAGCATATATCAGTATTGCAAAGAATCAAACAAAACAATATTTAGGAGTTTGTATTTCATTTAACATGTTTGCTAATTTTAGTTTAAAAGTCATGAAAAGCATAAAATTTAATTCTAAGATATAAATTTATAGGAAGGGTTAGAATGAACAGTTATAGGCATTACTTTTATGAGATACTACAGAGATTAGAATATTTTAATTCAAAGAAAATGTAAAAAAATTAATGCATAATATAATGACTTAATTCCCAAGACATGGGAGAATTACGCAGGAGTCGGAATAGAAAGAAGTTGTAAGAGCACAGTCAATGGGGCACCCCGATGGGAGAGACCATGATGAAATCACTCTTGGTTGCTGTGTAGTCCAACCTAGAGGGCCCAATTGTGGGCAGCACAGCCGCAGAACCCCTGGGAGTCCTGTGTGTGTGTGTGTGTGTGTGTGTGTGTGTGTGTGTGTGTGTGTGTGTGTGTGTTGATAAAAATAGGCCCAGATAGTTTCAATTGTGAATCAATCATTCTTCACTCAAAAATATCTGATCAGTAGCAATCATGCTCAGCTTATCTGAGAAATCAGAGTCTTGCTGGACAAGTCCCAGATTACTTGGGGAAAGTGGCCCGGGTAACTAGAAACTGTAAAATTGTTTCCTCCACAGAAGTATTTCTTATGGGGGAGGGGGCAATCTAAGAATGACAGTCATGATATTGAAGTGAATTGAGCCTCCATTAACATTTTAATGGTTTATAAGAGTGATCGTATCCTGTCTTTTTTAAGTGTCAGACAACGTCACAAGGCTGGAGAGACAGTGGCTGGTACTGGTGTTGCAGGCATGGGAGGACTGAGTTTGGTCACCAGGAGTTAAGTAATTAAAGCCAGGTGTGATGGTGTAAGCTTATAACCCAAGCTCTGAGCAAGAGGAGGAAAAGAGATCCCAGGTCCTAGTGACCAGCTTACATGGTGAATTTCAGGGTCAATGAGGCAGTTTCAAGAAACCAGGTGGAGCTCACTTAAGAAAAGGCATCCAAGTCTGTCCTCTGCCCCCCCACCATCTCTTCCTCCTCCCTCCCTCCTTCCCCCACATGTTTAAAGACACATAACGAAAACACACATATACATATGCACATATACTCAGAAAAAGAAAATATCAGACTTAAGTTTCAAGCCTTAAAAAGACATTTAAGACTTAAATAATAAGAGCTTGCTTTCATTTATTCCTCTATTTTAGTTAGATAAGTTAATTTATATATTAACACTGTTCATTTGTAAAATTTGGACATGTAGGGCCTGAAGAGAGGACTAAGTCAGTAGAGTGTTTCCCAGGCAAGCATGAGGACCTTAGTTCAGATCCCAGCACCCACAGAAAAGGCTGGCCTTCATGTGGATTTGTATTCCCAACATGGGGCGGGGGAGGGGACTGAGACAGGCAGGTCCTTGGAGCTCACCATCCTAGTGGAGTTGCGAGGTTCTGAGCTCAGGGAGGGACCCATCCCAGAAAATAAAGTCAGACTGATTGAAATGATACTGGACATCCACCTTTGGCCTCGATAATGCATGTGCACGCATGAACACACATGTGAATGTATCACACACAAAAAATTTTTTAATTGCATGTATGTGCAGAGTACCATGTGGTTTCTCAGTACACATGTGCCCCGTGTCACACTCAAAGCAGAGTAAACATCTTCCTTCAAAATTTCATCATCATTTTTTTGTAAATAAAAACTTGAAAATCTTTTCTTCTGGGGATTTAAGAACTAGAGCACCTCAACATCCATCATCTCCAGTCCCTCCTCTGGGCATTGACTGACTCACCAATATTTCTCCACCCAACTGTAGGTCAGTATCTTCGACCAGCACCTCCCCAGTCCGCTAACCCTGAGTCTCATCCAGACTCTAATAAACACTTCTATAAAGTCCTCTAAGATCTCTTTTCTCTTTCGTTTTATTTTATGTGTTCGCCTGCATGTATGTGCACCACATGTATGCAGTGTCCAAGAAGGACAAGGAGGATAGAAAAGGGCATTGGATCCCATGGGACTGGAGTTACAGATGGTTGTGAGCCACCACGTGGGTGTTGGGAACAGAATACAGGCCCCCTGCAAGCACAATGAGTGCTCTTACCCTCTGCACCCAGCACCCCGGACTTCAATATTTGAAATTTAAAGAACATCTTAAATCATAAAACTTTGCTATTATTATCAACACAATATGCAAGTGTTTAATATAAACTTGAAAAATATTTCGAAATGGGTTCTGCATGTCTCATTAAAATGTGGAAATAACAATTAAAAATAACCAGGGACCCACGATGCCCGTCTGCACAAAAGCTGTGTCTGAGATTCGTCTCCACCCAGTGGACTGAGAAACTGCTGGGCTTCATTGTATGCACACATACAATCCTTATGGTGTGCAGTTACAAACTGAAGCAGCAAGTTCAAGCTCCAGCCATTGACCCAGGAACTGAACCAGATGAACCTACAACATGTGATGGAAAGACTCCCAACATCATTCAGCACTGAGGAACAGAAACTGTGATGTGAATTTAAGATACACAGGAACACTAATCACTGCCACCACATCTTTTTAAAAAAATATATCACCGAAGGACTTGGATTAATCACACTGAAGACAACATACAGGGGGATTTACGTGACCATGTAAGATGGAACCAGGCATGGATCTGTAGTATTTATGTGCATCGACTTGAGGTTAGGGTTCTCCTTTTTGCTTCATGGGTTCCCCAAAGGAAAAGTCAAGCAAGTAATATTCAGAGTCACTCATTACCCCGCTCTGCTTGGATTAACAAGAGAACTTTCCAGAAAGTCTGGTTGTTGCAGGTGTGAAACGATGTCACATCAGAGACTTTCAGAATCTTGCAGCTCACAGAGGACCGCATTTCAGGGTAGCTGTGCATCTAAATATAAGTCCTTTCTTGAGCTCCTGCCATCATTACCATTCGGTAATTGCGAGCAACGTGACAGGAGCTTTCGCTTCCAGATGTGTGACTGAAGATTAGATTCTGTTTACACAATGTTGCTGCTTTCTTCCATTTAGAGTGCTATGTTTGGAAGAAAGGGTCAGCTCTCTGCACATTAGCTAAAGCAATTAATTCTTCGGGGCTTGCTTCCCCTGTGTGTCAAAGAATTAAGGAATGCTAGGGGCGGATAAGGCTGGATTCCTGCGAGAGGCCCTTTTATTTTGAAGTTCTGACACGTCCAAGTTTTCTACCTGTCAAGCTACAACTCAGCAAATTGGGAGGTCTGACTTCCAGACCCTTCGAGTGAGTAAATACTGATGACCTGTCTAAATGGACACCTGTGCCCATGAGCTGGAGCAGCCCTGGATGAAAATGCTCACTGCTGTATGAAAAGTGCAGGAATTGCCGGCTAAAAAGATATGGAACAAGCACAAGTCTGTTAGTCTGGACCACAGGGGAGGTCCTACAGTCTACACACAGTCCCAATATACAATGGTTCATCTTTAAGACAGTGAAAAAAGTACGTATTTGGAATAAGCCATATTCTGATTTTTTTATATTGGCCTGCACTGCTGCATGTGATCCAATACTTTCCCAAGATTCAGAGCCTCAGCTCGGGGTCAGATGTCAGACACACAATCATAAAAGGGAGTATTGATATTCTGCATTGCAGTGTGTTATCAGAGTCTTTGGGAGATGCAAGCATTCAAGATATCTCGGGTGCGATATCGTCTGTTCTGCTGCTTGCCTCTGCATTAGAATCAGAGGTCAATAACGACGAGAGTCCGAAAGCGATGCTGATGCTGTCACTCCTAAACATTTTCTGTCTTCTCTTATCCTTCAGCAGCCACAGACAAAGTCTATAGAGACCAGAGGGCCTGGGAACACATGTGCATCGTGTGTGTATATGTCTGTGTGTGTGTGTGTGTGTGTGTATGCATCTTTCTGTCTGTTTGTCCGTCTGTGTGCAGAGATCCATCTGCCCTAGCAGAAAAGTTGATCCACACATAAGTTTATTGGTTAGAAATAATATTTCTAGAAATATCCTAAGAAATTCTCCATCTCTTCTATTCCCCCACAGTGCCAGCTCCAAGTTCAGTTCTTGGTTGAAAAATCAAAAGAGAGTCTGGAAAGACAACTCAACAGTTCAAAACACTGGCTACTCTTGCAGATACCTGAATTCAATGCCCAGCACTCACAGGTGGCTCACAGCCACCTGCAATTCCAATTCTAGGGGACCCAACACCCTCTTCTTGCCTCTGTGGGCATTGCACATATGTGATACACGTACACGTGTGTGGGCAAACACTCAAACATATAAAATAAAAATAAATAATTCTTTTTAAAAAGAGCAACTTGCTCATTAAGCACATTGCCCACAGGGGTGTAGAGATTACAATGCGGTAACCAGAGTTCAATAGCAATCATTATTATTGCTAGCATCTGACTAATTAGTTGCAGAAATCATGCTGTTTTTTAAAAGTGCACAGGATGATTTAACAACAAAAGAAAATTTAATGCATTTTGAATGTTTACAGGTCATAAGTCAGTTTAGGAGAGTGACCTAAATAGTTCTTCGAGAAAATGTTTCTCAACGAAATTTGTAAAGAACTAATGGTGTTAAAAATCTTAATATCCCTGGGGATAAAAACAGAGCACCTCATTTTATTTAGCTCACTAAACAAAGGTGATCGTAAGCAGGGCTCACAGAGTACATCATGAGGTCAGAAGGAAGCCTTTCTAATTCCCAATGATGTCATTGAATCCATCGTTACCTGTTACTGTGTGTTTGTTTTTATTCAACATGCAAGGAACTGGTAATTGGTTTATGTCGACAGATGTGTGAGGAAAATGAATGTGGTTCACTCAGGTAGCACAAATAGCTGCTAAGAAAAGTCATCCAGGCCTGGTCGTGCAGGCTTGACATCCCTGACACTCCCGGGCTGGGTGTCACGTCTAACACTTTTCCTGTGGGGAAGCAACACATGCATGTCTCCTCACCAGAGAAAAAGAACACCTGATGGACCAAAGTAACGACGGCACAGATGTCCAGCTTGGTGAATCAATGGGTTTCTATTGGGGCAACTTGAAGGAGTGTGTGTGAGGGATTGTGAACAGGATCAGAGATGGTTCAAAAAGCAATTATATCACTACAAAGCCCAGCACAGTGTGGATGAGGACTCCGGAATGCTGTGACTCCCAGAGCGTTCTCCCTCTCCCTCTCCCTCTCTCCCTCTCCCTCTCCCTCTCTCCCTCTCCCTCTCCCTCTCCCTCTCCCCTCTCCCTCTCCCTCTCCCTCCCCTCCCTCTCCCTCTCCCTCTCCCTCTCTCCCTCTCCCTCTCCCTCTCCCTCCCTCTCGTTCCCTCTCCCTCTCCCTCTCCCTTTCCTTCCCTCTTCCTCTCCCTCCCTCTCCCTCTCCCTCTCCTTCCCTCTCCCTCTCCCTCTCCCTTTCCTTCCCTCTTCCTCTCCCTCCCTCTCCCTCCCTCTCCCTCTCCCTCCATCCCTCTCCCTCTCCCTCTCCCTCCCTCTCCCTCTCCCTCTCCTTCCCTCTTCCTCTCCCTCCCTCTCCCTCCCTCTCCCTCTCCCTCTCCCTCTGTCCCTCTCTCTCTCCCTCTGTCCCTTCCCCTCTCCCCCTCTCTCTCTCTCCCCAAGTTTCCAGTGGCTCCACAGAGCTGAACACCTCTTCTCTGCAGCTGCCCAGGCCCCTCAGGCTCCTCCCAGCTGCTGTTTGATGTTTCTATAAAGGCTGGGAGGAAGGAAACCTTAAGATTCTTGCAAGTTTCAGCTTCCCCAGACATGGGAGGATTGTTTAGCTCCTGAGTTTCATGGCTTCCTTCTCTCTCCTGGAAGGAGGGTTTCACTTCAAGGGAAACAACTATTGCAACACCGAGGCAGGAGAATTCTGCTTGCCAGGACTGGTGTGAGTTTTCAAGGTAAGGCTGGGTAATGTAGTGAGACCCTGTCCCATCTAGAAATAAAAAGTTAAATGGAGGACCAGGGATGTATCTCAGATGTCACACTCTGACACAAGGGAGGTCCTGGGTTCCACCCACACTGCTTCAAACAGTAGGTGGATGGATAGATAGATAGATAGATAGATGATAGATAGATAGATAGATAGATAGATAGATGATAGATAGATAGATGATAGATAGATGATAGATAGATGATAGATAGATAGATGATAGATAGATGATAGATAGATAGATAGATAGATAGATAGATAGATAGATAGATAGATAGATAGATAGATAGATAGATGATAGATAGATGATAGATAGATGATAGATAGATAGATGATAGATAGATGATAGATAGATAGATAGATAGATGATAGATAGATAGATAGATAGATAGATGATTGATAGATAGATAGATAGATAGATAGATAGATAGATAGATGATAGATAGATAGATAGATGATAGATAGATAGATAGATAGATGATAGATAGATAGATAGATAGATGATAGATAGATAGATAGATAGATGATAGATAGATAGATAGATAGATAGATGATAGATAGATAGATAGATAGATAGATAGATAGATAGATGATAGATAGATTTTGGTGATAAGTAAATAATGAATGTTGATGGTTACAAAATGATATGCAGCATAACTACATTAAAAACAGTGATCTAAACAAATATGTCTACCAAGGACAACAGTTCTGGGTCTGAACAAACCACATGCGCTCTGAATCATTAAAAAAAATAAACAACAACAAGAACATAGTGATCTTAGCAACCTTTAACAAGTTTAAACATAAGCCTCTTTTCTCTGGAAACTCAAACTAAAATTTGTGGAGGATCCAGACCCAAGACATAGGGAAATAAAAACAAAAACAGAGTTTAAAGAGGGACCACATCCTCCCTCTGTGAGTGTGTTGGCAGGCAGAGCACATGTGTCCCTAAAAACGATTAGAAAGGTCACTAACTAGTCCTGGTCACTGGTCATACCACAACTTGTGCTAAAATGAGCCAGATAGAATGAAAATCTCGAAGTCTAAAATGTTTTTGTGACAACTCCCGTTTTTAAGTTCTGCTGACTACATTTAAATAGCTCAACTTGTGTGTTGGCTCCAGTCAATACGTAACCTCTTTCTGTCTTAGGGACGTGGTGCCCCACACTGGAATATTCAATCAGGAATACAGGGTGCCCATCACAGTTCACCCCACTCTGTACAGCCAACATCAGGACTGCCACCCATCCGACCTCATTCTTCAACTCTCTTCCGGGACAGCCCTGATTCCGAACTTTTGACCCATGGTCCTAAACTGTGGTGTCGGCCTTGTTACGTACTCTCTGTCTGTCTCATTGACTGTCCCCTCACTAGTAGGGCTGAAATGTGTCCTGGGCAGATATTGATGATGTTTGCTTTCAAGGTAAGGTAGCTGACATTAGTTTAAATCATCTGAGATAACTGGACTCCATTGAAATTTGAGGCCCTCACTTGCAGAACTTACCATGCCTCCTTTGGTGACATTGTCTTCGTGGTCAGCTCTACTTATCAGAATTGGAATTAAGCCACACAGTGTACAGAACACAATCGCAGCTAAACAGTTGTAAGTAAAAAACTGGATTCTAACATGGGGTTTATTTCCAAATATTTATTCTTAGTGACCTTTAGTGACCTGTCTCCTCCCTTTTCCAGTGTCGTTATATGTTAACGGAGAACCTGAAGTCAAAACCAAAAAACAAGCTCATAAAATCCTTGACTGGGCCAGGTATGTGAATTCAAAATTCACTCAGCTAGAATTTTTTTTTTTAATTTTTAACATGCCTGTGTCATTTGTATTATTCTTGCAATATTTATATTGAGGGATCACATTAAAAACATCATTATTAACTTTGAAAGAACACTTACGTTCTAGGACTACAGAGTAAAGCAACAGACATCTGCATAAAAAGGAGTTACTCCAAGAAGAAACGGATAAAAGGTTACATTATCCGGACAGGCAGATGACATGAAGCAGTTAACAATGTCCACACTCATGGAGGGAGAAGAGGAGTCGCTAAGGCTTGGGAGCAGTGAATCTACATCCTTCACTCAAGGGATGCAGCCAGCCTGCATTGGAGAAGGTGGGGAGTCACATCTTAACCACAAGTTCTTCCTCCTATCACTCTCTACCTGTGGGTGTAGAGAAGTACCTCAGAAGTACCTGCAAGGACCTCAGAGCCAAAGGTCCTTAAAGTACACCAGTGTGGTCCAAAGGTCCTTACATAACATCAGTGTGGTCCATTTGGGGAAGGTGGGGAGTGTGAAGAAGGATGAATTGTTGAGGGGAGAGGCAAAGAGAAGATGTCCTATGCAGAGCAGAAAATGAGCAGGTATAAAAGCCAAAGCCATCAGATGCCACACGATGCTACTGCCCACTGGGGGTTTGTCTTCAGGATTCCTCCCTTGCAAACAGCACAGGAATTCATGTAAAAAAAAAATGTGGCTATGTAAAACTTACATTTTCCAGAATGTAATCAAAATAACTAAAGAATCGAGTATCGTGATTCTCACTGTTTAATTTAGCATGTTGAATGTCACATTTGTACAGGCGTATTCACACAGCTTGCCATGTGTGTCCTTGACTGGATGATTCTGGACTCCACAGCTCTTCAGTTCCACCTTTGTATTGCTCTGTGGCTGGTGAATCCTATAGCGAGAGAACAGTTTTCATCCTGAACTCTGCATCACACATTAAAATATGTCTCTTACCAACACAAGGGCAGGATTGTAAAGGACTCAAAATATGTGTTAATATTTTTCACAGAATAACGCTGTTAACACCGTGCTTCAGCCAGCAATAGACAGCACTTTCTTTATCATGGGAGGCATTTTCCGAACCACCAGTATCAATGTTCTTTTTTCTGCGACCAGGCAGCACGAACAACAGGCATTTGTGTTTTGGGGTGAACATGGAGGATGGATGAGCATGCAGAAGGGATGGGTGACATTTGATGGAACGTTCAAGAAACTGTCTTCGAGTCCATCAATCCCCTGGGTATTTATCAGTGTGGAAGCTGGGGAAACCCGTGATACTGCGCATATTAAGACTGACTTAAATGTAACTGCTTTTTCTCCCATTAACTACCAAATTCGAGGAATAAGTGGACACCAAGACCACATCCTTCTTCCTTAATTCCATTCTTTTAAAATTTGGGGTTGTTTTTGGGAGGAGGGGAGATATGCATAACTTGACACTGTGCTAAGGCATGTGTTAGAAGTCAGAGGATGGCTTGAAAGAGTTAGTTCTCTCTTTCTGCCATCCGGGGTCACGGGGACCAGACTCAGGTCTCTAGACTCCACAGCAATCAACTCTACCCAGTGAGCTCTTTTTCCCTCTTAGATTCTGGATACTTCCCCAGAAACACATACATAGAAGGTTAAAGTACAGACCAGGATACTAAATATAGAGAGGACCCAGATCTCCTGTCCACTCCAGTCTGTGACAGACATCTGTCATAGCTTCACAAACTACCACCAAGGTGAAGCTGCCGGTACCTGGGCCTGGGTTTCAGAGTGAACTTTACCCACCACTCACTGCATAAACCTTGTTTCAAATTCCCTCTCTATGAAGCAGGAGAGGTGGCAGAAAGGCACACCTCATCCCTGCATTCCCAGTTCTTTTTACCCAACAACATGATTCTTCACAGGGCATGGAACTCCTCAGTCCATGAACGAGGTCTGTGTGGTATACAGTTGGTATCCAATAAATACTTCTTGTGGGGTTGGCTATGAGCATCACATGAACCAAAAAAGGCAGGTACAGCTGTGACCAAGAAAGAATATTTGTGGGATTCTGAGAAACACGAGCCTCCCCTCCCTTCCCTCCCCTCCCCAGTGGAGGACAGGAGTCTCCTCTCATCTATAGCAATACAGAAATTAAGATACAGCCTTTGTCACTAAGTTCTGACCGGGACTGTAGGGACAGGCCTCTGCGTTTCAGCAATCACAGAGTTTTTATAATTGCCTAGGCATAGAATAGATTCTACTAATTAAAGACGATAATGTAATCGGCTTTCCAGTTTGAACTCATGGAAGAACGTTCTCCACGGGGTCCAGCAGAAGTGGGTCAGCTGGTTTGTATTGCTTATGGATTTTTACTCCCCACTTCCCCTATTTGGGAGTCCACTCGTAATTATAAAGAAGTTAGTGGTAGTGGAGGTAGGGCTGCCATTATCCAGGCTAGCTCTGCTAGGGCTGTGCATTGCAGTCATTCCGGCTCACTTCCTGTCTAAAAGAATGGGTAGGAGGAGACAGGAATTAATCCTTAACGAAGTCAGGTGACTCAGGAAATCTTAAGGAAGGAGCACACGCATGGGGTCATGCAGAAGGCCTCTATGAGTCTATGAAATCACTGATGAATGGACTCATGTCAGTGCCACTGGGACAAACAATGCGTTGTAGAAGCAGATGACAAGTCTTTCCTTCTCAGTTAAGTCCACATCTGTCAACTTGACAGGATCTAGAGAAACCCAGGAGACAGGACTCTGGATATGCCTCTGAGGGAGTTTCTAGGTTAGGTACACCGAGGTGAGAAAACTCGCCCTAGATGTGGGTGACACTATACCATGGGCTGGGGACCTGGACTGAATAAAAGGGAGAAAGTGCGACAAGCACCAGCATTCACCTCTCTGCTCCCTGGCTGTGGATGCGGTGTAACCGGCTGCCTCACACTCCTGCTGCCGTGCCTCCACTACCTCGAGGGACTGTATCCCCTCAAACTGAGAGCCAAGGTAAACCCTTCCTTCTTGAAGATGCTTTTGTCTGGTATTTTGCCACAGCAGTGAGTGAAGAAGTAACTAGTATGACATCTATATGGTGAATCCATAGGGACTTTGCAACTTTAGAAAGAAAGGCTTCAATGCACACTGCGGTAATGAAAACAGCAGCCAATGTTTATTGTAGCTTCAGCATTTCATGCAGAATGCTCTCCTACTGGCCTGCTTGGAGCATCTTATTTCTCTCAACTCAGTGTGAATGTCTGACTTATCCTCTGGCTGTAGAATGAGAGGTAGGTGTCCCACGATGCTCTCTAGTCTAAGCCTCTAATAACTCACAAGAATCAAAGAGGAATTTGAATCCAGAGCTTATCAATCACACGGCACCCCAAGACTCTGACTCCAAATGCTGTTCCACCTTCCCAGGGTCCTAAAATCTCCAAATCAATGCTACATTATTGTGCATCCAATGAGATTTCTTAACTGGGTTAATCAACTTCACCATGTCACAGCCCACACACGAGAGATACAGGTCTGACTACATTTCTCACGATTCTGTTGGAAATCATTATAATACTGGCCAGCATGTGGGCTTTTTTTTCCTGCTCATCAGTTAAAGAAATGAAGAGAAGAGAAGAGAAGAGAAGAGAAGAGAAGAGAAGAGAAGAGAAGAGAAGAGAAGAGAAGAAAAGACAAGAAAAGACAAGAAAAGAGAAGAGAAGAGGGCAAAGTGAGAGTGAAATTGATTGACAAATGTCTTCTCCAACAGAGAAGGGGCCCCAGAGCAAGGAGGAATTGACTTGAATGGGTTTGGATTTTTCTTTTGGTTTACAGTGTCCCCATCCATTGATTCCCCAATACCTCTCATTTTTTGTTGGCCTATTGATATCTGTGCATGTCTTCTATAACAGTAGTTGAGTCTCTGTCTCCATACTTGTATGTTGGCTGGAGTAAGAGCGGGCAACACACACACACACACACACACACACACACGCACACACACGCGCACACACACACACGCATACACACAGACACAAACCTCCCTGCTCCTTTCAGTGTTAACAAGCACATGAGACCCATGGAATGAGAGGTAAAATGGACTACATTCCTGAGAAATAGAAGTCACTATTAAGACAACCTCAAACTGTTGTCCTATGTTTGTGTCTATGTTCTTCATTCTTTAGTATTAGGTACCTACTGCCTGGTTTGCAACCTCAGCCCTTTTCTGTATGAAGTTTATCAGAAGTTCACCTATTTTTCTGCTCATCCCTGGCTCTTTTGACCCAAAGTTCACAATGCAATGTGACCATGAACAGAATAGACATGGTCATTCTATCGGATTTGTTCTCCTTTTTAGTAGTTCTTTGAGAATTTTATACAATGCATTTGGATCATATTCACCCCCTCCTCCAACTCCTCCCAGATGCTCACAGTTCTTCTCTGCTCATCCAATGTGTTCAGCTAAACCCATCAAGTCCAGTTGATGCTGCCCACATACTCTTGTGGGGGTCTTCCACTCGCGGTTGATCTACCAGGGACCACACTCTTAGAAAACATTGACTCTTCTCTCTCAGGAGTTATCAGTAGCTCTTCACCTAGGGGTGGAATTTCCTGCCTACATTCCCTCTCCAGGATAGAATTCTGTCTGGCTTGAGTTTAACTCATGTTCTTCGTTTTTCCATGAACAGTTTAATTCAGTCTGAAATGCCAACCCAGCATTTGACACAGTCAGCTTCAAAGCTTGATTCTGCTAAAATCAATGCTAACACAACATCCAGTATTGTTTAGTACTTGACATTCCTCCTGTTCCTGGTCTATTTCATCTAGTAAAACAACCCCAGGCATAGCCATGTCACAAGACTGATGGAGTCCTTTTAGTTGCTTTACTGAGAACACCGCTTCCTCAAGAAAAGGTCTCCAGGCCCTACATTCTTCAGAATGGAGTGGATCCCAATTCCGTCTATCCCCTTTCTATGTTCTCCATCCCTTTAATCCAGAGAAAATGGATTCTTGCTCTATAGAGACCTGATCACCATCTCTTCCCCTTACCACCTTCTCTTTTTTAAAAAAAATATTTTTTATGTATGTGCACAGGTGTGTTTGCACATGTGAGTATAGGTGCCTGCAGAGGCCAAAAGAGGGCATCGGATCCCCTGGAGCAGGAGTTACAGTCATGAGCCACTCAAGAGGAGTGCTGGGAACTGAACTAAGGTCCTCTGCAAGAACAGCAAGAACTCTTAACCACACTGAGCTATCTCTCCAGCCCAATCCGTCGCCTTCCCACTAATACCAATTCCACAGAGACACTCAGAACCCAGGGACACTTGCCAAGACTTTCCCTAGTATATTAGCTACTTTTCTGTTCTGTGATATAAAAACCATGACTAAAAGCAAATTAGGAGGAAAAGGTTTATTTCAATTTATAGCTCCAGATAGATAGAGTCCATCATGCAGATGAAGACATGACAGCAAGAGCAGGAAGCAGAGATCACATTTTATCCACACACAGGAAGTGAGAGAGAGATAGAGATAGAGAGAGAGAGAGAGAGAGAGAGAGAGAACAGGAAGTGAAATGAAGCCATGATCCCTCTAATCCTGCCCAAAGTCTAGTATGTACTTCCTGAAGCTGGGCTCCACCTCCTAAAGGTTCCATAGCCTCTCCAAACAGCACCCCTGCTGAGGACTAAGTGTTCAAACATCCAGCCTGTGAGGGACATTTCTCATTCAAATCACTGTACCCAGCAAAAGACATGTTAGTCCCAAAAGGAGATATCATAGGACCACGAGAATAATGGGGCTGAAAATTTTCCATTTCTGCAAATACAAATAGAAGCTATATTTTATTCAAATTTGAAACAACGATTTAAACACTGTGACATGAAATACTAACACAATATTATTCTATTTGCATAACTGGTGATAATACTTACCACCCGAATAAGAAATGAAGCATCAGGAGTGGCGCATTTCCCAGCTTGTTAGCTGGACAGAGGGTAACTTAGTTAAGGATATTGCTTCACCATGATGTCAGTTTGTTTAACCAAGAAAATAAAATAAGGAGCTCCAGCTCATTCTCCCTTCCAATAACGGAATTGGAGACATGAGTCTGGGTATGCTGATGTATATCTATGAGCTGAGCACCAAGGAGGCCAAAACAAGTGTGTTGTCATAAAAGACTTACGTTTGAAGCTAATCTGGAATATATATGGACTATTAGGCCAGCCAGAGCTACATAGTAAGATCTTATATCAAACAAACAAAACAAATAACACAATACAAAAACACTTCAAACATAATGTCTGTGTACTATGTGAGTCTTTTTAGCAACTATGAACTAAGTTTATACTTATTCTCCTTTTAAAGGGACTTCTCATTTTTATTTATGTGTATATATAGATAAAGAAATAGTTATAGCTGTGTGTGTGTGTGTGTGTGTGTGTGTGTGTGTGTGTGTATAGGTATGTGCACATGAGTGCATTACCTTCAGAGGCAAGAAGAGGGCACCTCATGCTCTATAATTGGAGTTTCAAGAGGTTGCAAGACACCTCACATGGGTATTGGGAACCAAACTTGGGATCCTTTGGAAGAAAAGCAAGAAGTCTTAGTGGTTGAGCCATTTTTCCAGCTTCTCCTTTTGGTATTTCCTTCATGAGGGTATTCTAATTTTTTGTTTTACACTTAATTTAATCCGAGTTCAGAGTAATAAAGCAGTTTGCATAGCTGTCACTATGCTTTCATTTATGTAAAATTAAATATTTAAAACATGTAAATATGTAAGGGGAATATATTTCCGGTGAGGGATCGTTCCTTATGAAACAAAATGAGACTTAAAACACTTCGAGTTGCAAAGGCAAATGTTTTAAGTTTTATTTTAATTGGCATGGGCCCCTTCCTGACACATTAAGCCACTCCTGTGTAGTCCGCATGAGAAGCACTTGAGTTCCTTGCACTATGAGAGATGTTGGCTTGAGCTTAGCAGCTTTGTGCCAGGCTGCTGGGTCCCCGAGGAGCCCACGGAACCCTTGGAGCTATCCTGCTGCCGCTGCCTCCGTAGTCTCAAGGAGGCCCTGTTCTACGTGACTTATTCCCAGCTGAGAAGTCACAGAAGTGAGCCACACCCTCTTACAGCTTCCTTCGTGACACTTCCTTCGACATCACTTAGGCCTTCTCCCTCAATCCCGCACTTTCTGTCTCTTAAACCTTTCCTTGGCTTGATGATGAGCGGCATTCACGTATCACAGGTTGGCGTGGATATCGGGGGCTTTACTTAAACATTTGCAGAGTTGCCTATTAAATACCAGGCATGAGAGGAACAAGTACGCAAGACAGTTTCTAAAACACAACTTCCTGTTGGCAATTTGCTTAAAACTCTAATTGTTAGTCTAAAAAAGAAAAAAAGTCCCTTATGCTTCTCTCCTTCAAACAGACATCATAAACCCTTCGCATATTTTCAAAGTCACATTCCTTTTTGTTCTCCTGAGCAAATACTGGGACACCCTCTTGTTTTCAAAGGTACATTTGATCTCTTTAAAAAAAAAATACATTGACCTCTTTCCAAATGCATATCAATTTTTATTTCAAAGTCACGCTTCTAGGGAATAAAATGTTCTCTCTCCCCAGGAGATCACAGAGAATGTTTGGAGTGGTTTGGTGAATGGGAGAAGTGGGGAGGAAATACAAGTATAAACGCGAGTTTGCTGTTCAGATGTCCGGTGGAACTAGAAGGTTTTGATCTGAGCCTCTCACAGTGGGGCATGGTCCTCCTTCCTCCTTGCAGCCCAGTTCTTGTGATTGACAAGGTCATGGTGTTGTCTTCCGCCGTGGACATCTGTTTACCCAGAAGAAAATAAGCAACCCCATTATCTGATGCTACTCGGTGTGGGACAGACGCAAGCACATTTCTCAATCTCTACATGCTTTTCTCAGCTTCCCCCAATGTGTCCAAACTCTCCTTGCTATTGTTACAGTCATTGTCCCCACCCACTACTCGCAATTTCCCAAGTGACGGATCTAATGAATGGGAAGGGCCCTAGTTCAAGGGCGTCCCTGCTTCTCTCCTTTCTGAGGAGGGCTCTCTACCGCTAGTGCCTCTCTTTGATGAGTTTGGATCTTTTGATGTGCTTTCCCTAAAGGGTAATCTGGCTGTTTCCGCTTGGCTGGCAGCCAGTGAGCTCTCAGGATATGCGCCTGTCTCCACCTCCCAGGACGAAGGTTACAGGAACACACACCCGTGCCTTGGTTTTTACACGGGTTCTGGGAATTCTAACTCAGGTCTTCATGCTTGCACAGTAAGTGTTCTTTCCCACTGAGCCGCCCCCCCCCCCCCCGAGTGCCACCCATTTAAAAAGCATTTTGTGTAACAACGACCTGGTCTCTGCATGGTACAATATTGACTGGGACAATTCAACAAAGGGCTACAGGAAGCTCCTGCAGTGAATCTCACCACAAAACTCTCATCTGGAAGCTGCTACCCCAGGGCTATGAAGCTTCAGAATGTCCAGGCTCCTCATACAATTGGTTCTAAAAATGAGTATGTCTAGAAAGTCAGGAAGAAGCTCAGAGCATCACAAATGAGGAAAAGTAAGAGTTGGGAGGGGTGTGACAGATTCTCACCCACAGCAATGCAGGCATGCTCCATGAAAGAGCAGTTCCTATAAATGCCTTATAAATCCTAAAGGAAGGACATGCAATGTCTTGATGCTCTCAAAGGAAAAATAGACACAACTACAGCATCAGGATGGCCAAGAGGGAAGACCCAAGAGTGGGAAGGTGTCCCCAGTTTGACATGGTAGCTCTCATGCTGTTTCCCCTTTGCTTGTTGGAGGCAAAATAGCTACCTTTCCTCCCCTCCCCTTCTCCAAGCCAAAGCAGAACTTTCTAGGGCAAACCATTGCAAAGTGAGCCCTGTCTTCTCTATCTGGTTCACAAAGAGGTCAACAGTCATCCGTGATCATGGACCACTCACGACAGTAGATAGAGCCTTCCTCCCTGGCTAGAATGAACTAAGTTAAGCCACCCAGTGTCAGAATGGAAGGGAGATGCTACCTCTGTTCCTAAGAGTTTAAATTTACTTCCTCATTTTTCCCTCCTTATTTATAATTGTATCTGATTAATTAGCAAATCCGATGAACATTAAGTGTCCTGTTCGTACGATATATTGAAAGCCCCCAGATGATTAATATCCATTTGTGTTTATAGACCTGTCTTCTTCAAGTACTCAGCACTGGGATATTATTTCAAGGGTGATATTTTTGTTGCTTCAATTGCTGTTCATTTTGAAAACTGATCTATAGCAAACAAGCGGGCCCAGCAGATGCCACTGAGAAGCCCAAGTCAATCCAAGCCTGTTTAGCTGTGTGCTTTTGTGATTGCGATCTCTTTGATCCGAATCACAGCTGATTATGTAAACTTGCATGCAAAGTGAATACTTGATATCCACCATTTGGAACGATAGAAGCCATCTCCACCATAGCCCTTGACAATTTCCCTCTGATTAAAGGAGATCGGATTCTTTCCAAAAAGACAGTTGCATCTGGTACACAAAGGGATAAAATGCAGCCCAGAGTAGCCCAGACGTAGCTGCTGGGTAGGAATTTCATATTTCAGCACGGTGCTTGATCTGTGAGGCTGTGAGATTTGAAACTGGGTTAGGCGTTGTCTCTGGTAACAAGTAAATGGAAAGGCTGAGTGAGTGATGTCCTTTGATCCGAGACAGAGACACAGCGAAGCTGCCTTGTGGTACAGGATCACAAGGTATAAATCACCTGCGAGATCAGTACCAGTGAAATCCTACCAGGCAGCTCCATTGACTTGAGACAAAGACAATATGGGAAGTCATCTCGGAATTTCAGGTTCCACGCACTTTGCCTGTGTTTTCTCTCCTGTGAGTATGCCCTAGCCAATGCTGAAAGGTGTATATTAAAAGTAAACTCTTATACCAGATCCATCCAGCTAGAGGTACTAGGTTCACGACAACTTCTGCTTCTCTCTCGGAGGCCCTTGTCCCTCAAGGGCCATGCAGATTCTGGCTTTGAATGGTGGATTCAGTGAAGGTAAGGTCTGCTCCTATCTGGCAGGACACTTCATTAAGCCAGTGTCTACTTTCCTGTTGAAGTGTTAGCACAAAAACCGTAGCTGTGGGGCTGAGGAGATGGCTCAGTTAGTAAAGTGCCTGCCATTGAGCATGATGACCCATGTTCAAGTCCCCAGCATTCATGAAAAGGCTGGCCATGGTGTCATGTACATGTAACTCCAGTGCTATGGAAGCAGAGGCAAGTGGATCTCCGGGATTAGTTGTTTATCCAGTCTATCTGAATGGGCGAGCTCAGGTTCAGAAAGGATTCAGCCTACTCCTCCTCAGCTCTCACGTTCTCTTCCAACATTTACATGTTGTTCCAGGTAGAAAACATGATATGCTGGGAAATCAGACCAACTCTATTTCCCTTTGTCACCACTCCCACAAGCACCCTGTGTAAGCATGTCAGCTCCTCAGTCTCTTCAGATGCCATTCGGATACTACAGACATGCACTCCACGTCTCCGCAGGAAATCTGTGTAATTCTGTGCCTCAGGACTTTCAGATGCCATTGTCTGGGAAGCCTGCAAGCCCGGCAGACCTGTCCAGCCTTCTGACACTACAACAAGACACTGCCAGCCGGAAAGGTCCTCCTCAGAAACCATGTGAAAATTGCATACTAGACACGCTAATGTGGATTGGGGGGATCTGAGAGGCCTCAACCCTACACAAAGAACCATAGACAACTAAGGGGTGCTGAGGGTTTTCCTCAGGGAAGAACATATCAATTGGTTATATCAGCCCTGAAAGCACATACACGAGTAACATTATATAGTCTGAGCAGGTTATATTTAGGAGCACACACACACGCGCATACACGCGCGCACACGCGCACAGGTGTAACAAAAATTAATGAAAAAAGAGGTCATGTTTTTGAAAAAGCACAAGGAGTGACTACTCATGGGAGGGTTTGAGGAGAGGAAAGGGAAGGAGGAAATGACACGGTTATATTATAATATCAAAAATAAAATAAATATTTTTTTAAAAAATCTGCCTGTGGCCCAGGTAGGATATTAAAATATTCTGGAGGTTGGAGAGATGGCTCAGCAGTCAAAAGCAATGGCTGCTCTTGCAGAAGGCCAGGATTTGATTCCCAGCACCAACTTAGAAGATCAAGACTGTCCGTAACTCCAGTTTCAGGGGAGCCGGTGACCTCGTCTGGCCTCCGTGGCACTGCATGCACACACACACACACACACACACACACACACACACACAGACTCTACAGTCTGATTTTTGAAGCCTTTCAGCAGCTGAGCATCAAGAACCCTAACACAACTAATAACATTTGTTTCAGGCCTTTCTTTCTTTGCAGCTGTGAACCTGCAAAAGACATGCGCCAAAATGCTCACACAACTCTAGCTACTGGTAATTTTATTTGAAGAGATTATAATCCCACCTGAGGCACTTAAGGAGCCTCCTTGTAATCTAAGTTATTGGCAGGGGGTGCGGGGAGATCATGTCCCCTAACAACCTTTGGAGATGTAACTAGAGACCCACCAAAATGGTAAGAATGGCTAATGCTGAGACACCTGTGACTCTTAGAGAAGGCCGCACCCATGCTTTCCCCCTGAGTGCCTTTCTTCCCCATTTTTAGTGAACACCTGCTTCACCGTGGCTCATCCTGAAATTCTTTATGGTGGTCTGTCCAAGGATCTGGATTCAGCTGAGTTGAGGTCCCTGAGAGATTATGTGACATTGTGGAGCTGTGTCCTCTGACCCCGATGACCTGGATACCCAGAGAATCTTTAAGCGGACCACACGATTACTGGAAGATGCATTTTGCTTGTTCGACTTTAAGTCATCATTTCAAAATTATGAGATTCCACAAGCAACGTTGGCTTTTCTATGGGGGACTCGAAAGACCTACCTTGCTGTGCATCTTTCCGTGGGCGGCTTTTGTTTTTCTTAGGAAGCGGAAGTCTGTGGCCACTTTACTGCTGGCTGGGAACCGTGTCTCGAGCTGCCTTAGACTGCTTCTCCTTCCTGCTGGCTGGCAGCTGACATCAGGTCAGTTCACTCTCACACTGAGACTGCTCGTCCAAAAAAGATAAGGAAAAAAATGGAGAGAGGAAAATGAGTTTTGCTCACACATCTCTATTAAAGTCAGATTAAAATAAAAAATCTGGCTAAGGGAATTGCTCATTTTGAGAGAGGATTCTAGCGACACCTACCTTTCTACTAACACGTGAATAATCCTTTGATCCAGGTAACCAAACTGCAGTCTAACCCTTCACAGCCCCAATTCCCTCGCCCTGGATGCATGGGTCTCCCTTGTCTCTCTTCATAATTCTCATGAAAATGAGTTCTTTTCACTCAATGACAATTATAGATGCAAATATGTTTTTGAGAGTCATGGGAAAGAGAGAGGGGGAAAGGAGATTAAAACACATCTGTTTTTTTCTTATAAGATGAAGATTTTAGTCTGGAAGTCCCATTAAAAATTAAAATAAACAT
Source organism: Cricetomys ansorgei (assembly GCA_026225945.1). Taxonomy (NCBI): domain Eukaryota; kingdom Metazoa; phylum Chordata; class Mammalia; order Rodentia; family Nesomyidae; genus Cricetomys; species Cricetomys ansorgei. The sequence continues at coordinate 8,305,406 of JAMJFZ010001012.1, forward strand.
AAAGTGTTGCATAATTACACTCTCCAGCATTTCCCAGGACCTCATCATTTGTCAAGTCTTGTTTCAGGAATGCTCAGACACCATCTCATTCAATCTTCACTGCAAGGCACGAGAAGTGGGGATTTAATTCCAGTTCACAGATTAGAAAAATGGAGCCTCAAGAATATGCCTATGGGAGCTGGAAAGACAGGTCAGCAATTAAGAGTACTCACTGCTCTTGCAGATGACTGGAGTTCAGTTCCCAGCACCCATATCAACTGGTTCGCAACCACCTTCAGTTCCTGGGGATCTGACACCCTCTTCTGGCCTCTGTGGGTAATGCACTCATGTGTGATGCTACGTATTGGCTGATTTTTAACAGCAAACTCCATTCTCGTCAAAGTTCCCTCTTTATTTATTTGGGAATATTGTTTTATTCAATTTTTTTGACAGTCCTAAAAGATACAACTTTGTCCTCACCTCTACTCTGGGACACAATTGGAGACACCTTTCTGATGACTCTGAGTGAGACCCTTCTGCATATCACACTGCGGATGTCAGCTTCTATAAAAGTCAGCTTCTGTAGAACTGAGAATGTTTTGTTATGTCACTTTCATATTCTGGTGTTCTGAACACTGAAGCCAACATAATTCCTGATTGTCTTGTAATGAAAATAAATATTCAGAACTTTGAAATGCAAATCTCAGTGGCTTAATCCTGCTGTCCTCTGGGCACCTGGAAATGTCATGTTCCCCTTTATTATCCTTGGGTGAACCTGGCTTAGGAACGTTAGCAAGAAAGTATTTTTCAGTGGGAGCACATGCTGGTGGGGGCATGTCTGAATATGTTACAGAACAAAGTTTGCCTTTTCTTTGATGAGACCTTTCAAGGTGACCACTGAAATGTGGTGGGGAGGGCTGTGTTGAAGCCAAAGGAGCTGTGGATTAAAAAAAGGGATGTCTAGGACCAAAGGGATTTGAAGCACAGGAACCTTTTAACATGGGTGCTCTGAGATGTCCTAGAGCAGAGGTTGAGTGGGCTAGTCCTCAGCACTTGGCCATTGGGAGTTTATACACAGTCAGTTCACGTCACCCCAGAGTCTTGAAGCCACGTTCACTGCTGTCCTTAAACATGTGTATGTGACTGGACCCCACAGATTTCAAGCCTGTCATCAGATTATCACAGTCTTGCCAACATTGTCTTTTCACCCAGGCATAACCAAGCCCATCCGTACTTCGTTTCCAAGATCAGAGGCAACTAGTGCACTCTGAGTACAGCTGGAGACTGTTCCTGGGTTTATGATATTCTTTTATTTTGAAGATCACCATTTTTTTTTCAGAAGCATTTTTGGGATTTAATGAAATAATCACAGATGTTCTCTCCTTGACATGTGTATAATTTTATAACCTGCTCATTTCCTCTAATAGAGTGGTAAACACGGATAAGACCATACCACCCTGACCATACTTCTAATGTGATAGTAAGTACATTTAGGTGTATGATGAGCTGGCCATAGGCATTTTCTCTTTTTATATTCCCTGACATTCTAGTAAAATTTTATGAAGATGCAAACCTGCCCCCTCCCACTCCCTGCACACAGAAACACACGCCTCCTACCTTGTCCCTCATAAATTTTACAGCATCTGCTGGATCCTAGAGAGAATTTTTTTTCTGAAATGAAGGTTGCTGGTCTAGATAAAATTATACTTGGTTACCTTATTAGAAATGCACCTTTTCTTAGGCCATGGAAATCCACATTAAATGCAAAGGGAAAACATAGAATTAGATGATGAAGAGAAAACGGAGCCCACAAAGAAGTCCATCTCCCTTCAGTTAAATCCAGCAAACCCAAAGATGTAAGTTACAGTCAATGTAGAAAGCAATTGTTAAAATTAGTAATAAAGTTAGATGTAGTTATTGACCGAATAGAGGCAACTGTCGTGTTGAAGAAGGAGTAGAGGCTGGAAAAAACTCTTCCTGGACAGTTCTCTCACACTGCTTCCCAGCGGCGTAAATGAGGGTTGGGCGCTGTCCTGGGGGTTGCAGATAAAAAATTAAGCAGAGTTGACCCTGTGTTCAGAGTCTTTATCAGGATAGCAGAGGCAAGCACTGCAGGAATGTTCTATGAAGTAAAACCAGTGTCAGATCAGGAGGATCTAGCTTCTCACAATAAAGAAACCTAATTATGCAAAGATTAGAGTGACAGGATTATTCCATGTTATATCAGAACAGACCTAGATGTAACTTTTATGCCCTAAATCACCCAGATTTTCTCTATTATACAACAGATCAGAATCCACCTCATGATCTACAGACATCTCCTATTTATCTGTCACTGAACAGTGAAGCTTAATATCTAGAGACATAATTTTGACACATTTAACACCATTAAAAGTATACACATCCCTACCAGAATTACAGGTTGCCCAAAACAGGAAGCTGAAAGGGCTTCTTGGACTGATTCTGCCCTTGTTGGCTATTGGTCACAGTGTGACAAACTCACAGCCCCACTGTTGTGAAATTACATTTCCTTCTCTGTCACTTTTGACAGGCCTTTTACCACCTTGGTAATAATAATTTGTAGTTCAAGGTTTGCAAAGCAAAACATTCACTGTGGAATCCTCCAGGTGTTTGTATTTGATTGTGGCATTTGGAAGAACAGGAGTGGGAGTTATTGAGACAGAAAAGGGGGTGTTTCTGTGAGGAAGCAAAGCTCTGATTTATTTCCTCTGCATTTAGTCCAGAATAAGAAATTCCAGGTTGGGGGTTGGAGAGACAGCTCAGAGGTTAATAGAACTAACTGTTCTTCCAGAGGACCTAGGTTTGAGTCCTGGCACCCCTGCAGAAGCTCGTACCCAGTTGTAGCTCCAATCTGGCTTCCATGGGCACCAGGCATGCATGTGGTACACAGACACACAGACACATACACACACACACACACACACACACACACACACATATATATATATATTTTTTTTCTAAAAAGAAGTCCCTTTGAAGTGGTAGTGGCACACAACTTAATCCTAGCACTCAGGAAACAGTGGTAGGCAGATCTCTGTGAGTTTGAAGCCAGCTTGGTCTACCAGGACAGCCAGAGTCACAACAGAGAAACCCTGTCTCGAAAAACCAAAGTTTAAAAAGAAGATTTAAAAAAAAAAGAAGTCGCAAGTTACTTCTCGTTTACACTAATGTCCCAAAGCATATACCATTCTCTGGCAAAAGGACCGGCTACTTGTGTTTGCAGATAGGGTACCAGGGTCTGCTTTCGTCTCATTTAAATGTGGGTTTGCATCTTGATCTGTAATGTTCCTGTTAGCAAGTTTTCTGCCGCTGTGGCATAGCACCTGAAGGAGATTCAGTTTAGCTTGCGGATTTGGAGGCTTCATAGGTGAGGGGCTTCATTGTTTCCAGGCTGTGGTGAGGCAGGGCATAGTGATGGGGAGAACGGCGGAGGGAATCTTCTAACCTCATGACAGTCAAGAAGCAGAAAAGGGGAGAAAGCAAAGGAGATGGGAAAAACATGCCCTTGAGGGCCCTCACGGACCCACTTCCTCCAACGTGACCTTATTTTTTTAGTGTTTACACACACACACACACACACACACACACACACACACCTCCCTACAGTACAAAGATCTGGAGATTAAGCGTTCAACACTCGAGGCTTTAGGGAATATTTTAGATCCAAGTTCTACCATTTCCCAAATTACATAGTTCTCCTCTGCTGTTAAGTAGACCAGGTGTGTGGACTTCCCCGCAGCGGTATTTTCTCAGGTTGCTTGCTCTGATGTAAACCACACGGGGCGCCCGATACTTTATAGCATTGTGAGGGATTTCGCAATTTGGTGATTGTTGGAGATGAAAGCCCTGTGCGTAGAGAGACGTCATTTCTCCTGCTTTAGGGATCGGCAAGATGGCTCAGTGGGTAAAGGCGCTAGCCACCAAGTGTGACACGCTGAGTCTGATCCCTGGCATCAGCATGGCAGAAGGAGAGACCTGACTGTCCCAAACTGTAGTCTGTTCTCCACACATGCACCATGATACACATCTGTCTATCCTAGTGACAGCCGCCATTGTGTCCAATTGCGTGACTCTGAGAGGTGGTGGTTCTCAAGGGGTATGTCATTAGAGAAATAACAAGCTCTGATTCTATCTAGAATATAGTGGCTATCTGCTACTAAGATTCTGTCCTCAGACAAAGCTCCTCGATCTTGTTCACCTTCTTCTGTAATTTTGCATTTGCGAGCAACTGTACTGTGTGCCCTGGGTCTGCAGCTTCTATAAGCAAACATAGAAACGGGATGATTATCCACAGATGGGAATTCTCTAGCTTCGCCTACTGGCTATCCTGCTGGGACACGATAATTACCTTTCTGAATCCAGGTGTGCTGTTTGTTGGTAAATAGAATTTATGGATGATATGTTGGCAAAATAATCAAGCATTTGCAAAGTTAGCTCACAAATTCTATGTGGTTTTATAAGAGCTAGCTGTTTTGATTTGATAAAATATCACTAACCATCATTAGCATATGGCGGGTCACCAGCTCAATACGATAAAGACCCGATGAAGGTTCATCTTACTAGTAGCTCTGAGATGGGTGGGCACCTTGGCCAAAATCATAGGCAGTGTTCACCAAGGCCAAGTTCATATAGACTCTGCCCCCATCAAAGCCTAAGCTGAACTTGATTCTGTGTCTTTCTGTCTGTTTTCAAACTTGTTTTTGACCCATGAGCACATTGAAGATACAAAATACATTTCCAATTTTAGCAGAGTCTTTCAACTCTGGTAACTCAGACCTGTGGGGCTTGAACACCCTGGAAGCCAGAGGCTTGCTGCCAAGCCAGCCCCAGCCTTCCCCTGTCTTCCAAGCCATATGCCTCTGGCTTTGTCAGCTGTAGGGAGTACTGGTCCATGCAAAGGGCAGACCTCTCCAAGAACACTGAGAGCATCGTTACAGGAGTTAGCATTAGCATGGGTTACAAGCCTGATGTGAACCTGACTTCCCATTTCTTAATCCCTTGGTCTTATCATCTCTTTTTAAAGTTACTTTTCTTCTACACTCACGCTTTCTAGATCTGCATTAACTACTCAGGCCCTAAATTAAGACAATTCTGCACATGCTTATCTGGGTGATGTCACTCATTTTGTTCTAAAAGCCAATTATAGCCCTGAAGACAATGATTTACAGAGACTTTGAAACAAACAAAGGAACCACTAAGATGGTTTTCAGTGAAGTCTGATACAGAATGTCTGAATTTATGCCACTTAAATATACACCAGCTACAAGAAGAAAATCGCGTTCCTTTGAAGGCAGTAAGTAGCTTTTATCTCTCGACTTTATTTGAAAGCTTTATGGAAAATAATGTGTCAAATGTGGGCCTGGTTAAAACCTCATTAAACTGAAACCAAGAATATTATTGACAAATACTCTACCATCAAGAAGAGAGAGGAAACACCAGATCAAAGGCTATTTTTTCTTTTTGCTCTTAAAATTTTTGCATGTTATCAGCCTTTTCAGTTATTCGCATTAATGCTCCCTCTACAAAATTTCTGTGGGAGGACTTTCCCAAAACCTATCATTTTATGTAATTGTTTTAAAGAGTATTCATAAGCAAAGACCCTTCTCCGACCCTCTCACATAGTGACAGGTTCCCTGTCGGTGGCAGATCCTCAGAGCTCGGCTCATGGCTGGAATCCTCTGAGACCCACTCCAAAGAACACCTCACTATGGGACCTCCACGTTCTTCATTGCACATGCACACATGGGCATAATAAAAGTCTCTTTCATTTGTGTGCTCATATGTCAGTGCATAGACATTTTAAAAATGTATAATTGATATTTCACAATAGTCTACATGCTGAATCTTGCATGAAGTGAAATTCCCAGTAAAATACCATACCCTTGTTAAAGATCCTTCAGGGCTGGCTGGTTGATTGGAACATCCATGATTATGGAGAGTGGAAATGTTTCACATCCAGAACAAATTATCTTGGGCTATTTTTAACTGCTTGGAAGTCATTTGTGGCCACCTCTGTGCTTAACCTAAGACCAAGCGAATGTTTTTGAAATACATTAACAGTTCACCAAACCAAACGCTAAGAATATCATCAGGAAGCATCTGAAGTAGCAACGATTCATCCATTCTGCTGCAATCCATCTCCCTGATGTAATGTCTTAAGCAGTGTACTTGGGGAGAAAAAGTGCCTTCATTATTATTTTCTTTATCCTGTAAATATAAAAATTCATAAAACCATTTCTACATTGGAACATGTTATTTGGGACAAACATGGGCACTCAGTCTTGGCTCAAGAATAAACTCTTTACCCCCTTTGAGGTGAGAGCTGGGTTTTACATCAACACCAGCCTACCAGTATATTTTATTTGGCCAAAAGAATGTCCAAAAAACGTAAATGGGTATCAGCTCCCCCAGTTCCACACAAATGTACCTTATCCTCTTCTCTTACTTCTGACCTATGATGCTATTCTCATCCTCTGTCTAGACTGTGGATGCTGCTACTGGCCATCCTGAGTTTACACAACAGTCTCTCCGACTGACTGAGAGTTTTGAAAGTAATGGCCCCTTATTTCTGATCCCAAATCAAGCATTGGACACTGGACCACAGTAGGCACCCAGTTGGTGTTTAGCATCTGTAAATAAATGAAGTCAGCCTGGTGAAAGCAAATAGGTCCATCTATTAAGGGAGTCAGTCACCAGTACACACACACACGTTGCATGCATGTGTGTCACAGAGATTGATAGACAGGAAGAGCAGTGTCAAAAACTGATGCAGGAACCCAGGGTTTCCGGTGCACTGTGATTGGAGGCTGTTGGCAAAGCTTCAGCTGAGCCCACCAGAAGCAAGATATCTGGTGTCACACTCTCGTTCCTGATGTGATACAAAGCAACATTGGAGAGAATGGGTTTATTCAACATAAAATTCTGTCATTCCTTGTAAGTCAAGGCAGGAACTCAAAGTAACTGGTCACATCATATCCATAGTCAAGAGTAGAGAAAAATGAATGTGTCCATGCTGCCTTCTTGCTTATGCCCAGCTACCCTTCTTCACTCTTACGAAGGTCATGGCAGAGCCTAGGGAATGATGCCACCCACATTTAGGGTGGGTCTTTCGACCTCAACTAATAACAAAGGCGAATACTCACAGAAATACCTATAGGTCAACTTGATCTAGACTATTCCTCATTTGAGGTTCTTCTCTTCTCCAGTTTTCTCAGTTGTGCAAATTGACATTTCAAACTGACCAGCACAGGTTCAAGAAAGGGAGAGATGAGTGGTGGTCACTGATGACATCGCTGAGGCTGTCACAGGCAATCTTACATACTATCTCATGGAATAAGTACAATGTCTTTGGGAGATTTTTCTAGTGTCCTCCTTTGTATCATCTTTGCTTCTGAGGACACATTTTCTAGATGTATTGGTCAGGGTTCTCTGAAGAAACAGAGTTGATAGGATGAATATATATTTAAAGGGATTTATTAGATCGGCTAACAGGCTATGGTTCAGGCAGCCCAACAATGACTATCTCACACCAGAAAGGCCAAGAATCCATAATTGTTCACACCACAAGGCTGGGTGTCTTTTCAGTCCCAGTCTGCTACTGGAGGCTTAGAGGATTTCTGGAGATCTGCTGGTCTTCAGTCCATATTGTAGTCCTGAAGAAGTTGAGTTTACTACCGGCTGCAACAATAGAATAGATGAGCTTGCATCAATAGATGAGCAAGAGTGAAGGTGAGCAGGCACAAAGCAAAGTTTCCTTCTTCCATGTGGGGGACCATCAGAAAGTATGGACCAGGTTTAGGGTGGATCTTCCTGATTCAAATAATCTGATTAAGAAACTCCATTCCAGGAATCCCCAGCAGCTTGGCTTTTAGTTGATTCCGGATGCAGTCAGGTTGACAACAAAGATTAGCCATCACACTCAGTATCCCACAGACATTTCATATACACATCTCAACAGGCCCCTCACAAATGTATGTTATAAAAAAAAAAGCACATGGCCAGCTATTTTCCCATCTAGTATGTCTTTTACTACCCCTAACTTGGAACTCCAAATTTTCTGGATAGAGGAAGTGTCTACTGCCAGAAGCATAGAGGTCTAATCCTAGGCTGACTCCTTGGGTAGAGAAGAGACATTCTAAACACAGACACTTGCGTAATTGGCTTCAGCTGCTTTTTTTTTTTTTTCATTTGCAAAATCCATATGTTTAACCCAGGTATGTGGGAGCTCAAGCTTAAAGCTGAACCCCAAAGAGACAATGTGGAAGGCTTGATCCCTACATCTATCAAAGGAGTGGAACTAGGGATAAGAAATCCCTCTGGGTAGGTCTTGTACCCCAGGAAAACCTGAGACTCGTTTCTCTTTGTCTCTTTAAGACAGAGTATCTGCCAATGTCTACGGTACCAACCTGAACACATTCAATCTCCTTTGATCTTAGGGGCCATCTTTGGTTACTTTGGAAGGTAAAATAGCCATGACATGGCTGTGAAGCCTTCTTGGGGTGTTTTCTCAGTTGCTGCAAAACAAGAAGCAAAAAAGATGGCAAGGAAAAGAAAAAGAGAAGAGATGGAAGAAGGGAGAGAGGAAGAGAAGAGGGGAGCATGGGAAGGAAGGAGGAACAAGGTAGGAAGGAAGAAGTGACCTAGTTAGCTGTCTGTTCCTGTGATAAAAACACACTACTATGACAGTTCTCTGCTGTGTCGCTCACCCAGGAAGACACAGAAGCATATTTATAGATGCAAACCCTGCCAGACCTCAGCAGAGGGAACCACTATCATGGCAAACACCATTCTGGACAGTGGAACCCTGAGCATCTCATCTCAGGGGTTTTTATTGGTACAGAAGCTCCTCAGGTGTTCTATTGATACCACATGCAGATCATGAACAATCAAACATCTTTTACATAAAGCCAACACCTGCAGAAAATACAAATGCCAAGTCCTAGGCAGCCCTTCTCCCACCAACGCACAAAACAACCATTTTAAACATGACTAAAAATAAACTTCTACAGCACACTCCTAAAGCAACATGAGGAAGAAGTTTATTTCAGCTTACAGCTCACAGTCCACCACTGAGCTAAGTTCCAGCAGAGCTCCAGGCAGGGACCTAGAGGCGGGAGCTGAAGCAGAAACCATAGAGGAGTGCTGCTTTCTGACTTGCTCAGCATGCTTTTTATACAGCACAGCATCACCTGCCCGGAGATGGCACCACCCACAGTGGACTAGGCCCTCTCATATCCATCAGCAATCGAGAAAATGCCCCACAGGCCAATCTGATGGGGGCAATATCTCCACTGAAGTTCTCTCTTCCCAGGTGATCAAAACTTGCGTTAAGCTGGCAAAAAGAAAACTAACCAGCACAGACAGAAAGGAAGGAAAAGTAGGGGGAGAGGGAGGGACGGAAGAAAAGAGAGGGAGGAAGACACCGATGAGTTTACAGCATCACGTTTTTTTGTTTAACTAGAGGAAACTGGGGTTTGTAATGACTGATGATGCGCACAGCACTGAATGTCTAGGCGCTTTAAGTTCACAGTGTCTCAAAGCTGGAACTTACCCAGTCTTTGAAATAAGATCCTGTCCATTGTTTCCGCGTAGTGACTCAATCCTAAGACACATAGGATACCATACTTTTCATTGCGCAGAAACAACAAAAACCTGGCAAGCCTGTGTATGCAGTAAGGATGGCTCCTCCAGCCCACATCCCAGATAATGTAATAAAAACTCCTGCGCCTTGGCACTGGATGGAGTCTCACTCATGTAATTAGATTCATTACCTTCAGATATGAATTCTAATAACACCTGTCTCGCGGAAGCGTGCTTATTTTCCAAATCTCATTCTTTAAACCAGCTTCATTTAGGTACACACTCTTTTAAAAATCATCTCAGTTGTCGTAATATTAAAATTAAATATGCAAAATAAGTAATTTTATACAAAGTGTTTCAGAAAGCCCTTCGCATCTGGTCTGCTCATAACTGTGAATGCAAAATAGCGCTTTACAATTTCATCAGTCGAATGAGCAGAACGGATTTAAATTCCCGTGCATCTATTTTGCATGGCACACCTAGCAGCTCTGATTTCTCACACTGGAACTACTTGATTTCCTAACGTAGACTGTGGCTTCTAATGCGAATTGCATTTCACCATATAACTGTAAGTCTAGCCACATAAGCATATTTTAAGAGTTGGATGCAAAGCATGTTGGGAACATTATGTCAGTTTCAAGGGAGGGGAGAAGAGACCTTAGCTTCTTGAAGTCATCTGCTCAAAGAAATGAAAATAAAATTGGTAGTTTGCCCAGGTCCCTGGTGGATGATGACCCCACACATGGGAACATCTGGGTAGCACTGTCTGGACTTAGTGAGTAATAAGAAAAGAAAAGCTACAAAGATTAGAGGGAGATTGAAGATATGGTAGCAACTGGAGGGAAGGAGAAAGGATGGATATAACCAAGGTATATTGTATAGATTTGTGAAATTATATATACTATGTATAATTATATATTGTCCTGGGGCTTTTTGATTGAAAGTCGATGTTTTTCAGAACTTGCAAATTGAAGTTTCTCAACTAAATTCCATCCTACGTTGTTTTCCCCCTAACTGCTATGTATTTAATTTTTATTTTAAAAAAATGTATTACTTTATGTGTCTGGGTGCTTTATCTGAATGTATGTCTGTGCATCACAGGCCTGCAGTACCCACAGATGCCAGAAGAGGGCATTGGGCTCCCTGGAACTGTAATTACAGATGGTCATGAACCACCACCACCACCACCACCACCACCACCACCACCACCACCACCACCACCACCACCGTGTGGGTTCTAGGAATTTTGAATCTGGGTCCTCTGCAAGAACAGCCAGTGCCCTTAAGGCTAGACCATCTCTCCATCCTCCGTGCTTAATTTAAATTAGTCACTTTGTTAAGTCACTTTTCTCATCATTGTGACAAAATACTGAACAGGAACAGTTTAAGGGAGCAGAGGGTGATTTAGGATCATGGCTTCAGTGGGATTTCTGTTCCCAGTGGTGGGGAGGCGTGGCAGTTGGATGGCTCAGTCTATACCTGGGATCCAGACATAGCTGGAGACATCGTATAGGCCAACAAAGCAGAGAGCTTGGGCTCTCTGTCCGAGGAAATTGAAACCACACCAGTTACCGGCACATTCAAGACTGTGCAATTTCAAGCAAGCCTTCAGTTTTCACACACATACCCTTTATTAAATGTGTTCACCTTTGGCCTGAATTCCTCTTGAGCAATAAGAAACCCATATTGGAAACTGTGGTTTCCTATGTGGCCACAGACCCAGATATTGGAGCTTTCCACTTAAGATGATTTTAATTAAACATTTTATTTAATTTAATTAAAAAATTATGTGTATATGTGTGGGTTTGTACACAGTGGGTGCAGTACCTGTGGAGGACAGCAGAGGGTGACAGATCACCTGGCGCCGGAGTTAGAGGTTGGTTGTAAGCCTCCTGTTATCAGTGCTGGAAGCTGAACATGGAGCCTTCAAGAGTAGCATGTGCTCTTAATCCCCAAGCTTTTAATCCCTCAAGATTTTTAAACTGACTTCACAAGTCCTGAATACGGAATTGCTCAGAACCAAACCCAATATAGAATTTTCCTGACTGCCGATTCCTTCTGTGAAGCGTGTTTGATAAACATGGAAGTGGACCCGGAGAGATGATGGCTCAGTGGTAAAGAGCGCTTGTTGCTCTTGCAGAGGACCCAAGTTCAGTTCCCAGCACCCACACTGGGCAGCTCAAAACCACCTGTAACTCCAACATCAGCGCCCTCTTCTGGCCTCCACGGACATGAATGCGTGCCCACTCACTGGCACACAGGAATAAGTAAATGGTACAATAAATCTGGTAAGACAAGGAATGCGGAGGTGTTGCGAGTGCATTAGATGGTGGTACTAGTGACGCCAGAGACAAGATGATGGGTGCATTTACACAGCATGAGTGCATTACACTAAAGAATTTCACAGGAAGCCATGGACATGACTTGTACAAGGGAGGTGGGAGCTGAAGGATTTCTGCCCAGGAGTGCAAGAGGAATGGCACCCTAGCTCCAAGAAGAGAGCACCCACAGGAGGTGACATTGGCACATCAGGAGCCCAGAGGAGCATTGTCAGCTTCCCAGACCAACCAATAACTGCCCACGGTGTAATTTAAAATCGCAGTTATTATATTATTGTGACTACACGGGAATCTAGCCATGCTGTTTGCTGTGTATGACACATGCTTTCTTCTCAGAGCTTGAGCCCTCTTCATGTTTTGACCACTGTCCCAAGTCTGGGCGATTTCTTCCATAGGAGCTTTTACAAGCATTCTTGAGCCTGGTTAAAGTTCTCAGCATGGTGTTGAGTTCCCTACTGAGCTCAGTGCCAGTCAACAAATGCTTCCTGGCAGGATGGCTTCTGAGCACTGCAAACCGACAAATGGACTGCATAGGTTTTCCCACCATAACTAAACGTTCATGAAAACAGACAAACAAAAACAAAGTTATACATGAGAATAAAGGCTAAGGATACTAACCTCGAAGTTAGACTGCCTAATTCACATGTCAGCTTTAGTTAACTCTGTGTGTGTGTGCGCGCGCGCGCGTGTGTGCGCGTGTGCGTGTGTGTGTGTGTGTGTGTGTGTGTGTGTGTGTGTCCTCCCCTGTAAAAGGAGGTAATACTGGTGCCTTGGCTGGTAGAAGGGTCAACCCAGTGATGGCTGTCTACAACTTTGCACACACCTGGGCTAGAGCAAATGCTCTAGCTTTAGCTTGAAGGACAAAAGATGGATTCCCCAGCCTGTTTCTTCTCGGAGGCCTCACAGTGGCCAGCCCCTCAAGGCACTCTCGGTATAGCCCTGCAGCACTTGCCTGGCCTCTGAAGAATAAAACACAGAACACTCTGGGGTTGAGGCTCAGTTCTGAAAGCCTGGAGTTTTACTACTGTTGGTGGTTTGTGATACAAAGAGAAGGAGTTTTAAGGTCTGATGAATGCCATGAAGTTTGCCTTGGCTATTCCTCTCTGGCGCTGGGTGCAAGTTTGTATGTGTGGCTCTTTTGCAGGTGTCAGGCTTCTGTGCACTGCTCCGAATTATGCTATGGGGAAATGCAATTAAGGATGTCAGCCTGCTAAGTATAGGGGCTTGCTAGCCCAACCTTCAGACTCTCCAACAAGAAAGGCTTCATAATCCTGTGGTTTAATTCGGTGCGTGCATGAGGCGTGTTTCTAGTGAGGCCTCCCTCCGGCACCCATAGCTGTGGTTTCCTACTGTATCACTTACTACTTAGAGCATCCCAGTGGAGAGCCAGGGATTGTGACACGGGTCCTCACGTCTCTGGAACTGCGTGTGTACTGTTAAAATGACGCAGCTGGTTCGCACACAACCTACGATTAAATCATTATGAGACTCATTGCTTTGCACAAGGGTTTGTGCATCCATAGAAAATTTTAAATAAAATCACAGGCGTGTGAACGTGCCTTATGGAAGAGCCCCACAAAAATAAAAAAAATAAAATAAAAGTTTAGGAAACCAGCATTAGATTGTCATTGTCTGACTGTCTCCACGGTTTTTTTCTATTGGCTTGAGCCGGTAAAAATAACCTCCTTATGAAACACATGTGTGATTAATAAAAGACGGGCGTTCTAATTGGGTTCTCCTTGCTCTTCCATAGCCTGGTTGTAATTAGCTCTTGTATTCATGCAAAGATTCTTATTTTCAGGAAGTAATCGCGGCTTAGTCAGTTCAACATTGTCGGGCAGTGATGAGCACACAGGGGTTTCTTTCCAGCTTGGGTTTGCAAAACATTTCATTAAAATAAGTTTTGCCCAGGGTTTCACCTAATACTGAATCTGCGAGGCATTGGGGTAGGCCAGCTCCTCATCACCAATTTTTAAATTTCCTTATTCAGGGCTAAGGAGGTCAGAAACAAGCCCAGAACCCCCAAAACTACACCTTCACCACCTTGAAATATTTTCTGATTTATATTAAAGTATAAAAAAAAAAGCCTACAGTCCATAAAATAGCATTTTATAAAATGCCTTTTGAAACATCGTACGTTGCACTGACTGTTTAGTTAAGACGCAATGACGCAGTTTGGAGGAGCCTGTCTTTTACTGGGGATGTATAGGTATCACCCAATCAGGCATTTAATGTTGCTATCCAGCAATGTTTAGAATATTTGTGGCCACACAACTGTTGTCACAACCCATTTCCAAAGATCTCCATTAACCAAAATGAAACTCTGCACCCGTCAGTTGTCAACCCCACTACACCCGTCCCAGTTACCACCCAAGCTCATCACCGTCGGTCTGAGTTACTTTCTATTGCCTTGATGACACACCACAACCAGAAGCAACTTGGAGATGGACCGGATCATTTCACCTTACAGCTGATAAGTCCATCCTGTAGGGAGGTCAAGGCAGGAGCCTGGAGGTAGGAACTCAAGCAGGGGCCACGGAGGAGGGTCGCTCATTGGCTCGCTCCCCATGCTTTGCTCAGCCGGCTTTCTTAACAGCACCCAGGATCCCAAGCCCAAGTGTGGCATTGCCTACAAAGGGCTGATCCCTCTCACATCAATCATTAATTAAGAAAATGTCCAGTAGACTTGCCAATCCAGTGGGGACGTTATCTCAGTGGAGGTTCCCTCCTCCAAATTGCTCTAGCTTGTATCAAGTCTACACACCATCGAACCCCATTCCTACCCATCCCATTCACATCCAACTTTGTTACCATCACCCACCCCCTTTCTAGCACCCTACCCTGTTACCAGCCAGCCCCTTATTACCCATCCCCACTATCACCCACCTCCACGACCACACACGTCCATAACCTAATAGCAGCAGATAATCCATCACTCCGTTCTCTGTCTGTGTGCGTACTCCGTGCAATTACGTTGAACCTGTGATAACCTGTGTGTCTAGCCTCTTGCACTTGAACCTAATCATCGTGAAGTTGCTCCATGTTGGACAGATGTTATCTTACTCTTACAGACAGACCATCTTAATTACCTATTCATCGTGGATGTTTTTATTTTCAGTTGTTTCCATTTAGGGCTTGTATTAATGAAGCTGTTTATTCTCGTTTCTAGAAAAATATCATTTGGTCACCATCACTCTTAAGTGGTGTTGAATCCATGAAGCCAAAGCAAAATTATTATTATATTAGAGGCATGTGTGATAAAGCCATCAAGCATTCAGCCGTGTCACATTTCCATGACTTGACATTATTTATAGACATCTACTCTATTCTACCCTTCTATTTGTCTAATTTAATGCAAGGAGACACTGTATTGATGACTTTAGCTTTGTGTTAAGTTTTTAAATAAAAGTGTGATTCTTCAGGCATTTTTTTTTTTTACTTTTCATTTAAAATTTATTTCTATTATTTATAATTATTTTTAACCTATGTGTATTTTTGTTTCTGTGTATGTGTACACTGATGTGTGTAAAGGTTCTTAGGGAGGCCCAAGGAAGGTTTTAGATCCTCTGGAGCTAGGAATGCAGGCAGTTGTGAGGTCATAATTCTTTAATAAAATGCCCATGCTCTTTATGGGGGTGAGTGGTATAGCCTTAGATGTGCACTTTGGTTTTATTTAATAACTCTCATGGATTCATGGCAAAAGACAGTTTATTCTTTGCTAATTCAATCTCTGGTCCTAGAGGGTTTCAGCATCTGTTACAATCTAATATTAAAGATATAAGCCTGGACTTAGAAGACTTAAGCCTCTATACAATCTAATCTTCAAACATAAACCTAGAATGTTTCAGCCTCTGAGACTTACTGCTGACTAAGCTCACTCAGACTACCTGTCTTCTGAACTCTGAACTATAAATTGTAAACCATCTGCTCTTGGCTCTTTGCTTTTTCTCTTAGCTTACTGTGCTCTGGCTCTGTTCTTAGCTCCTTCTGAATTGTACTGTCTGTGAGCTGACTGCACTCACACTGCCTGACTGAACTAACTCTCTGCTTCTCTCTGATCTCTGCCTCTTGTCTGCATTCCACCTGCTTCTACCTCACTTCCCTTTGAGCTCTGCCTCCACACTCTGCTTCTACCTTACTTCCTTCTCTGAACTCTGAATCCTCCACTCTGCCTGCTTCCCATTTGTTTCCATACTCCTAGGATTAAAGGCGTGTGCCACCACCACTTTCTGAATTGAGTTTTAAGTTGTGTGCTACATTGGGATTAAAGGTGTGTATTAACATTCTACCCTAGAGCAGCCATGCTGCTGGATTAAATGATTAAATATTCCTCTACAGAGTGTAGCATTGTAAGTAACTCTTATGCTCACTCTACCTGCTGTAATCTCTTTCTCTAACTTGCCCATTGCATTAACTACATTCACCAGGAGAGGACCGATTTCACTGTGGCACATATATGAGCTGCTCATCTGTGCCATGGAGGGGTGTATAGAGAGTATATATTCTTTACAGAAAAGTCTGTGGGACTAGCTTTAATTGCTCATGGGAAACTAAATTAAAAGTAGCAACTCATTGTGTGGAGTTATTAAACTTTGGTTAAAAACAGGAGAAGACGTTGTACATTGGAAATGAAAGATAATTTCTATTTATTAAAAACACTTTTGGGGGTGTGGATACTGAATGAGAGAGGTGAGATGATCCTAAGTCTAGGCTAACATTTACTGAATACAGAAAGTCAAGCACAGAGCTTAAACTTTTGTGTACACCATGGGTAGCTGACTATCTTATTAATCCTATTATGTTCTAATTATCTCTTCCAGTTAACCATCTTAATAACATCTCTTTGTGACAGCTTTATCAAGACATAATTTGCATACAATAAAATTAACCCTTTTAGAGGGTATGGTTCAATGGCTGTTAGTGTGTTCATGGGGTTGTGCACCTTGTCACTGTTTGGTAAGAGGTATTTGCTGCCTGGCAGTAGCAACAGAGGCCTACCCCTTGGCATTAAAGGAGAGAGAGAGAGAGAGAGAATCCTGTCAAGAAGAAACGCTTTGCTCAAATAGGGGCAAGATATCAGTTCAATTCCCTGGTGGGGACTTTGGTCCCCTCTCCTGGCAACCAGTTATTGAAATGCACACACTACACCCTGGGACCACACACTCTCCTGGCGAGACACAGAATGCCTGTATCGGCTGGTAGGATGAACTCTTAAGCAAAGTCCATGTTAATTTCCACCTGCAATGATATGCTCAACTTTCCTACCATGTCTAAGAAACTATTGGTTTGTCCGTGATCAAGAATGTTCACATCTCATTTCTTTCTACAGGTTCTGTAGTTTGAGCTCTTTCTTACTCACAGTTGTTTGGTTGAACCTGAGTTCGTTTTCATACGTGGTGTGTGGCAGGAGTCCAACTTCATTATTTTGCATGCGAATAGTTACCCAGGGGCATTTGTTGAAAAACCTACATGCCTTTCTGTTAAGTGGTCTTTAGAACTTGCAGAAAGTCAATTAACCTTAAGTGTGAGGGTTTGATCTCTAGATTTCAATTTCTACTCGGTTGATTTGTGTTTAGCCCTATGCCAGTTCCACACTCATTTAAACAATTAATGGGGTAAGGAGACAGCCTATGGAATGGGGAGAATAATCTTTGTTAACTGCTTGTGTGGCAGAATATTGCTATCTGGACTATGCAAAGAGCTAAAAAGATTAATTTTAAAAAAGAAAAAGAAAAAGCCAATCAAACCTATTGATAAATGAGCTTAAGATGTGAACACACTGTTTATTAATAAACAAACATTAAAAGATGAAATACAAATGGACAATAAACATGAAAAATTCCAAAGTCATCAGAGGAATGCAAATTAAACTACGTTGATATTCCATCTCACCCTAGTCAGAATGAGTGCCACCAAACAACAACAAATGGCAGCTATGACAGAGAGAGAAGGGATCCGTTATATCAGGGGTGCTCAACTTTCCTAACACTGTGACCCTTTAATACAGTTCCTCATGTTATGGTGACCCCCAGCCACAAAATTATTTTCATTGTTGCTTCATAACTGTAAATTTTGATACTGTTATGGATCCTAATGTAAATATCTGGTATGAAGATGATCTTAGGCGACCCCTGTGAAAGGGTTGTTGGACCCCAAAAGAGTCTCGACACACAGATTGAGAACCACTGCCTTATGCACTGATTTTGAAAATATAAACTAGCCCAGCCACTATGGAAATCAGTATACATGTTGCTGTAAAAACTACAAACCAGCCAGATTATACACGTGAAAGGTTCTAAGTCAACATCTTAGCATGCTTGTACATCAATGTTTACTGCAGCAATTGTCACAATAGCTAAATATAGAACCGACTCAGGTGTCCATCACAGAAGTATGGGTGAAGGAAACATGCTGCATATCATGACGGAAAATTCTCAGCCAGGAACATCGAAGCTTTGTGATTTCCAGGAAGAGGGGTGCATGTGGAGATAATCACATTGAGTGAATTAAGTCTAACTCAGAAGACAGATGCACCTGCTTTATCCCATGTGTAGGTAAAAGGCTTTGTATAGGTCAGCGGTTCTCAGGCTGTGGGTCACAACCCCTTTGGGGGTTGAATGACCTTTTTATTCAGGGTTTGCCTAAGACCATCAGCATATCAGATATTTACATTAGGATTCATAGCAGTAGGAAAATCACAGTTATGAAGTAGCAACAATAATAATTTTATGGTTGGGGGTCACCACAACATGAGGAACCGTATTAAAGAGTCACAGCATTTGGGAAGTTGAGAACCACTTGTATAGACTCATAAAATCATGTATGTGCTTATCAACCCCAGCACCAGCGCCTGGCCAAGGCTCAGGGGACACCGTGGAGAAGGAGGCGAGAAAGAATGTAAGAACCGAGGAGGGGGGAGCGCGAAATGCTGTTTTCTGGACATGTCACGGCTGTAACATTCATGAACTCCCAGTAGCTGTGGTCATCTGCACAGATCAAGCCAGTCAGCATGCCCAGAGAGACATGGGAGGAGCCCGGCTGGCCCCACCCCTTGCCGAGGAGCTATTGACAGTTGATAAGTGCTGGGAGGAGGGAGAATTCATTTTTCTTCCCCATGCAGTAATCAGTTACCCCTCAGCCATGTACACTTGGGCATCACTGGACCTAGTGAATTATTTTTTTTTAAATGTTGGGCAGAGGGGATGCACTGGGGGCTGTGGAAGGAGTTGGGGGGAGAAGATGAGGGCAGATATCATGCTTCATTATATACATGCATGAAATTCTTGAGAAAAATAAAAACAAAATTAAATGTAAAGTGAAAGTAATTAAATTATACATTCAGTCCACAATTTAAATAATATTGGGAAAGTATTACAACTTTGTTGTCTTGAATTTCAATTTTATAATTACCCTGTCAGTTTCCTTAAAGAATTCAGCTGTGGTTTTGATCAGGAGCAAGCTCAGTTTTTACGTCAACATGAAGACTGTTATCATCTTCAGTCCCGCTGACATGGAAACTTTTTCCCATGCTATCTGACTTTACTTTCTTTCAACAATGCTGTTCATTTGGGAAGCATAAATTTGTATTTCTTTTTTAAAGGTCTATTCCCATTTTATTCTCTTCACCATTATTTTTCAATTTTAAAAAGGCTTTACATCGTATTTTATGTGTATTGGTGTTTGGCCTGCCTGTATGTTTGTGTATCACACGTGCAGTGCCCGTGAAGGTCAGAAGAGGGAATCAAATCTCCCAGAACTAGAGTCACAAACAGTGGTGAGCCACCGTGTGGGTGCTGGGAATCGAACCTGAGACTCCTGCAAGAGCAGCCAGTGCTCTTACCCCTGAGCCATCTCTCCAGTCCCTCACTGTTGTTGAACTTGAATGTCTTTTACTTTTCTTAGTTTACTCATTGTCTATAAATACAATTGTATCCATGCCTCCTATCGTATCTCCAAGCTGTGTTGAACTTGTTGACTTGTGAAACAGTTTTTCACTGTGCATCCCTTAAAATTTCCTATGTAGAAGATTCCAATATCTGCAGCCAAACATAGTACTCACTGACTTTCTTTCTCCAGTCTTTATGTCTTTTGTCTCATTTTCTTTGCCATTTGCTTGAGCTAGGAAATTAAATTCTTTCAGCATCATTTTGAACATTTCAGAATAGAGGTTGTACCCCCTGTGCCGATTTTTCTCAGCTCTCATTCTTTTCGATGCTGTTGTAAATGGAACTGTTTAATTAACATAAAATTTCCCTTTATTTATTCTCCCTATAGAAGCACAATGGACTTTTGCATACTGTTCTCCTGCAAACTTGCTGAATGTCTAGACTCTTTTGTTGGTTCAAAAGGGGGTTTTAAAGCAAATTTTTAGCGTTTTCTAAGTAGAAGAGCATGCCATCTGCAAACAGCATAGTTTTGCTTCCTCCCTTCAATCTGGTCGGACTCTGTTGTACTTCCCTTTGTGATTGACTCAGCAAAAGTCTCCACCACAGTGCTGGAAACCCAATGCAGAAGCACAGACATCTGTGTCTTCATGGATTTAGGAGGGGACACTCTGTTCCTCTCCACTACATCTGACAGAGCTCTTCGGAATGTTTGTAGATGACATTTTTCAGGATGTAGACATTCTCTTCTATTAAGATATTATGAAATAGAATTTAATTCCACTTTTTTTCCTGCATCAGTGGAGATGATCAAGTGTCCTTTGATTTTTTATTCTGGTTTATATGGCATGCTGCATTCATTGATTTTCAGGTGTCTATACATTTTTAACGGTGTGTGTGTGTGTGTGTGTGGTGTTTGTGCCTTGTGATTGTAGTACACATGGAGGCCTGAAGAGGGCATCACATACCCGGAGCTGGAATTACAGGGTTATGAGTCCTCCAATGTGAGTGGTGGAGACTGAACTCAGGTCCTCTCAGAGAGTAGCAAGCACTCTTAATTGCTGAGTGATCTCTCTAGCCTCTACATTATTTTTAATTGTTCAGGTAAGTCCCACTTGTGAATTCCTTTCCATACGTGAATAGTGGGGTTTCTGTGTGTCTACTGATAAGAGTTTTGTTCCATGGTTTCCTATTGGGAACTCTCCTTGGTTGTGATCTCAAAATAACACTAGTTTCATACCAAGAATTGGGAGGTGTTCCTGCCTCTGATAAATTTTGGAGACTTTTATAATTGCAATGCATTTCTTCCTTTACAATTTCATACACGTACATAATGTTCTTTGATTAAAGTGTAGTTAATGGCTTCTCAGGGAGCTAGAGGAGTCTCCTCAGTAGTTCAACTTCTGGTACGTTCCCTTTGCTCAAGCAGATAGTACCTCACCCACCCACCTGTGCTCACACAGACGACCCTAATGAAAACACAGTCCCCAATCCACCTGCACACAATTTTGTCGTTAAGTGTAATTAAATGCAGTGGGTTACAAAAACAGAAACAAAAGGCATGGGGGCTTTATAAAAAAAAAGTATTAATTTTTCTGAAATACTTGGTAGAATTTAATAGAAAAGCTATTTGCGCATAGTGCTTTAGTCTATAGAGAATATAAAGATATAAAATTTCTCTGTATTTTTTTCTCTTTTTTTGTTAGAATTTTTAAAAATTTTTCTTCTCTCATATAAGACATTCCAACACCCTTCCACCCTTCCCTTCACTCCTCCCACTCACACATCTCCCCTCTCCCCCAGATCTACCCTCCTCACTCCCACCCTCACCTCTCCCCAAGTAAGACCCGTCTTCCCAGGGTTACTGCTCAAACATGACACAACCAAACGGAGCAGGGCCAGGCACGATTCCCTTCCTCAAGGTTAGACTAGCTCTTAAGTACCTTGCTCCCCTACTGACTTGCCTAGTCCGACTTTTCTGCTTTGAAGCTTTGGCCTGGTAAGTTGCCCAACACCAAGGCTTGGTCAGTCACTGCTTTCTACAATGTTGTGATTAGACAAGACACCCTGAGGGACTGCTTTGACTCTGATAGTCTACATTTTCCTGACCCCAGTGGGCTCCTGCATCAAGTTCTAGGTGGCCTCTTGTCTATTGTACTTGGACCTGCTGTGATGTCAAAAATCAACTGTTGGTTAGGGGAAAAGTTCAGGTTCTGGGGCCAAGAGAAACCCTGGCTGAGCCCTCCAGACTTAGCCATCACTTAGCCATCACTGCAGTCTGTTCTACTGGCCCCCACTCGCTGTACAGCAGGCAGTGCCTCCGGTAGGTGGTCTTTGATGGTAAGATCTGCCTGAGCTGTTTGTAAGGAACTCGGACTTTTTTTTTTAACCTCTCACTGGCTGAAACCGCAAACCCTTCACTTGCCCTGTGCCAAGTGACGCATGGGTGGCTATTAGTGGGCCCACAACCCCACCCTCATAACTAACACTCATGCTACTGGTTTCTGAACAGTGTCTGGAAAAGCTGGATGGTTCATGGTTTCTCTCACCTCCAGGACCACCCTCTACCTTGTCCCCCTCTGCTTCATTCTATTAATATCCCTAAACCCTGTCATCAGCCCCACTCCAAAACCTCTCACCCTAGGTTGGAGTCTTGCTTTACTGTGCCCTAGAACAAACTATTCTTCGATACCATAAACATCCTCAAACCTTCCTCCATTTGGAGACGAGCAGTTTCATGATACGTCTGTGCTTGGCTTCCAGCAGTTTGTCATTCACTGATTCTTCTATGTCGAAGAAAACAGCCTTGACTCAGGACATGTCTGCTGTTCCCTTCTGAATTTACATCTAATTGCAAGAGAAAATTAGAAGCAACTTCAGAGTCTAAAATGCTTGGCTATTACTGTGTCAAATGTGAGTGACGATCAAATACAGCAGCACCAGGATCTGACTTCTCTCCAGCAGCAGTCACCTGACCCTTGCCCCCCCCCTTCTAAAAAGGCCAAGCTGTGTTTTCTGCTTGCATGTGGTTCCTAGAGCTCGCTGCTAGTCCTTGCTCTGTCTTCCAGGAACCTGCAAGCATCGGACCGTACCCCTGGCACGAGCCGTTTCACATCATTGTATTTTTCTTTTATAGATGGCAATTCCAATCTTGTGTGGAGGCGGGAGACTTCCATTTAAACTCCTTTTTAAAAACAATATATATTTTAAATTAGCTAGTGGGGTTTCATAAGACGTCTTCATACATATTTAGTCACAGTTAGTCCAACCTCTACTTTTCCTTCCCCACCCCCCTTTATCCCCATTTAAGCCTCTATCTCCCAATATTCTCCCCCTGTATTTTCTATCTTATATGTCCTGCTAGCCCCTCTAAATTATATTGCTTTCCTTGGATTGTGAGATGACAGGTTCCCAAGTAACCATTTTCGTGCACACTCCAGTGTGGTTAGCCAGACCTTCCCCTGTCTCACATGAGCTCCTCCTCCTACAGGGATATAGATGTTGAGCCTATTCAACAATGCCGGGCCAAGGCGGACGGATGCCTGGCCAGGGCCACTGAGGAAGACACAGCAAGCTGCTGATGAAAGTATTTGTTACTGGAGCAAGAAGTAAAAAGACAGTGGATGTGAGTGTTAAATCTCTAAAGTCCTGGTCCACGTATCACAAAAGCTTGTTGTTTCCCTTTGCTGATAAATCAATTCTGGCTGCAGCTCAGGATAGGTTTTTATTTTTATTTTTTGAATTTCATATGTTAGTACTGTATTTGCATAATTTCTATCCTTCACTTTTCCACCTCCGGGTCCTTCTAAACCCTCTTTCCTCTCAATTTGTGACCTCCTCTATAATTATTATTGTTACACCACACACACACACACACACCACTGAGTTCATTTAGTGTTCCTCTTGTGCACATGTGTTTAAGGCAGGCCACTCTTTTAGACATGACAGGAAGCTGCATCCATGAAATCTCAACAATAGGATCACCTAAACAAGACCTGGATAATGGCAATATCATCATGTTGACATCCCAACACAAATGGGGGAAATCTCAGAAGATCCCACGGGTAGATGAATAGCTACAGGCAATCAATGGCTGATGAGAGAAGGAAAATCTGTTTACCTTCTCCAGGGATGAACTTTCTGACTGTTATCCAATCCCAAGTGGCCAACTCGGGTGGGAGGAGGGGGAAGGGTGCTGCTTTATTCTGTGGGAAGGCAACATCCCTCAAAGCTCATGGGAAGTCAGAAGTCCCAGCCTCAAGGTGCCTCCTTCTCAGAGGTAACAGAGAAGTGAACAGGGATGATCTCACTATCCATCTTCCCAAAGCTTGGAAGAATTGTTAAATGTTTTGCCTATGTGTAGCGTGCTGATTTCCTCCAGCTGTGACATGACTACCAGCCACCATAAAGCAGAGACTGCTGTGGTGACCTACAGAAGAGCTTGGCCCCATAGTCATGGCAAAAGGTAACCAGAGCACCACAGCAATAATGAGATGAGTGGTAACAGTGACGTGATTGGGCAATCCTCTCCAGGAGAGGGGAGGGATATGGCAAGACCCTCACCTGAGATTTCAGGCACTGCTCTCTCTACCCAGCAGCTATGAGTGGTCTTGGGCTTGAGACAGGGATGTAGCAGTTAGGTATCATGCTTTTACCCTCAATTTAGGGAACGAGAAAGGAAGGGTATAAAGAAAGAGAGATGGAGAGAAATCTTCACCATCCTTGTAGGCAGCCTTGATAGACAGAAAGAGAGAAAGGAAGAAATATGCACAGCCCTTTTTGGCAGTCCAAAGGTTTGAGAACAGGAATTGATAGTGAGTTAGACTAGCATCTCAGTACAATATCCTCAAACCCAATTTCTCCAACTGATGTTCTTCTAAGCAATAACCAACAAACCAACCAACACAACCAGTGACCAACTAACCAACCAATCAACCAATCCGGCTCTTGGGGCTTCAACATTTATATACTCTAAGCAAAAGTTCTCAGCAGTCCAAGCGGAATGTGACTGTAAGGACAAGCTACATGTGACAAAAGAGCTGCACATAACCAAATTATAGCCACTGGCATCGAACAGTCCAAATCAATCTACTACCATCCACCACACCTGGGATGGGAATGACAACGTGGTCCAAACGCCATTTTTCATATTTAAAGAAACCAAAATAACGAAACTTCTAGTGTCCCACTACATGGGAATTATTCAGCAATGAAGCTGTCATGAGATCATTACCAAGACTGGGGTGGGACTTTTAGTGACATAGACTCCTTTGAGTTACTTAAATTCCTGTCATTAACCCTTTACCCATGCTCCTGCGAGTAAGCCTTCATGTTCCTGTAAATGACCTCAATGAACCCATTGGGCTACCAAGTTGGACTTGGATGGACGCATCTTTCAGTGTGGCAGGGGTGTGTCTGGGAAGAGGAAATGTTTCTGTTTCCCAGGAAAAAGTTACACAGCAGTATCCTACGTAGAGGCACCTCTTCAGAGCATGTGGTCTGCAATAAGCCTGGCTGAGAATATTATACAAATATTTGGGACTGCAAACTGGACTAAAGCAGAGAGAAGAGTCAGAATATGTCTTATGTCTTTATTTCTTCACTAATTAAACATTAAGAACACACACACATTTAATTATTGCCTGACAGTATTCATAGTTGAAAAAGTATTAATATATGGGGTGGAGTATACCAATTTTCTTTTTCTTTTTTTTTTAAATCATATTTTGCCTTCAATTTCTGAAAATAGCCAACATTGGTGATGTAAAGCTTTTGTGTCTTAATAGTTCGAGTATTGTTAAATTGTCATGGGTCAAGCACAGATTTTCTTTTCTTCTTGACATGTTAATTTGTCAGCGCAGAGAACAAAGAATACTGACTTACAATTTAGAGGCATTAGGAAAAGCTGCCAATTATGGAATCCCTCTCACCACTTGGAGCAAGCTCTAAAGCCCAGCCTTAACCCCTTCTGTGCTAAGTTAGAGCTTCTGAAAATGTGTCACTAATCACCACCTGGAGGGGCTCAGACTTCAAACTCCTGGAGAAGAAGAAACCTAAGTTTCTATTCTGTAATGAGCAGAAGTGTGCCCAGTGCTTCCTGGAAATCTCCCAGGACTTAGAGCTGGGAGGACAGCTCATAAGGACAGGATTTTACCATTATTTCCATCTTACTCAAAAACCATGTGTGTTCTGTACAGTCTGGAGAATTTGAGTGCATGGCAAGTAAAAGATAAAATAGTAAATAAACAACATGTAGCAGATAGAGAGAAGCAGAAGATACATACATACATACATACATACATACATACATACATACATACATCAAGCTGATGCTCACAGCATCCATCATCAGCTAAGATGGGAGTATCCTATTTGACAGCAAACAGAAATCAGCAGCATCAAACGGAGCCTTACAAACATCCAGAAGAATCCTGGGGACGCTGATTGAGGACCTCTACATTGAGAGCATCCTGGCAAGCAGGTGTGCTTGCTCCTCTGCTCTCTCCATGGACCTGAGCTGAGCTTCTGGCTTCCTGTTCCCAACACAGACACTTGTTAATATCGTGGGATGGACAAGAATAACCTCTCTTAGAAATGGCTCCCCTTCTTGCTGTTCTCAAGGACACAGTTTTCACTGATGGACTGTACACTGTTCTCGCTCCCTGTTACAGAGCCCAGGGAAGTGTGCAACCTGCCTTCAATCAAGGAGTCTTGGAAGACACTTGAAATAAACGTGCTTTGGGGTTTGGGGTGGGAGGAGGAGGGAATAGGTTACCAGAGTCAGCTTCTCAGAAGCTCAAACAACACGTGACAATTTACCAGTATACAGCACTTTGCAGCTTTCTCCTTTACTTACTTCCCTTTCCCTTTATAGCCCTTCACTGGGGACCGAACCTAAAACCTTACCAACACTAAGAAAGGACCTTACCACTGCCCAACATCCCTAATCTGTCTTTTTTTCCATTCTCATGCAAACCATTTCTCTCTTGTATTAAAGTCCTGTACAACTAGACGTTTTGCTTCTGATATCTTCATCTGGGCACAGTAAGGAGAACTGGATCACTCTTGGATCACTCTGTGAATTGAATGGTTTATTAACAGCTTCCCTAGATCACAGCATCAGTAGGTTATGACATCACTAATCCATCACCATCCCTAGCTCATCAGCATCCTTAGTTTATCATCATCCCTAGCTCATCAGCATCCTTAGTTCGTCATCATCCCTAGCTCATCAGCATCCTTAGTTCGTCATCATCCCTAGCTCATCAGCATCCTTAGTTCGTCATCATCCCTAGCTCATCAGCATCCTTAGTTCGTCATCATCCCTAGCTCATCAGCATCCTTAGTTCGTCATCATGTCTAGAGCATCATCATTCGTAGTCCATCATCACCTGTAGTTCATCAGTATCTCAAGTTCATCATCAGCCGTAGTCTATCGTCATCCCTGGTCCATCATCATCCCCAGTGCACACCAGTCCTAGTTCTTCATCATCTTTATTTCACAGCATGCCTGGTTCAGCAGCATCCCTAGTTCATCAGCGTCTCCAGTTCGTCAGCGTTCCTAATCTACTAGCATCTGTAGTCCATCAGTACCTAGTTGTTAGTAGCAACTGCCTCTTTTTCTCCTGATTGGACACAGACTAGTGTCTTTATGCATCCAATTGTTCCCTAGACGAATGTTCTGGTTGGTGCTGTGATACAAATACTCCTAAATGATTTACCCTGAAGTCACAGCAGACAGGCAGTGGCGACGCTCAGAGGGACAACCTGAAAGTCACCGCAAAGCTTGAGACCAATGAGAAGCCCTCACTCCTATTTTCTTTTGTAAGGGGACAGGGTTTTTAGCTTAGCGGTTGAATTAGAGGAAAGCTGGCAGAGCTTTATTACAAATAAGCAATAGTTAACCAAATCATGAAAGAAAATAGAAAGTATAGTCCATGAATGTTATGGGTACTGAGAAGGTGAGGTGTGAGAGTGAGTAATGGGAAATGAATTATTCACGTTTCAAATGTGGCGGCAGACTCACAAGCCACCTTTTAGAACATGATGAGTGACAGAGCAGGGCTCACTGGTAATCAGAAGATAATTGTCTTACTCATGGCTTGGTGCTTTTGAGTCTTTTCTTTCTTCCCTAACAAAGTTCCCTAGCGAGTGGTCCACAGCTGAGGCAGATAAACCTTGTCACCATCATTTATAGCTTCAGCCAGCTTTTCTGTTTTTCCATCTCCATCACCAGTCTTATCTTTCAAAGTGTCTCTTTACTGAAAGTGGCTTTGAGACTATCATGTCAACATGCCTACACAGCACGCAGCTGAGGTGGAGAGTAGCAGGTGAGCCAGTTCTGGGGGAAATGCTTTCCCAGATGCCCAACCCCCACAGTTTCCCTTATAACTGCTTGTCTAACATTAACTCTCGGACAATTTCCTTTGTAAGAAAGCTGATGAAAGGTACTTTTGATTTTCTTTTAACCTAGGCTCGCAGGCACTCTAACAGTTAGAACACCACTGCTGTGGTGAGTTTAATGAGCGAGCAGTACTCAGTCAATGTGTTTACAAAGACTGGAGTTTAAATTAAGGTTGGGGAGGACGTTACAGTCAGCTAGGATTGTTTGTTTATTTTTCCTTTTTTACAGCGTCTGTGTAGCTCAGGCTGGCCTCGAAGCTATGGTGGCCCTTCTAACTCAGTGTCCTATGTGCTGGCTCTTATTTAGGGTATATGTGTGGTTAGTGTGTGTGTGTGTGTGTGTGTGTGAGAGAGAGAGAGAGAGAGAGAGAGAGAGGGAGGGAAGGAGATCGCACATGCCTGAGTCCACATGCACATAGGTGTACATGCATTTAATGACTAGCATTTAGTCCTGGGGGTCATCTTCAGGTCCATTTGGCAAGCGTGGGTGAACAACAAGCCCCAGGATCCTCTTGTAAAACTGGGACTGTAGGTATGCACAGCCCTGCCTGGCTTTCCACGTGGGGCTGAGCCACAAACTCACATCTCAGTGCTTGTATCAGAAACACTTTACTGACCCAGCCATCTCCCAACTCCTAGAGTTATTCCCAATGCTTCAGCAGCATCCACATTTTCTACTTAGAAATATTGAGATTTACTTGAAAACCATGTCTTCTTTTTACCAATAGTCATGTTTCTATGCAAATTAGCTTCATGAACATGTTTGTTTAACTTAGTTCTATTTATTGACAAGTGCTCTCTGGCTTGTACCTGGCATCTCCCAAATGCTCACCTGTTAAACTTTCAGTCCTCAGGGGGATGCCATTGAGAGGTGTTGGCTGGAACCTTTAAGAGAGGTCCCTGGAGTTGGGAGGAATTGCAAAGGCATGCTGCCCTCTAGAGGGGTTGTTAGACCTCCAAGTCTTTCCTCTGCCTCTCTTGGTCCCTGGCTGTGAGACATCCACCATGCACATCCTCCATGATGTGCTGAGTCCCTGTGTGCCAAAAGCAACAAAGCCTTTGTTCACGACTGGAGCAGCAGTGCTGTGAGCCAAGACAAACCTACCAACTTAATCAGCTGATTAACTGGTTAATTAATTAATTAACGGTCTCGGTTATTTTGTTACAGTACCAGGAAGATAGCCAGCTCCCAGAGAGAATGCAGTACTCGCGGTCCATATGCTGGGTCTCCAACCCTGCAGGGTTACGGGCTAACTGCATGGAACCTATTCTTTGTATGGAACAAGGGAGATGGTGATGGAAAGGAAATGAAAAGTGAAGGTTAGAAGTAAGGGCGCAGCCTCCACATGCTCTGAGGACCAAGCAAGGTCAAATACCATAAGGAGCAGACACAGGGCAGTTGCGAGGCTCCAGCACGTCCCAGTTGTCTTGTGTGTGCTTTCATCTCTCGTCCTCACCAGCAACAGTGCTATCCCGACTCTGGTGAGGAGTCGCTTCTTTATATACATTTCCGCACTGCTGTAGTTTCTTGGGGCTGTGGAAGGCAGTTTTCAATCTCAGCTCTAGTGATGTGTGTCCAGTTCATGTTCTGCAGCAGTGCTCAGCCCTGACAATGAAGGGTACTCAGCAGCCTTGCCTTCTACCTACTAAATGACAGGAGCACTTCACAGTTTTAACAACCAAACGCATCTCCCTACATCCTCAAGTGTCCCCGAGGCCTTGATGTGGACCAGGGGACATCGTCTCTTTGTTAGAATAAATTCGGATTATTTAGTACTCGGGTTGGTAATGGTTTTGTGGCTGGGTTCTGAGTGAGACAGAAAATCATTATCATTCAATGAAATGACTCAATGATACAAAATTCCCACTGAGGACATCCAGAAAGGTCCAGTCCAAGTGTGAGTTTCTTTTTGCTCAGTATGAAGTTTGGAAAACGTGAAAGTCCAGCCACCACCAAATGGGTTCTCTGCCTGATGCATCCAGGGTTGAGGGGGAGAACTGACATGGAAATAATTCATCCTCCCCAAGAACTTAAGGTCTCTCGGTGTGTTATACACCCATGTGCCTGTGTCTTATGTGTGCATGTGTGCATGTATATATGTTGTGCATATGTGAATGGTATATTTGTGTGTGTGGTATATATATATGTGTGTGTGTGTGTGTGTGTATGTTATATGCATATGTGTGTAAGTATGGTATACATGCATGAGCGTGTATAGTATATGCACATGTGTATGTGTGGTATATGTGACTGGTGTGTGTGTGTGTGTGTGTGTGTGTGTGTGCACATGGACACACAGAAGACAGAAGAGGAAATTAGGAGTTCTACTCTACCACTCTCCACCTTATTTCCTTAAAGGCAGGGTCTCTCACTGAAACTGGAGCTAGGCTGGCAATCAGCAAAACCAGGAATCCTCATTCTCTCTACCCCCACAGCACTAGGGTTACAAGTGGTGTGTGATACATCTGGCTTTTTTAATGTGATACTGGAAATTCCAACTCAAGGCCTCCTACCCGCTGAGTTGTCTCCTCAGCCCACAACGTCATTTTGTAGTCTGCTCAGTATCAAAGAGATATGTTCCTTTATATGGGAACAGCTGATCTTACCTAGCGAGAAACAGATAGATGATAGATACATAGAAGGTGGATGGATGGATGGTATACATGGATGGGTGGATGGATAGACAGGCAGACAGAACAGGAGTTAGAGGCTTACATTTATCAAAGTCTTAAACGAGGACCCCAGGCCATCGGTCAGTCTCTCTGTTATCAACGTTTCTAAAATTTTCCTATTTGTGACCATCCTAATATATAATGTCATCTTCTAGAAGCCAAGATATTTGGATATCTATGACTCAGAGCCACCAGGCACTATAATATAGTAACTTCAGAAGGACAAAATAAAATAAAATAGATATATCACGGAGCCTGGTGCCACACACCTGACATCCAACGACTTGGAAAGCCAAAACAAGAGAATCACAAGTACAAGACCAGGCTGGGCTTGATAACAACTTAGTATAAATAAATAAATAAATGCGAGCAACTGGAGGGATCAGCCAATCATTAAGAACTTCACTGCTCTTGCAGGGGATCTGAGTTTGGTTCCCAGTACCCATGATGGTCAGGTTAAAACCATCAATAACTCCAGCCTCAGGGCATCTGAAGTCCTCTTCTGTACCCTGTAGGTGTGTCACTCAGAACGCCAACCACCCCCCATGGCCTGACACCCACCCACATACACACACACACACACACACGTGTGTATAAAAGTAAAATAATTTAAAAACAAATAAATACAAGAAAAAAATAAAAAAGGAAAGAAAAAATGAAATTGAGGGCAAGGCATACAGTTCAGGGGTAGAATGGCAATCATTTTATTTCTGTTCACACAGGAGCCAATGGGTTTGCAGGCCAAACTTGATTTCCCTTTCATTATGTTGCTAAACAGATGTCTAGGACTCTAGTTAGAGTGGCAAGGGAGCACATGGGGAGCAGTAAATGACAGCATGCTGAGTCCATTTGCAAATAAAAATTCTAACTCAGTGAGAGCACAGAACCCACAGGTCAGCAAGGGAACCTGACGCCAGGTCCAATACAGAAAGCTATACACTAACTTATGTGTACTTACATATCCCTTACCATCGCCCTACTCCATAAATCGGTGACTCAAAGCTGAGGTCTAAATGGCTCCCAGAGCTGACCTGTCAGGAGAGGATCAAAAGGCATCTACCATCCCATCTTCTTCAAGCCTTACTGCTCATAATACTTTATGATCAATAAACTGAGCAAGTTCATTCTTCAAGACTCAGACAGGAGGACGTCCAGGGGTTGAATAGACCAGTCAACCATCCCGTGCTTAGAATTGCCAGTCATACAGCACCAGCAGAAAATGGACCCACCAGCACAGCACAGCTACCTGTCCCCCGGAGGATTCTATGCAGCTCTGATCCCAACCAAAACTCTGAGCCCACTCATCTCCTCTTCTGTTCTGTCTTATCAGTGTGGACCTGTACAGAGTCCAGAACAAACTAGTTGACTGTCTGATATTGAAACTTGTGGGGAGGGAGTGAGCAGAGATGTAAATCACCTGAGGGACAGACATGAAAACCCAAATTTAATTCCCCAGAGTCCGTATAAGAAGACAGGTGTAGTGGCAAAGCCTGTAACCTCAGTGTTGGGGAGAAGGAGGTAACAAAGGTCGCTGGTGCTCACTGTCAGTCATTCCAGGCAAACAGACAAGCTCCAAGTTCAATAATTGGCCTTGTCTCCACAAATAGGATGGAGAGCAATCGAGAAAGACATGTATCACCAACCTCTGGACCTCCAAGATCCACCTGCTGCCTCCTCTCAGTGTAACAAGAAGCCAGCAGAGCTAGGATGTCCGTGCACCTGGGAGCAACAGCACAAAGATGTTTGCTTGCCGAAAAAGAGCAGGGCAGAGTGGGGCTGGATGCAGAGCTCATCAAGGAAGCAGATGGAAGACACAAAGTAGGCAAATGGTATCCACTCTGCTACACCAGGCATTCAGTCAGCATGGGGACACAGGCATGTCACTCATC
Organism: Cricetomys ansorgei; assembly: GCA_026225945.1. Classification (NCBI taxonomy): domain Eukaryota; kingdom Metazoa; phylum Chordata; class Mammalia; order Rodentia; family Nesomyidae; genus Cricetomys; species Cricetomys ansorgei. The sequence continues at coordinate 8,338,172 of JAMJFZ010001012.1, forward strand.
ACTAAGAACTGGGCACTGCAGACTTCCTTTCCATCTGTCTTGGTGATGCATTTCCTTTTGGTTTGGTTTTGCACCAGAGACAGAATTTATAATCCTCCCACTCTCTCCTTCCTTCCTTCCCTCCATCCTTTCCTCCTTCCCTCCCTTCCTCCCCCTCTCTCCTCCCTTTCCTTCCTATCCCTTTCTCTCTCTTTTAATAAAATTTTCTGTGTATGCCCCCCCCCGCCCCGCTGCATGTACTTTTTACCACCTGTGTGCCCAATGCCCACAGAGGCCAGTAGAGGGCGTCAAATCCCCTAGGCCTGGAGTACAGACAATTGTGAACCACCCTGTCGGTGCTAAGAACTGAACTCAGGTCCTCTGCAAGAGCAGCCAGAGCTCTTGACTGCAGAGCCATCTCTCCAGTCTCTGGAAGATTTTAATATCAAGCAACATTTAATGAAAATATACTCTTCCTTAGAAATAACAGTCAGTTCTATAAAGAAATACATGGTTTGACTTCAGTAATTAGTAATTTGTACCCATCCTCACTTTGGAATGAGAGCCTATTATTTTAAGATTTACTATCTATTTTTATTTTACATATATGTGTGTTTGCCTACATGCATATATGTGAACTATATGGGTGCAGAGTAGACCAGGAGAGGGTGTGAGTCTCCCAATCTGGGTACTGAGAACTGAATCCAGATCCTCTGGCAGTGTAGCCAGTCCTCTTAACCACTGAGCCATCTCTCAGCTATGAATTAAAGCTGCCTGACTGCCTTTCAATTCCTGGGCCAGGAGCAGAGTTTGTCACAAGATTCATAACTCATTGTTCACCATGTACTGTGGATAGCACTTGTTCGAAGTCATTAGCTGAGTTCTCCAATCACCCAGTGATCAATTAATCCAATAGAAAAGGCATTTCTGTGCCACAGCTAATTTGGGCTTGTTAATGTATAATTAGTGCTCAGCATCTAACTTTCTTTTATTGAGACAATGTGAAACCTGGCAGAAGCAGGAATGATTTGCATGAAGTCAGAGAGGATTATGCAAACCCCCCTTTCAGATTAATGGAGGTAATAAATGATTTCCCAGCCATTTTTACATCTAAGTCTTTCAGAATAAAGACACTGGGAAGAGGTCCGTAGAGTGGTGTTCTGACAGCCAGAGCCTGCCAACTTGCAAGAGGCAATTTTTTAAGGATTTTGCAAGCTTATTGTTAACTATAACCGTTGTTGAATAATATAAAACCAAATATTGTTCTGATCTCTGCAACTATTGCAAGAACAAGAAAGATAGTGATCTCACACTGATCCCTGTGGGGCTGAAGGATGTTTCAATTTAATGAATATAAGTCATGTACAAGTTAAAAATACCTTGAAACTAGATCATTTATCAGATTTAATGACAAAAGACCTAATGGGAAGAATAGAGAAAGATGTAATCCCACTGGTCTGATCATGATTGAATAAAAATCATATTTTATCTACTAAGATACAAGTTTGGTATATACACACACACACACACACACACACACACACACACACACATATATATATATATGTATATATATATGCATATATATATGCAACATATATTTTATTTATTTTTAAGATTTATTTGTTATATTTGTGTGTACATGTGTGCACCTGTGTGAGTTTATACATTCTGTATACACACAGGTGTCTGAAAAGCCAGAAGAAACCTCAGATCACCTGGACTGGAGTTACAGGAAGTTGTGAACTGACAGGTAGGTGCTGAGAACTGAACCCAGGTCCTCCACAAGAGTAGTCAGTGCTCTTAACCACTGAGACATCTCTCTCTCCACCATGCTGTTTTTTCAATTAATTTAAAAGGACGCATTACCCCCTTTCATGTCCTCTATTCAGGCATTTCTGTTAGTATGGTTACATTATATACATTGTATAATGTGTTGTATGTATTCAAGTAGTGCATAGATAAACATATCATTTCCCTTTTAAATTAATTTATTGTTTATTTTGTGTGTGTGTATATTATTCATGTCTGTGTGTATATGCACAAGTGTGCATTTCCCCAAGGATGCCAGAAGAGGGCGTCAGATCCCTGGAACTGGAGTTACAGATGATTGTGTGCCACCATGTGGGTGCTGGGGACTGAACCAGGTCCATTGAAAAACCAGTAAGCACGCTTAACCTCCAAGCCAACTCTCCATGGAAAGCTAATTCTCTTCAGTGATGTACCTACTTGTATATTGCCCACACTCCTGAAAGGAACTAGTCACCCATGCTCATTCAAGTAACCCCTCACCCATCCCTATTGAGAAATCCCTCACCCATACTCCTGTGAGAAATCCCTCAACCATGCCCATATGACCATGTGAGTTACCCTTCACTCACGCACCAGTGGGAAACCAGTCACCCATGTCCCTGTGGGAAATCCTAATTAAATTCATTGGTTCACCAAGATACACTTGGGGAATTACCTCTTTAGTCTGTCATTGGTCCCCTGTTTGGAATGAATGGACATTTATTCATCTATCCAAGAAAATTCACACAACATTCTTCGATGGCTTATTTTTCTTTTTTCAGCATCTTCTTACTGTGACAAAACACAGAAATAAATATAGACTTTATCAAGTTTTCGAAGATCTTTGACTCAGACTTTTTGCGTCTCCACCATGAATCAATCTGCTACTAGTTTGGTCTGGTTTCTCAGTCTTTACAGAATCCACCAGGAGAACCTTCTGCTCTTTTGTGCAGGGCATTCTGAAGAGCCTCAAGAAGAATCTGAGCTAGACTCTGGTCCCTTCCCTTCCCTTCCCTTCCCTTCCCTTCCCTTCCCTTCCCTTCCCTTCCCTTCCCTTCCCTTCCCTTCCCTTCCCTTCCCTTCCCTTCCCCCTGTCCTGGTCTTGTTTCTGATTATCTGGACAGCCCTGTATTCTGTATTTGCTTTGTATCCTCTGAAGACGACTCAACCCTGCCTGCCTTGTATCCTCTCTGAACAGTTCTGTCTGACTTATCAACCTCCTGTGCAAGGTCATACAGGACCAACAAATCTTTGAAGGGAAAAGTAAAGATGTCTGTCTCACTCCAGCAGTCTCTTGATCTTTCTGGCATCCAGCCCCTTGTGTACTATGGTCTCAGTGAGTTCCTAATGTCAGTACGCAGACTTTTCAAAAATGTTTTCGGCTTCCCTAGTTTCTCCCAGTGTCAGGTTTGTTCAGGAGGCACCCATCACAGCTTAAGACAGAATATCTCTTGCCAATTCCTTCAGTCCATCCCGTCTGAATTTAACCCTCTCCTTTGAAACGCTGTTTTGCTAGAAGCTTGCATGCAGTTGGAAGCCTCTCTGAAGTCCATTCACAGGAAGAAAACAGCTTGACATGGCCCAAACAGCAGTGTGAGAGAGGAAGATGTGGTTCTGTATTCCCGTGGGCCAGCAGGCAGGTTACTGTAAGACTTCCAGTGTTCTAGCATTTTACCATATTGTGGTGAATGAGCATTACTTGGATTTTTTATGTAGGAAAAATATTTCTCAAACAAATAGGTTTTTAAAAATATTAATATCAAGAATTAGCCCAAGGAAGCTCACATTGGAGGGACAGAGAAAGAGGGGAGCGGGATGGTGGTGCTCGTCGTTTTTGTTGTCAGAGGACAACTTTCAGGAGTCAGGTCTCAACTTCTACCATATGTACTTGGGATCAAACTCACGTCGTCAAGTTTGGCAGCAAGCTCCTTTACCCACCGAGACTCATTTCTGGCCCTGTCTGTTTATCTTTTGAGACACGGTGTATGTAACCTAGACTGACTACTAACTTTTCATGCAGCCCAAGCTGGCCTTGAACTGCCAACTCCCCTGCCTCTACCTCCAATTTCTAGGATTCCACGCATGCACTACCGTGTCAGCTTCACTGAAGAATAACACAACAAAAGTTCTCTGTGATTAGATTCCTAAGAGGGCAATGAACAAATCCGACTTCACTTGCCAGTGGTTTGTTGTTATAAAATGGTACAAGAGCAGCCACAAACAAAATTAAATCATCTCATTTGCTACTCACACACCACGGAGTAGCCAATTCTTTGGATATCTGCACACACTGGCTTGCAGTGTAAGTGAGAGCTGCGATGAAGGATGCATTTCTCTGAAGGATGCAGCCTTCCAATTGGCTGTGGCTTTGGAAACGCTGACTTCCCCTTGAGCTTCGGAAGCCTCAGACAGGAGAACTGATTATAGTTCTTACTCAATTGCAGGTAAAAAAAATTTACATTTATTTATTTTAAATGTTTCGGATACTTAGTTGGAACGGATATGGTTTTGTGAATAGATTGCACAAATAGTGGCTTTTGATGTCATGAATATAAAAGAAAAATACCAAAAAAAAAATCATAAATCCTTCCATCATATGCGTTAGAGTTCGGAAGCACGAGTGAACAACCTTTTACTGTAAAGGGTCAAATTGTAAGCATTTGGTCTGTGTGGGAAACTTGACCTTTCTCAATTTTTTTTAAAGTACCTTGGTATAGGGTAAAGACAGGCAGAGACAATTTTAAAATACGTCTAGGGCTAATGGGTTTGGCTCAGGAGCAGAGCGCCTGCCTAGAACCACCCAGTAAGGGGTTGGGTGTGGCACAGTAATACAGCACCTGCCTAGAATGGAGGCGTGGCTTAGCAGCAGTGAACCTGCCTGTAATCCACCAGTAAGGGGATGGATAGAGAGTAGTTCAGTGTTAGAGCACTTGCCCCCATTGAGAGGCTGTGGGCATGGCTCAGTGGGAGAGAACCTCCCCAGAACCCCTCAGTGAGGGGCTTGATGATATGCCTCACAGATCGTGTGTTAATTTAATATGCAAAAGCCTCCATGCTCCCTCTTAGCAATGCACAAAAAACAAACAGCACATTTATATTTTTTTAAAAGAAACTATATTTTCAAAAGCAGTCCTTGGGCCAATCAGGCTTTCCTGGGGGCCGCAGTTAGCTAATGTCTTTTTTCTTTTCTTTTTCTTCTTTTTTGGAGGGGAGGGGGAGGAGGGGGGTCCAAGATAGGGTTTCTCTATTGTACCTCTGGCTGTCCTGGAACTCACTCTGTAGACCAGGTTAGCCTTGAACTCACAGAGATTCACCTGCCTCTGCCTCCTGAGTACTGAGATCAAAGGCTTGTGCTACTACCACCTGGCTGCTAATGTCTATTTTAAAAACAATTCTTTTAAGATTAATTCTAGGCAAGTAGAAGATTGTATAGTAGAGCCAGCCAGCTAGCCCTTTTCACTTAACACAGCACAAAGAGAAAGACAGTCTGTTATATACTCAGACACCTGAGTTACCACCAACACGAGGGGCTTAAAGAACAGCAATTTGTTTCTAGATGCTTCAAGTTCAAGGTCAAGGCATTGGCTTCCATGGCGATTCTTAGCTGGCTACCCATCACTGCATCCTTACAGCCATGTTCCTTGTTTCACATAAAGTTTGTGTTTTCTCTGTCTAGTCTGCTTCTTCTAAGGACACTGATCCCATTGCTTAGTCATACCTATAAGGTCTGTTTTAACCTTCATCACACCCCTCTGGGGCCCTGTCTCAAAATGTAGTCACAGAAGAATGAGAAATTCAACACATGAAGTGTGGGGAGAACAGAGGGGCACATTATACAACTACACGTGTGTGCACAAGCTCATGTACTCTGGGCATTCCTCCTCCTCCTCCTCCTCCTCCTTCTCCTTCCATGCTAGGTTGTTCCCGGTCTCTTACTCCCAGCAAAGCCCTATACTAGGCTGACTTCTTGGATTTTAAGTACCATCTAAATGCTTTCTCCTGCTGATTCCCTTCACCCATCCTAGAATAACCCATAACCATTCTTCATCATATCCCTCCCTTCTCCTCATAGCATCCTGAGCGCTGGCGATTGGAGACACACTTGCTCAGTCACCAGAGTCCCCCATGAAGTGCACACGCATGTGTGATTGATATTGGTTGAGTACACTAGTGATAGAATAAACAAGCCGTATTTTGGTTTTTTTTTATTATCAAACAATGTCTATGAAGTACCATCTGCGTGTTGTTTTGATTTTGTGCTTGGCTGATTCTCCCAATTCAAGTTTCCTGTCTGGTATGACTTGATTCCCACAGTGGGGCAAGATGAAGATTCCTAATGAAGATTAGGAAACATTCCTGCCTCCTTCCAGGACAGTGCAGAGGGAATGAGTATGAGAAATCACGGGGGTTTTTCGGTGCACAGTCATCCCTCGTCTCATTTGCATTCTGTTGCTGTGATAAACCCCACAGCAAAAAGCAACACCGCCGGGAGGAAAGGCTTATTTCCCTTACACTTCCAGGTTGCGGTCTATCATTGAGGGAAGTCAGGGCAGGAACTCAAGCAGGAACTTGCAGCAGAAGCTACGGAGAGACATTTGTTGACACCTCAACCCTAGTTACAACCGACTCCTTACTGGACATCACTAACATTTCAAAAGATGGCAAATAATAAATTAAATTCAGCTAGTGACCTAGAGGGGAAGCAGAACTCCTCCCCCGAATTAAGCCCTGGTGAGAAGAGACTTGAAGCCTGCTTTCATGGCAAGATTCAAATCCAGTTCTCATTCTGGAGAGACCATCCATTGGCTCCTCTGGCAGGTGGTCCGCCATGGAGAAGGAATCCCACTTTGTCATGCTGTGTGACTCAGAGCAGCGGCTTTGTGCTGTAATGCTAGGCGACCTACTGTTTCAAAATGGGCTGCACAGGGATTGTAAGGGAAGGGATGTACCACACACAAAGGAGCCTGAATTTAACTTACTTCCTCCTCAGGGTGAAAGATAGCCCTGAGAGTTGGAGGCTCAGACACTGACAACCCCAAATACACAGGTGACAGGAGGCTCCGTTCGGAAAAGTATCTGCACTGCCCTGGGTGTCGAGGAACAGATGCCGTCCGTGGAAAAAGCACTGGGGTGTGAAAGTCTGAGCCCAAGTCAGCAGGTATATCAACGTCTGCAGCCACATGTCCTCTGCTGCTGTGGAGCCGGAACTGAGAAGTTCCAGGAATATAGGTAATACCTCAAGCTAAATCTGTCCAGTAGGGCCATCGAAACGTTCCAGGCCTCGAGAGCACAAAGATGGCCTCCACTTGCATATCAGTGTCTATTGCTGGACTGCTCACAGCAGGCAGAAAATGAACCAGCCCAGATGCCCATCAACAGCCAAATGGGCAAGAGAATACGGTGAGAACATAGTACAAAGACTCGATGGGATTTTGTTCATCTATAACGAAAAACAAAACCGTGGTATTTGTGGGAAAAATGGATGCAACCAGCTGTCTTCACGTTAAGTCAAATAAGCCAGACTCAGAGAAAGACAAAGATTGCATTTTTTTCTTGAATATGGAGATGTGTGTGTGTGTGTGTGTGTGTGTGTGTGTGTGTGTGAGAGAGAGAGAGAGAGAGAGAGAGAGAGAGAGAGAGAGAGAGAGAAGGGGGAGAAGATGGGGAGATACTAAGGGAGGGAAGAGATGTAGAAACAAAAACAATGGAGTCTGATTTAGAAGATAATTATTTGGAAGAATCTAGAAATTATCAAGAAGTGGGTCAGGAGGTCTGGAGGGCAATGGGGGCGGACAGAGAAGTATGAAAAGCATAATGTACCCAGTCCTCTGTATGCTGACTTAAAACACAATTATTTTTACAAAACAACAAAAATAACGCTTCTTTTCTAATAATTAGAATGTCTCAGAGCAATGGGATTTTTAGTTCCTTCGTATTAGATGTGAGGCCTTGCTACCTGGGGAAAGCTAACCTACAGGGCACCAGAGAAAACTCTGTGAAGCATCACTGAACATATTCGGTTGAAATTCGGAATGTTCAGTTAATATAAAACCAATGCAAAATGGCTTATGTGATAATCACTTTAAAAATTCCCAGGATGTCTAGCCTCAGGTGTGGAAGGCTCAAGTTACTCAATACTTTTGGAATATTTCCTGATTGATTTGTGAATTTTACCAATACTAACTGAACACTCACTCTGTACATGACACCCTGTGTGTCCAGATAGAGCAGTGGCCAACACAGGAACCATCACGGTTACTGCGGCTTCCACCCCAGGTTACAGCTTGTATGGTAGCCCTACTGTTCTCTGTATTGCCCTGGAGTTTACCAAGGGTAAGTCTGGATGCTGGAGCCACACTGCTCATATCTGGAATATTCCCAGGGGAAAAATATGGTGAAACAAAATAAAACAACTGAAGCAGGGGAACTAGCTGAATGGGAAAGGACGCTGACTGCATAAGCCTGAGGACCCAAGTTCAAATCCACAGGACCCATATAAAAAGCCAGAAATGGATGTTTATGTGTCTGTAAATGTCCATGCTGTGGGGAGAGAGCTGGGACAAGAGGGTGGATGGGGATTGCTCTGCTTCAGTCTCAAGGGAATAATATGGAACCTGGTAGAACAGGACACCTGGTGCCTTTTGGCTTCTGCACATGTGTACACCAACACTCACATGTGTGCATTCAACACACACATACACACACACACACACACACACACTACAACAATTAAAACGATCTCTGTGCTTGTCACTGTATACCACAGATTCTTCTAGACCTCAGTGACAGAGTCAGGTGTAACCAGATTCTCACACCTGATAATCTGGTAAGTACTGATTGTCTCGGATACCGGACTCAGGTGGACTGGGTTTGGGATCACTGCAGGTCAAACACAGACTGAAAGTGAAGAGGGGGCTCTTTAAGGAAGATAGAATCAGAGGAAGTGACGATTTCCTGGGAAGCCACAGGCCCCTGTGAGGGCTGCTGCAGAGTGGGGCTGTGGACTCAGAGAGTAAGTCCTTAAGCATTTTGATGTCTGTTGCTAATTGTTTTTTCAGAAAACCAGTCAGTGTATTGTACTTCCATTTGTACAGTTTCTTTGAACATGGAAGAAATTTTCTAAAATAATAAAAACCACGCTTGGAACGTAAGATGCCTCTATGCAGACCAAGATCATTTTCAAGTGATTAAAGACACTCCATTAAGAACGTTGATCTAAACTGTCCATTACTTCTTGTTTGAATCGTGTCTACAGTGGTACCTGATTATCACTGTTAAAATATAGAATTAAAAGTCCTCCCCCAAATCACCAGCTTTGGAGAAATGTCACACTTTCAGACACCTTGCTGAGGAATTTTCAATTGCTCCATTCTCTTCCTAAAAATGACCTCCGTCCTCCTGTTTCACTGACAGATGGCCAGCCCAGGTTTGTCTTTTTGAGGGCCTCCTTGGGAACATGACTTCAGATAGAAGGAAATACACTGGCAAGAAGAAAATTGCAAACTTAGTGCTTCAATGACAGATTTCCAGAACTGGAAATGACATTTGTTTTCTATTATCCAATTACTGAACTCTCTGGACCTGCCTGCCTCAAGATGCCTCTGTTGATGAAGAGTGTGACTTCTCAGTGATGTCCCAAGGCAGTGCCTTCATTTTCTGAGAACATTTAGAATGAGTGAGAATGGTCTTCCAAGCCACAGCATGTGCTGTCTACTCTGGAGGTGAAAAGCTCAGAAGCTGCTGGCATTGCTGAGAAGGACCTCCCACCATCTTCTCTTAGGAAGTGCATTCTGGTTTCATTTCTGTCACTGTGATTAAATACCCAGCCAAAAGTGACTTAGGGAGGAGAAGAGTTTATTCAGCTTAAGATTTCAGGCTACAGTCCAACAAGGAAGGGACATCCAGGCAGGAACTCCAGCCAATCATATCCAATCACATCACATCCACCATAAAGAGCAGAGAGAGAATAAATGCACCCTTGCTTTCTTATGCTCAGTCAGCTTTTTTTATTCTCATACAGTCCAGGACACAGCCCAGGGAATAATGCCACGCACAGCAGGGTAGTCAAATAACAATCAAAACAGCCTTCCACAGACATGCCCGCAAGCCAGTTTGATCTATATAATTTCTCATTGACAATCTCTCTTCCAAGATGACCTTAGGTTGGTTATATCAACTTGACAAAATAACCAGTACAGTGTGAATCTTAAGTGTCACCCAAGCCCCAAGTTTTGACAGCTGATCTCCAGTTCATTGTTCTGTTTGGACGTGGTAGAATCTTTTTCAGGTGCAGCCCAGTAAGAGGAAGTTAGGTTGTGGGGAAGATGTCCTTGAAGGTAACTGTATGACCAAGGTCCCTTCCAGTCTCTTGTTTCTTAGCTGACATGAGGTGAGTGGTTTTTCTCTGTCGGGTGGTCCCTGTCATTGTATTCTACCTTATTACAAATTCAAAAACAATGAAGTAAAAGAAAAAAAGTGGACTGAAACCCCTAAACCACAAATCGAAATTAATCTTGTCAGTATTCTTGTCATCATGACGGAAAGCTAACATACCTGAGGGTGATAAGCAAAATACTGGGTGTCAGCACAGCCTTCATTATCCTAGTAGCCTGCACCAGGCTGCTGGTCTTGTCAAGGTTGACACCAAGCATCTCATGGACTGAGAGTTGGACATCACCTGGTTTCCATGGTAATAACAGTAGACTCTCAGAGCAAAACCAAGTGATTTGGTGTTCATTAGTTGGTGATTTCTGAAGCACAAGACTGTGGGGAAAAGCTTCAGTGGCATCTCCTAAAATTGAGAGCTCCCTTCCCCCACGTATCATATTCATAGTCAGCTTATTAGTGTCCAGTCTTCCCATACAATGTTAATTCAAAGTTAAATGCTTGAATCAGAGGTTCATCTTTGTTTAGATGGTGCTAGGCACACAGCTGTCATGAGTACTCTTTGTGGTGTTTTATGTATTGTCAGCTTGACAGAGCCTATAATCACCTAGGAAAAGAGACACCTGGGCATGGGAGCAAGGCATTATATAGATTTGGTCAATAGACATTGGAAGGTCCACCCTGAAAGAGGATGACACTATTTCTGGGGCTTGCTTTCTAGACTGCACAAAATGGGCAAAACTAGCTGAACGTCATTGCTCATTTATCTCTTCTTCCTGACTGGGTGTTCTAGTGGCTCTGTTGCTGTGATGAAACACTCTTACAGGAAGTACTTTGGAGAGGAAAGAGTTTGTCTGAATTACACTTTCAGGTCACAGTCCATCACAGGGGAGCCAGGACAGGAATTGGGAGGCAGAAACTGAAGCACAGGTCATGGAGGAATGCTGCTTACTGGATTGCTCCCCACAGTTTGCTCAGCCTGCTTTCTTATAGTACCCAGGACCATGACAGTGATCTGGGCCCTCCCACATAGATCATCAATCAAGAAAATGCCCCCACAGGCTTGCCCATGGGCTAATCTGATAGATGTAGTTTCTCAGTTGAAATTCCTTCTTCCTGGATTTGTGTGGGGTTGACAAAAAGTAACCAGAACACTGTGTGTGTGTGTGTGAGATGATAATTTGTTTCAAATTTCTGCTGCTTTGACTTTCACACCATGATGGGCTGAACCCTCAAACTGTGAGTTAAAATAAACCCCTCCTTCCTCAAGTTGCTTGTGTAAGGTGTTTTGTGGAAGTAGCAATGTAACTAATATGGTGTCTGGTCATGTAGGTTTCTGATAGACTTCATTCTTTCCTTGATGGACATCTCTGGAGACACTCTATGGGTTAGGGTAGCTCTCAGTTTAGAGCCTTCTCTGTGTTTCCCTCCACAACAGCCACTAACATGGGTGTCTGTGCTGCCTGTTTTACTGTCTTTTCCCACCTGACCGTTAAGTTCCAGGGCAACAGAATTGTGTCTAGTACTACATTCTGTGTTTAGAATGATTCCCCATATGGCTGAGTGGTTAAGAGCACTTGTTGCTCTTCCAGAGGACCTGAGCTTGATTTCCACCAACCACACAACAGCTCACAACCATTTATAACTCCAGTTCTAGGGGAACTGACGCCCTCTTCTGGCAACTGTGGACTCTGCACACACAGAGTACACAGACATATGTGCGGGCAGAACACTCACACATATAAAATAAATACATCTTTGAAAACATTTCCTTTTAAAAGTCGAGTGAGCTTCCATATTTTCTCATTTCTTTTGTTCCAATTTTTTTCTGTCCTGTTCTATTATGTTTACACCATTTCCAAATGTTCAGCTCCTTTATAATTTTGAAAAGGCTCACTTCAATTTTACTCATTCCCTGCCACTCATTGCTGAGATCTGAAAGTGACACATGGGGGAACGACTCCCCAAAAAAAGACAAAATAAATCAGGTTTCTGTTTTAAAAAAAAATACACATATACAATGAAGTTTTTATGATCTCTCATGCTGTGGAAAGATATGAAAGAGTCTTTAATGTGTACCCTTAAATGAAAGAACAAAGTCTGAAAAGGCTCTGTACTGGCTGACTCCGACTCCATGCCAGTTTGGAAAAGCTGAACCACAGTGACAATCAAAATGACAGCAGATGCCAGGGTGCGGAAAATGGGGCTGAGGTGAACTGGTGGAGCACAGGGGAATTTTAAGATGGTAAAACTGTTCTGTAAAACCAGAACACGGACAGAAGGTAGGTAGCATGAGTTTTCTGTATGCCATACATGGCTCTAGTTAATGATGTGTCAGCATTGACCTACAGTAATGAACAATAAAAAGGACTGTACCTGAGGGACAGGGAAGGGTCCATGGGAATTGTGTTTTGAGTGTGGAATGTCCCCCACAGATTCACATGTTTCAACACTTTGTGTCCAGATGTGGCGCTGTTTGCTGAGGCCATGAAACATGCAGGAGGTGGAGCCTCACAAGGGAAAGGGAGACACTGTAAGAGGTCTTGAGGCTTTACTGTTTTAAAGATGTATTTATTTTTATTTAAGGTATTTGAGTGTGTGTGACTGAATATAAGTGTGTGGAAGACAAAAGCAGGTGCCGGATCTCCTGGAACAGGAGTTATGAATGATATCATTCACCTATGGTGCTGGGATCCCAACTTGAGGCTTTATAGCCCTGCTCCACTCCCAGTTCACTTTCTGCTTCATGAGTGTGGAAGCGCGTAACTATGTAGCCTCTTCTCTTGCTACCAAGCCTTCCCTGCCTGCCTGCTGCTACCAAGTTGGACTCTGTCCCTCTAGAACTGTATGTTGGCTAGTTTTATGTCAACTTGACACAAGGTAGGGCCTTCTGAGACGAAGAAACCTTAGTTGAGAAAATGTCTCCCTAAGATCAGTCTGTAAGCATGGTTCCAGGGCAATTAGTGATTGACTGGCGAGGAGTTGGCCCATTGTGAGTACTGTCATTCTGGGCTGGTGGTCCTGAGTCCTACAAGAAAACAGGCTATACAAGCCATGAGGAGCAAGCCAGTAAGTAGCACCCCTCCATGAATTCTGTAACAGCTCCTGCCTCCAGGTTCCTATTCTGATTTTTTCCATGATGGAGAGTAACTATGAAGCATCAACAAAACAAACCCTTTCCTCCCCAAGTTGCAGTTGGTCATGCTGTTTCATCACAGTAACAGTAACTACAACTAAGACAAACCGTGAGGCAAATTAAACCCTTTCTCTCTTAAGTTGTTTTTGTCAGGGTCTTTTCCCACAGCAACAAGATAGTAACCCAATCAGAAATGCCATGTACTATATGAAAGTATGCGCTGATTTAAAAATGTAAAGCCAAATGGAATTTGAGTGGAGAATTTCCTGAAATGTATTAGAAAGCCGTTGTAACGGAGCATCGCTCCAGTCCCTGTGAGTGGCCGTGTTGGAATATTCTTCCCTCTCGGCCTCAGTAGAACAGAAAAGCTGACTGCTTGTGCTTGACAAGGATGTCCTGTTCATCCTCTTATGTGACATTTCCAGACTCTACGCAGGAAGATGAAGACTCATCAGTGCTTTCAGAATCATCATCCAAGCCACTGGGTCTGCACCTTTGCTTTTGATCCGAACACTGGGAATAGGCAATTCACCTTTATCCTCTTAGCTCTTCCAGAATCACCATCTCACTATCTGATTGGGATTACTAAGGGCCTGTGCCTGCCTCTACACCATGGGCTTATTAAGAGATCTGCTTATAAACAGGCATTTACTATGCAGTGTTATGTGTTTCAATGAGGGAAATAACCAGAGCTGTGAGCTGACAATGTACAAATCAATGAAAGGGAGGGAAGATGGTAGGCCGACTCCAGGAGGAGGAAGAGGCTGAGCTGAGTCATTGTTAGAAGAAAACAGAAACACATTTAGGCTAACATAAGGAAAAGCAAGGGACTGCTTTCTGAAGCTCATACAATTTTTATTTGCACCAGATTTGAGTGGATGAACAGACTCCAGAAAGTACAGAAAGCCAAACAACAGTTCCAGGGACAAAAATACAGGGTGGACACGGTCAACAAGCCCCACCTGTTTACATCCTGTATAAATCAAGACTGGACTTCCAAATTGACCCAGGGTCATTCAGGACTCATTATCCTGTATCCTCAGGATTCCCACTGGGCAGCTGGTCTGGCTGAGCGTATCTTATAGAGCAGGGAGTCTGAGCGCAGCCAAGATGGTTGTGGCAGAAGACAATGACAGACAGACTGTATCGTAAGTCAGCGGAGTCTTCAGTGTGGCCAACCACTCAGTGACAGAACACTGCAATAGGTGTTATAGAGCGGGGGCCATCATCAAATGCATGAGTAATGAGTACAACCAATGGGTTTGTGGGAAATGGAATGTCAACGTCATGAAGAAGTTACAGGCTATGCTTGAATATCATCGTTCTCAGTCATTACACTGCGTGATGTCTCCTTGAGTACATACACAGATCTTGGTTCCTGAGAATTTTTTGTTACTTTTTTTTCCTTTTTAAGACAGAGTCTCAGGTAAACCAGGTTGGCCTCAAACTCATCGAGTAACTGAGGATGACCTTGAACTTCCCTGCTCCTTCTGCTTCCACCTCCCAGCTACTGAGGCTACAGTCTTGCTCCACTAGGCCTGGTTTATGTGGTGCCGAAAACCTAACCCAGGGCTTCATGCATGCTTAGACAAATCTCTATTAATGGAGCTACATCTCAAGCTTGAATCTGCAATCGCTTCTCATTTCAACAGCTTAATATAAATCTTATGTACATGCTTCTGTTCAACAACATCTTATTTAATAAATATTGTTTCATTAACATTGAGCTCATGAGCAATAGCACTGTAATTCCTGCCTAAACAAAGTCTGAAGTCTTGCTTAATATATGTCCTTGCCCACTAAGGTGTACCATGGGCTTCTTGGGCTTATGATGTCTCCATAGCACTTTATTACTAAGTAGAGGACTCGGCTGAGGGATTGCTTCCAGGAGCACTGATGGGTCCCAGGGACCTGCAGCATCAAAGAGTCCATTCTAGCCTAGGTGACAACTCTAGAAGCTGCACCCCCAAGCTCTCTGTAGGATTTTCAGGCAATTCTGTAGCTCACAAAGGCTCCTACAGGGAGCCTCTTTCCTTAGCAATCTCTAACTTGCTTCTAGAATCATAAGGAAGGCCTGGCAAGCCTTCCAAGTTCCAGATTTCCTGGGTTTGTGGCATTTGCTTCCTTTGTCTTCTGAGCCTCCCTCTTTCCATCCTGGAGGCACTGATTCTATCAGGAGGATTGGTCCAGAGGGGGCTGCTACACGACAACTGGGCAACTCAGATGTTCTGCACATAGCGATGACCATGAAAGCTCTTGCATTTTGTGGCTACAAAAGACTGTTATTCAACACGTAAAGTTCACAATTAATCCATAAATAGTGATAATTTTCTGGATATTGTGTTGATGGGTGCTGGGAGCTGTGAGAAGCAGAGAAGCTATGATGAGATGTCTGTGGCTTGAGAAAAACCAGGAAGGCCAGAGTTGAGCAGGAACTCCTTCAGGGAAGATGCAGCCTGTTCACTCCACCAGTCACTGTGTGTTAAAGGAGGGCAGAGAACAGTGACCAAAGACACCATGCCAGCTACACCAGATGAAGCCAACTTGGAGGCAGATCCAGAGAATGTATATTTTCTCTGATTTCTGCTCTGTGTTTGAATGATCTTTTCCTCTGTGTCTTATTCTCGTGCTTACCTTTGCCCTCTTTCCCATGAAAGACCACCATGATGTTATTTACACTCTGCCAGATAGCAGCAACCATGAGTGTTCCCACAAGTCATATGTGAGGCTTGAACGCTACAAATCAGAACTTTTGCTCTTCCTAAAAACATGCCAGTCTACACTAATAAGTGCGAACACTTTCCTATACTTTTCAGAGTTCTGAAACAGGATAGATCTGAGCTGGGTGTGAGTTCAAATTCTGCTACTAACTTTAGTCGCTATTCACTTATGACACCCCACCTGTAAGCTTCCATTTCCACATGTGGGAGAAGGCAGTGTTCTTGACCCCACCTCCGGTAGTGATGTCGAGGATTAAACAGGATTGAAAGAGCTTCTGTGGTACACCACAGGGAATCTCTGATGATGCTAGCTACTATCATGATTGCTTTTCTCGGATCAAGAGGGTTAGGAGCTACAGACCCCTCTGAGGAGTTGTTTGAAAGAGAATCTCTGTGATCAATAGTTTGGGCTTGAAAATAGCCTGCAGCAAAATCAATTGAAAACAAGAGCCTTGAGGCAGAGGGAGAGGAGAAAGTAGGTAACTTGGAAATGAGGTGGTGAAGCTGGAAAAGAGAAGAACCTGGAGTGTGGAGGGGTACCAGGAAACTTCTCTCCCAGGCATCACCACCAAAGATGCTTCATGCTGTCCCTGGCTCCACAGCCTCCTCCCTCCTCATCCCTGCAATCATTCATGAGTCCTCCACGGTAAAAACTTGTCATATCAAAAATCCAATGTTAGTAACATATCCTTTAACTTTCACAAATAAAAAGATGGGGTGTGGATAAATCAGCTAATGACAAGAGTAGATGTTAAATGAAAACCAAAAGCTACCTGGGACCTTCCTTGTTAGCAGCCTTGAACTATCATTGCTAATACACAACCTCGCACAATTTTACTTGAGTCTCTGAGGGTTAGACAAATAACTAATCTTTATTCCATCAGGCAATGAGTGACAATCTGGCCAATGGAAGCTGAAAATCCTGGCTGTGAAATATGAAGCTGCAGTGTGTCCAACAAATTCCTCCAATCATTTTGGGGCACGCGGAATTCTAGAGATGAGTATTCAACATCCATCTGCCTGGGTTCTATTTGTTTGCTGGATGTTTGGCAGCCCCGGCCTGTGTGTCCACGTGAGCAGCAGGGGATCTCTTTTTTTATGGCAGGTTGGGTAGCGGCTGGCTGCGATTCTCACTCGTCCCTGTTCACAGCCCTGATGTTAGAGGAGAGAGAAATATCTACTTCCAGAAGATGCTGGTCAGAGGTGATTTTGTCGTTAAAGATAAGCAAGGCGAAAGATCAGTAATAACATTTGGAAGAAGAGTGGAAGAAACCCTAACTGTAGAATAGTCATTGTTTAGTGAGCTTGTGGACAGACTCCTCCTTGCAGGGCTCTGCAAAGGGCATGAGAGTCAATGACCTATTTTAAAAATGTATTTTTGTATATTTGAGTGTTTTACCTGCATGTATGTATGTGCATCACTTGTGTAGTTCCCAAGAAGTCCAGAAGAGGGCTTCAGCTCCAGAACTGGAGTTACAGAGAGTTGTGATCTGTGTGATATGGGCACTGGGAATTGCACACAGGTCCAATCACAATTTGATATTCAAAAAAAAAAAAAAACATGAAATTATACTGATTCAATTTGTCCATGCAGAATACTTTTTTATTAAGGATGTCTCAGAGGGCTAATAAGATGGTTCAGTGGTTAAGAACACTGGTTTCTCTTTCAGAGGACCCATGTTCAATCTGTAGTACCTTTATGGCAGCTCACAACCACCTGTAACTTCAGCTCCAGGGGATCTGATGTCTATTTTGGATTTCAAGGGCATTGCATACATGTGGCATGTACTCACACGGATATACATAAATAAAAATAAATAAGTAAAATGAATGTCTCAGAGCTGCAGAGATAGCTTAGTAGCCAAAGGTGTTCAAGGACAAGCCCCTGAGTTAAAGTTCTCATCACCTATGTAAAAATGTGGGTGTGGCTGTGCATGCCCGTAATCTCTGTACTGGGGTGCAGGGACAGGAGTGTCCCTAAGGGCTTGCTGCTCAACCAGTCTAGCAGAAACAATGAGCTCTAGTCTCAGTGAGAGACCCTGTCTCAAAAAAACGGGGGTGGCACCTGGCATGGTGGCCCACACCCTTAATCCCAGCTCCTGTGAGTCAGAGGCAGGGGGATCTCTGTGAGTTCCAGGCCAGCTTAGTCTACATGGTGATTCCAGACCAGCCAGGGCTATGCACTGAGACCCTGTCTTAAACAAACCAAAAACAAAAATAGAAATAAGACTGGCAACAATTGAGGAGGAACCGGAATGTCGATCTCTGACTTCCATGTACACTTACATGAACACATATGTCTGCACACATGTGTGCTCACACATGCAATTTACATAATAAATTGAATTAAACTAAATCTCCTCACTAAGGCCAGAAATTACCACTTATACATGGGAGTCAGGACTGTCTGGAAGAGATTCCCCGTTGCACTCTAGAGAAAGCTGCGAATTTAATAATGGCTCCTGAGGAAGTAATGCTCGAAGGTCTAAGGATGGGGCATCTCGGTGTATCTGTGACTCTACTGCACTATTTGAGTCTGAGTTTTATCCTGGCAAGCTCACTATCGTCATCTGAGAGTGAAAAGTGTTTAGAAATGGAAGTGAGTCAGGAGAGGTTTGCAAACCTTGAACATCCTCTCCAAGTCCTCTGTTGTTTTCTAAACTATCCAATTTGTTTGAACGTTTGCTTTGTTTTGTTTTTAATCACGAACACCAAGGATGAAGCCCGAGTCCTCATATCAGGGTGCTCTGGAGATCCTCCGAACACCCACCTCCTTCAACAAGGCAAACCGTGAGGCAGATTGACAAGGGAGACAGAATCACTGAAGTGTAGGCTTAGAAAAAACGAGGTAGAAATTGTTCACCTCACAGAAAACTATACATGGTCTTGCAAGGATGAAAGCCTCAGAATTTTCAGAGGTGCTGGCTAGAACATTCTAGGCTCTGAAGGGTTCTTTGTCCGGGGACACGTTCTAATGACTCTGTAAAGCAGAGACTTTCTCTGAGTGTTTCCTTGAAAATCAGCTCCAAGCCCCTTCCTGCATCTGGCTCGCCATGCTGACTTTACAAGTGAAAAACAATAAGCAAAAGAAGGAGGATCGAATCTCAAATCTCATCTCAGAGCTTAGGCAACCACAGGACAGAATAGCCACAGCTACACAAAAGGGAGATGGGTAGAGGTGGAGGGGGGTGGCGGGGGAGTGTCTTAGTCAACATCACACAGCCACACTCATCAAAGCAAAAGCCTGGTACCCGTGGCTAACTTTTACAAAGTCATTGTTACTCTGTATCTTTAATGTTTTAATCTGCTTTCTCAGGCACATGCATACTAGGCAAACACTGTACCACTGAGCCATCTGCTCTCTGTGAGAACCACCTTGGAATGTGTGCATGTGTGTGTGTGTGTGTGTGTGTGTCTGTTGTATATGTGCACATGTATGTTGGTGCATGCCCCCTTGTATGCTCTTAGGCAGGGAGATCTGAGGAGTGTATGGGTGTTCTGCTCCATCACCATCCACCTTGAGACAGTCTCTCTCTGAACCTGGAGCTAGGCTCCCAGCCTGCAAGCCCCATTGAGTCTTCTGTCCCTTCCCCCATGGTGCTGGAGCTGGTACTCGGAAAATCCCTTTATTTGGTGCCTTTCTGCCCGATTTTCTACTTCTGCCTTCTCTGACAGAGTTTGTTTTTTGTTGCAGTGTACAGGCCGTATGACTCAATCATCCAAAAAAAAAAAAAAAAAAGATCAGCTTGATTTAAACTGCGAATATGTTAGCAGCTTGTTGGCAAATGGGGGTACTTGACTGGAAGGAATCAAATGAGCTTTTGATAGGATGAAAATGACTGTGAGCAGTAACCCAGGTAAGGCTCACAGCTGTAGGGAGTGCAACAAAGGATCTGACCACCTTCTTAATTCACAGATTTGTCTGGATGGTGCTGCCTTCTATTTTAACTGCTTACCCAGATATTAATAGAAAACTATAGTTTTCTATAGGATTGTAACAGTTCATAGCCGTTTTAAGATAATTCCAGTTCCATTGTTCATGACTACTGCAGCGTGTACAGATGCTAAATTCTTTGCAGGAAAAAAAAATAATGATTTGAAACAAGAGACTAAGCTACGTTGGCTAAGCCTGCGATACCAGTAACTCAGAACACCAGTGAATTCGTGTGATATTTAGTGATGCGTTATTGTGTCATTGAACTTGGAGGTCACAGCCTGTGCTCTAAGCTAGGTTAGGCTACTTGTCCTTGATAATCCAATTAAGGAGTCCAATTAATAGGGAAAAGAAGAAACAAGGAGATTTATTCAGCGTGGTTACATAAGAGAGACAGAGACCCAGGGACATTTCTGATTCTGAAGTGAGGATTCTGAAGTGAGACTGGGACTTAAATACAGAGCCAAGGATGTGCACATCTAAGGAGACCTGGTCAGGATGTGTTCCTGCCCTCCATGGACCCATCACTGGGCTTCAATCCCATCCTGTAATGTAGGCTGACCAGTTGCTAGAACTGTGAAATCTTTCTGGAAGACAAGTTCTCCTCAGGCTGGTGGTTTTTTTCCTTCTCCCTGCATGAGATTCCTGGGGAAACTCAGTTTTTGTGGACTCCCCTGTTTCAGTAGTATGGAGGTCAGATTGAGAGACATGGGTATATCTCCTCAAAACACTCTTGTTTCTTCCAGGCCTATTACAGTCAGGTAAGAAGAGTAGAAAGGATAGTATACACCCAATGTCTGTGCATAAGGTTTGGTTGCCTTTATTTAACATCTGTTAAATGTTAGAAGAGAAGGACACGTATTCTTATGTGAAAGATCTACCAGGCTTCAGAAGAGGGAACCACTGTCTTGGCCAGTGCCATGCTCAACAGTAAAACCCTGAGTGTCTGAGCTCAGGTGTTTTTATTGATCCAGAATTCCTCAGGTGCTCTACTGATAGCACAAGCAGATCATCAACAATCAACCATCCCCACATAAATCCAACACATGCAGACAATACAAAACACCAAGGCCTAGTCATCCCTTCTCCCAACAGTGCCCAAAACATTAGTTTAAAACAACTTAAAATAAACTTCTACAATAAACATCCCTTTGACATTTCATAGCTGTTCGTACTTGACTATGGTAAACCCATTCAAGCCTGTCTTCTTCCACTGTTGAGCCAGCCCATGTCTGGTTCTGCCTTAAAAGTTTTTACCTTGCTGCCTGGCCTGACCGGATCTTTATTTTTCTTCTTCCTTAAACAAAATATCCCTGTCATTTCCCAGAATCCTTTCCTGTTGACCATATGTCAACCCTACCACCCCATTCTAGGCTCTCTCCACCAAACTGACTTGGTTATATCACCATTTGTGTCTCAGAATTTGTCACTCTAAAGTCCTTTACTTTCTTGTTTTGTTCCTATGGAGATTCCATGAGAGCAGGCTCTTTGTGGTCCCAGCCCTACTGACTTGCTGTGAGTGAATGCAAAGTGGCAATGAAAGGCCAGAGCATCTCTGAATCAGGGACCAGCATGACAAGAAAGCTCTTGTTTACTTGCTTCAAGGGAGAGATAATGGGTGTCAGGACAGTATGGAAAATAAAGGGATTTCCAAATAAGGACACTCAAAAAAACAGGAGAAGTTTTCCAAACAAGACAGGAAAAAGTTCAAAGCCTGTGCGAGTGTGCCAAGGTAACACTTGAAACGAGTTCTAAGACGGTAAGGAAGACATAGCCTCCCCCTTGCCTTCAAAGTGCTGTCGGTCTGATGCCTGTGCTTGGCTTTGATGGTGGGAATGAAAAAAAGAAGAAGGAGAAAACCCAGGGCGTTTCTAGGAAGTGTGGTGCTGTGTTTACACCCACATGGTTTCCCAGTAATGCTCTGATTCACCAGCTATTGCTAGTGGGCAATGGGGCAAACTATTTTGATTTGTTTCTAGTGTTCACAGCCATGGGTTAGTGACCCTGATGTATCCAAGTTTGCTGAGCCACTGGGAGCATCAACAAGTGACACGTGCACACCCATGTCTCCTGAAGTCTGCCTCGAACTGTTTCCACCTAAAGATACACAAAATGAGTAACAGTTAAAAGTGAGCTGTAATTAGACAGGCAAGCTCACCTCAAGCAGCCACTTCTTTTGGAGATGGTTCTGGGATTTACTTGGATGATGCCATAAGAACTCACCAAATTCTGGCCCTTATAATACCATAAAGATGGTATTTCTTGGGGCTGGAGAGATGGCTAGGCCAGCACTCTTCTAGAGGAGCCAGGTTCAATTCCCAGCACTGTTGTCAGGTGGTTCACAACCTGGCTCCAGCCCCACCCCACCACACCCTCTTCTTCTTCCCTCCAAGGGCATGTGGTACATACACGCAGGCAAAACACCCAGACACAGAAAAACAAAATAAATCTTCTTTTTGAAAAATCAAACCGGATCTGTTTTGTAAACAGCTGATAAGATCTTTCTCAAATACTTGCTTTGCATATAGGAGCAGGGATGTCACGTGAAAGATACCGCGTTGGATGAAAAGAGGCCCCTGTCCTTCTCATTCATCTTCAACTCAAATCACTTGCTGGATTGAATAGAGCTTTGCCCATTTATTTCTCCTTGACCCTACCAGAGACCAAATGTCCTAGAACAGTAAACCAGGTTTTACTGGTTTACTTCAAATCCAGGACACTTCAAATCCACTGGCTGTGGATTGCGGATACACTGGGAGCCTTCCATGATGATTCCTACCTCATTTTCCTTCCTGACTTAGTGGCCATACCCTTCTTTCTATGAATACTTCTCTGATACCTTCTGAGAGTTTGATCTCATCTAACTATGTGTGTGTGTGTGTGTGTGTGTGTGTGTGTGTGTAGATGGGTGGAGGGAGAAAGACATTGAGCCATCATCAAATGGTGAGACTCAAAGAAATCAAAGAGGCTACCCCAGTTATGAATGGTTGTGTGATGTATCCTGAAGTCAGTACGCAGTGGTCTCAGTGTTGCACTCATACAAAAATAGCATTACGTCCCCAATGGCAGGTATGCAGCTGTGGACTTAATCAACTCTTGAGACCTCATGATACAAGTACCTGCTACCTCTCCCCTGCTGGGCTTCCCTTGGCAGAGGTACATATGATAGCGGTGTAGCTCTTGATTGGCACGTGAGAGCACAGTATGACCTAGTGCAGTAACTGCACCCTCTTCCTAATGAAATGTTCATGGAACTGTGTTTTCCCTAGCCTCCTCCAGCATGCTTGCTGTATTGCAGTAATGTCTTTCTCTCTGCTTGGAGACTGTGGATCACAACGCCATGGCTCTTTCTAGTTCCTCTATCCAATCATGCACCTTTCCAGCCACAGCGAGAGGAAGCGGAAGCTGATTCCTCACAACATAGTTTTAACTTAACTGGGGAGCACACCTAGAAAAAGATACTGTAACTTTTGTTGTGCTGACTTAGCTGGAGGTGGGAGGGTGTGCGTGTGGGTGTGTGGGAGAGTGGACACATAGAGGGACACAGAAAGGACTTGTTTTATCAAGTTCTTCATTTTCTGTCTATGACTTTACTTACAGGTTCTCTCAGTCTCTCTTTCTCTCTCTCTGTCTCTCTGTGTTTCTGTATCTCTCTCTCTCTGTCTCTGTGTGTATCTCTCTCTCTCTCTTCTCTCAAACTCCATCCCTCCAATTTTCTGTCTTTCTCTGTTTCTACCTCTCTGTATTTCTATGTGTGTCTTTCTCTGTCCTGTTTCTTCCTCCTGCCCCCTCTGTTTGCCTCCCTCCCCCTCCACATTTCAGTTTCTTAGAAAGCAACACGCTAACACAGAACACAGACTTGGTACACTGTGGGTGCCACATGCTCTAGGGAGAGTTCACACAATCATGCCATTTGAGCACCACTGACAGGTCAATAGGTCTACGTACCCACTCATGTGAATACCGTCTATGTACCAGATGCTCTTGCCAACACATTCATTACTGAGTGTTAATTCCTTAGCTTGGGTCCAGATACAGCTAAACATTGCTTGTTTTGTTAAGGGCACAATGGACTTAATGGTCTTATGGACAGAGGGTGAGCTTTAGTAGCCAGGGGAATTCTTACATACCCATATAAGACTTTACATTTTTAAAAAGGTAGCAAATCTACATTTATATATGTAACTATACCTTCCCTTATATAATTCTATTCTTTTCATCAGTATTCCATCTAAAAAATATCTAGAAAGATAATATGTTACGGTGTTAGCAACAAAAACAAGATTGAGAGCTGGAGAGCTGGTTTGGTAACTAAGAGCATGGCGTGCACTTCCAGAGCACCTGTTGGATTCCCCTCACCTACAAGGTGCTCAAAACTGTCTGTAACTCTAGTTCTGGGGGCTCCAATGCCTGCTTCTGGACTCCAAAGGAAGCCAGAAGGCATGTGGTACACTAACATACATGCAGCCAAAGCACTCATACATAGAAAATAAAAATAGATCTTCTTTTTGAAAAAATAAGAGCAAAGATTTAGAAACCACAGAGCCTGGAGCCAAGCTCAGAACTGAGTTGCCTGTCTCAAAGCTATGACAAATGGAGTTGAAAATTTCTCAGTGGACCATACAGCCATGAGGAAGAAACATATTTTGGTATCAAATTTTCCTTTTTTTCTCTTTGCCGCTTATAACCCAATTCTTGTCAGTGGAAAGGAATCTCAGCCCTCCCCAAACTATTTAGTCTGGATGGAGAATGATGAACACAGATATTGATTTTACTTGCTTCAACTTCTTCTTTCAAGATACACAAGGAAAGATGATCTTGTTCTTAGACCTGCTCAACTCCACAAGAAGTATATAACGAGCATTGCCAAACAGACGGGGTGGGAGCTGGCTTTGTAGATAAAGCGCTTTCTGCCTTAACATGAGGGTCTGAATTCAGATCCCCATCAGCCTCCTAAATGTTAGGCATAGGTATGGGGGTGGATAGGCATAGCGGCACATGTGTAACACATCTGGAACCGAAGTGCTCAGAATGTGAAGGCAGATGGATCCTGGGCTCATGGAGCAGACACCTAGCCAATTCTGTGGGCTCCAGGTTCAGTGAAGAGGATTGTCTTAAAAATTAAGGAAGGGAGCAATTGAGGAAGATGTCCAGTGTTAATATCTTACCTATATATATGCATAAGTATATACACACACACACATTCACAAAAACATTCACATATACACACACATACAAAACAACACATGTGCATATATGAACATGTACATATACCATACACATATCATACACACATGACCACATACATATAGCACACACATACATAAAACACCTATGAACTTACAAGACCATGTGTGTATACTATATACACTCAAAAGGTGAGCAGTTCATATCTTCCATGGTCATTGGAAGCATGGGGCCAGCTATTTATAGGTGTAGATCTTGAGAAACATTTAAGAATATTTAATGGATAAACAATCATCAAGAGAAATGGCAAATGTCTTTACCGAACACTGGGAAGAATACTATTCAGCACAGAGGAACTGTAAGTCAGAGCTTGTTCAACACACCAGGAAGATATTATCCGTGTTCCCCATCTGCTCCTTCTCAGTCAGCTTCAGTGAGCATGATTGACTTGTGCTTTTAAAAATATCCTCATGCTCAGCACTAGTGTGGGTGAGACTTCATCCTCCTGAGTCTGAGATCACATGTGGCCTTGTTCTCTGCAAGGCTTCTGTCTCTCTAGGTGTTCCTCTGTTCTACCCTTTTCTGCCCGCCTTACCTTCTCTCCCTCCTCCCTCTCCCTGTAGGCTATACATTTATGCCATATTTCTAATCCCTCTGTCTTGAAGGTCCTCGTACAAGGAAACCTACCATCTAAGCTCAGATCATGGCCAGTATAGCGCTCTAAAAAGTATGCATGAAAAGAGTGTGTGGCTCAGAGGCAGGGCTTCCAGAAGACAGATAAGGATCAAGTGACCTGAAGAGTCACAGAAGGTTGCTGCTAGTGTGTAACTCTGACTTCAGGTTCCAAAGCTCTTGGGCTTCAACTTTCTGCTATTTGTAGAGAAATACTGATGCTTAGGAACCATCAAGTTGAGGAGGAGGAGAAGGAGGAAAAAAAAAGGAGGAGGAGAAGGAGGAGGAGGAGGAGGAGGAGGAGGAGGAGGAGGAGGAGGAGGAGGAGGAGGAGGAGGAAAAACCCAAGGATCTGGCGTTAGAGGTTAAGGTGTGAAGTTCCATGGCACCTGGAGACATCTTCCTGCCCTGTCTTTTGCACTCTTTTCTCTCCAATTATACCTGAGAGCTACATTCCTGCTCCAAGCGAGACGGGCTCTCCTGGCACTCTGGTGTATGAGCATGGCTCTTCTGTGGATTTGAGAGCCCACAGTCCTTCTTGGGTAGGAGAAAACTCTTGGCAAATGGCAGTCAAAGGTCTGGGGTTACAGAAGGAATACATCTCAGCTGGGTTCAGGTCCTTGAGTGAGTGAGCTAACTCTGTGCCCCAAATCTGAGTGAGTGTGTTCTAAAGTGTGCATTTATTAGGATGTGCTGCACTTGCAATATAGTTTTAGCTGTTTGTCAAGAAGAAACATTTTCAGAATTACTCAATCCGAAGGATTTTGTAACTTATAGTGTGATTTCTCTCTCAGTACCTGATCTTCTTAAGAGATTGTTATTTTTCTAATTGTATCCATTTGGGGACCTTATGCTTGCTGTGGTTATCATCTTTACTACCATAATTGTCATCATTAAAATTACCATCATCATCATCATCATCATCATCGCCATCATCACTGTCACTACCATCACTTCCATCCACATCAATATAATCATCACCACCAGTGCCACTGTCACCATAATCATCACCATCATCACCATCACTATCACCATCATTACTACCACTACCATCATCATCAACCTAAGCATCACCATCATCCTCACGATCACCATTACCGTCATTGCTACCACCATCACTATCATCATCTCCATCATCATCATCATCATCATCATCATCATAGATTTACTTTGCAGTGGGCACAGAATATAGTCCTGTATTTCAGCCCTTTGCAATGTGTTCAGAGTGTTTTGATAGTTTCTAAAATGGTCAATTTGAGTAAAGGCTCCATATTTCGTTATTGTTGGCTACTCTTTCTGAATACGCCATTTGGCTCGAGCCTGCAATCTTCTTCAAAATTCCTGTGTTACGAGTGATTTGATGCCATCGTTCTAACCATGGGGGAGAAGGGTTTTTTAAAAGCTCGCACTGCAACCATGTATTTTATGTACATTTTTCCTTCAGTTTTCAAGGTTTTTTTATTTATTTTTGCCTTTAGATACTATTTGAGCTTGTTTTCCTTTTTGGATAGCTACTCAATCCCAGCTTAACACCATCTTATCACTTGAACTCTTTTGCTTTAAAATCTGAACTTAACAAAAACACCAACCTACGCTCAGTGCCTAATAAAACAACACATTTTCCTAGGCTTTAACTTTTGCCTATTCTGTTTCCTTGCATTTCAGCCCTCTTTGCTGTAAGCAGCATTCGAACAAAAATGGGTTGGGTTGTAGTAGTTACCTGGTGTGTAGGCTCACCAAGGAGACAAGGAGGCACTTTCATAGGTGTAAACTCTGCAGACCTCAGCAGAAGGAACCATTATCCTGGCCAGCACCAGACTCCATAGTGGAACCGCGAGTGTCTCAGCTCAGGTGTTTGGATTCAGAACTCCTCAGATAGTCTACTGATAGCACGTGCAGATCATTACCAATTAGCATTCCCCACATAAACCCAACACCTGCAGACAATACAAAACTCCAGGACCTCAGATAGCCTCTCACCCAACAGTGCATGAAGCAATTTCAGACATAACTAAAAATTAACTACCACAACATTGGGTTGTAAAGTTTTATTCAGTTGAACAAAATTAACTGCATTAGTTGAGGTTCTCTACAGGAACAGAACCAATGGGATGAATATAGATCTCTGTCTCTCTCGGTCTCTCTCTGTTTGTCTCTCTCTGTCTCTCTCTGTTTCTCTCTGTCTCTGTGTGTGTGTGTGTGTGTGTGTGTGTGTGTAAGAATTTACTAAATCAGTTTGCATTGAAATAGTAACAGCTGTGAGACTGAGAACTGATAGCCACTCTGTCCTAGAGGCTGGAGGCTTCAGCAGGCAGATTAGCGCCCCAGTATCTGTCTCTCACTGGAGAGGCCAACAATCCAATTGTTTCTCAGTCCACAAGTCTAGGTGCCTCCACTGTCCCAGTCTGGCACCTGAAACCTGGAAAATTCCTGGAGAGCTGCTGCTCCGTTATCCAAAATGGGAGCCTGGAAAAGCTGGGCCCAATGACAGTGAAGGGATCAGCAATGGCAACAGGCTAGACGAATCAGCAGTCAGAAGAAAGGCCAAGAGGGCAAAAGGAGACTAAGCCTTCTTGTGCCACACCCTTTTAATCTGGTCTTCCACATCAATTAAGGCAGTCAGGACACTGCCTCAGGCGAGGCTCCCTGCTCTAGTGATTCTGATTTGTGGGAGGTTGCTGTGAAAACTAGCCATAATGCTGAGGTTTTATCCCCTTTGTTGATGTAAGTTGATTTGAGTTTGCTAAATTCCGTGACACATTTGTGTGTTTGTATATTGATACAGCTTTCTACATGTCCTCTAAGGAGGTAATTTCTATGGTAATAGCCCAAATAGGCAATTAACCAATAGCACTTAAAGAGAAGGATGTCTAATGTTTACCTAACAAAGCTGAGAAGGACATGCAAGACTCAGGCAGGCTGCAGAAGGCAGATGTTGAGGCTCCCTACAAGAGATATTCGTGTGAAATCCAGTTTGGCACATTGGATAAAATCAAAGCAAACATCATCTGTAGGGATTTGAGTTACTTTACATTATTATGGCAGGGTGGGGGATATAGCTCAGATGGTAGAGTGTTTGCCTGGAATATATGAGACTGTGGGGCCTGATACTCTTTGTTGTCTTAGCCTCTACAAATGGAACCTAAATGAACTCCCTCCTCACCCACATTCCCCTGTTTGCTGATCTCACACTGATGGTTCTACAGAGCCCTTTCTGATGTTCCCTCCATTCTCTGCACCTTGCAAAGCCATGGCCACCTGTCAGCTATTTTACCGTCTCTTCCATCCCCCGTAAATGCCTATAATGCTTTGCACACATCACTGGTGCTTCTGAGACCAGATTAGAGGTCAGACATGTCTGGATTTAGCTTTTGACTCTCTCACGGTCTGTATGACTTTAGACAAAGGATTCATTTGCATATGCACAAGTTTCCTCATCTGCAAAGCTCAAGAACGTAGTATCACTTGCCTCTTCATCGTGTGAAGAAAATTACATGAGCTGGCTTGTTTCAAGGAATTAGCACATTGTTTGACATCTTATTAGCATTTGACAGACATTCGCTTTTAAAATTACAATTACTATGGTCATAATGCTTTGAATTATCAGTCACTTGGAGAATATTTTATTTTCTTCTAGAAGACTAAATGTGTTTTAGCGTAGGGACAGGTTTCATTCACTTCAGAGTACCTTTGGAGAACTTTCCCTGAATGATGGTAAAGTGAAATCGTGTATTAAATGCACATAACTTCATTCCCAGAGTTAGCACATAAAATTAGCCCTAATCAAAAACATTCTTGAAGGTCTTCTAAGCCAATCATAAATACTTGTCTTTATGAATTTGTATATGAGTGTTTTAAAATAAAAAAAAAAAAACTATGTTCATCAAAGAGCTAGGGGTTACTAAGAGAAGCAGGTTTGGGGGTACTGCCATCACCCTGCCAACAAGGAGCTAGCCGGTCCCCAGCCATGAGCCTGGGACAATGGGAGGCCCTAAGACTTCTTCCTTGTCTCATGGTGAGCCTATCTGGTCCCACTGTTTGTCTCAGCCTCAATCCTGTGCGAGCTCAATGTGAGGAGGACTTGAGGGATGGAGGGTCTAAGTTACTGGGGGCTAAGTTCTTAATCTAGAGCCTCAAATTGTCCTACCATGATGCAAAGCTGTATAAGGCAATGTGTTAACCTTCCATCTGTCTTAGTTTCTTTCCCTGTTTCTGTGACAAAATACCCCAACAAAAGCAATTTCAGGGATAAAAGTTTATAAAGGGTTATAAGGGTACAGTCCATCATGGAGGAGCACAGAATACTCTCTAGGGAAGGGTGCTGCCCATGGAGAAGTGCTGAGGTCTGCTTTCCTATTGGACACTGGAGCTTGGAAAAGGCTTGCGGTGCCTCTTGACAAGGCAGTGCATAGGAGTTGGGGAGACTGCTCAATAGATAAAGGACTTGGTGTGCAGCATAAGACCGTGGTTTGGATCCCCACAACCAAAGTTGATTGGGAATGGCCACCTCCCTGTAATCCCAGCTCTCAGGAAGTCAAGACAGAGGATCTCTGAGAAATTTGGCTGGCTAGACTATGGGACTTCCACAGGTAACGTTTCTGAGGGCTTTCTTTGGTCACTGTCATATATTAAGTGGCTCATGGGCACCTTGACCATAACGCGTTCCTTGTTGGAGACATTAACACGAATGTCTCATGCTAAGAAATAGTAATGAATAGATTCATCAGACATATAAAGGAATCTGCTCCTTCACTGGAATAAGAGGCATAGATAGAGTTTGTAAGGTTCCTGGTGGGATACGTCAGTTAATGGCAGCTTAAGGGATGAAGGATTTCCTTGGAGTCACGGCTGGATACTACAAGCCTCTGTATCAGGAAAAGCACAGTGGCTGGAGCAGCTCCTGGCTTTGGTAGGTGGTAGCAGGAGCTAGAGGCTGCCTGCTCAGAACTGAGCAGACTGAGAAGCCGAGAATCAGGGACACTGAGGTTATAAACCTCAAAGCCCAGGCCCAGGGACCCTCCAGTTAGTCTTCACCTTCAGACGACTCCACGGCCAATCAAAACAGGGCCACCAGCTGGGCAGCAAGTGTTGCAACGCAGAGCCTGTGGGGGACATTCCACATTCAAGCCTCGGGAAGAATTGTGCTTTCCCGTGTATGTGAGCAAACAGCCTTGCCCCCCGCCTTTTAGCTGTACTCTGTTGCACCCACACATTTAAAAGAATCAATTTACAGTTTATGAAGTTCCTGCGGAAGAAAGCCGGTGAACGGTCAGCTCACTGAGTGGAGATCAGCTATGGGCTAGACCAACCAAGCAATTTCGTCTTTACGACACTTTGTTTGTATTAATCCACCAGAGGAGGCAGACAAATTGAAGACTGCTGCTTCACTGACTGCTTTGAGTTTTGTAAACCCTTTCCCAGGTTCCCCTTCTTAATTCCTTCAGTCCCCAGCACAGATGTGGGTCACAGACAATGCTTTCAGACAATTGGCTTGCTGCCTTAGTGAAAAGAATTCTGGCTCTCTAAGTTTTTGTAGCTTCTTGACTACAGTTTCTTGTAGAGACTCTCAATCCTGCCCAAAGGACCAGCCTTAGTTGTGGGTACAAAGTCTTGGCTGTGTAAGAAATCTTACTCAAATCAAACATTTTTCTTGTTTAATGAACCCCTGTTAAAATATCTTCTGCTGCCTCCTAAGTCCACACTCTTTCTCTTCTAAGCCACCAAAACCTTTTCATGATATATGATTATTTCATCCCTGAATGTAGGAATTCCCTACTCCCCCGTCCCCGCTAATCACTCTAACCTTCCTGGGGGTGGGGATTCAAAGCAGATTTTCATACATGAAGAGATGAGGAGATGGGACATGATCTGGATGGACCCTTAGTGGTCTGAGTAAGAAATAATCACCTTCTGTTTTTACAAGTGCTGGGGGACCACTACAGGCGGTCAGCTGTCTGAGTTGGGATTTGTGTCATGTCTGATATCCACACTGACCACTCAGATCTTTCCATTGTCTCTCTCTGGACCATCATGAGAATGGCCTCGCTATGTTGTCCTCTATTTGATGTTCCAGGTCCCCCGTGTGGAACTTCCATCAGAATTCCTACAAAGTCTCTGATCCTTCTGAAGACAGGACTCCATAAGGAGGTAAACCACCAGCTTGATGAGCCTCTCTCCTCTCAGGTTTCTTATCTTCAGGGGAATCTGCCAGCATGGCTGCCAACATAGGCTCTATATATACATTACACACACATATGTGTGTGTAGTGTGTGTATATATATATATATATATATATATATATATATATATATATGGAGAGAGAGAGAGAGGGAGGGAGAAAGAGAAGGTCTCGTGGTGCAGACCTGGACGGTTTGGAACTTACCACATAGACCAGGCTGGACCCAAACACAGAGAGATCCACCTGCCTCTGCCTCTGGGTGCTAAGAGTAAAGGCGCCTACAATCACACCTGGCTTTTAATTTTCTAATTTTTAAGAGAGGGTCTCACTAAGTTTCCTTAGACTGGCCTTGAACTTTTAATCTCCCATCTCAGCCTCCTGAATAGTTGGGATTAAAGGCTGAGACACCAGACCTGATGGTTCTTCTTGATTTTTTTAATCTGATGGATCTGCTCTGCTTTTTTCATGCATTTACTGTGACCATAAGACATTTGCACAATGAGGCTGATATTTGGGGTAACTGCACATACCAAATGCACTCTTAGAGGCTGTGGTTTTATCTCTGTTTCTGCACCTGAACATCAACAATCTAAAGACACAGTACAAAGTTATACAAACACAAACACACACACACAATATATATATATATATATATATATATATATATTATGTATATTTAAGTTTCTGCCACTTCCAGGAATCCTTCCTGTCTCTGACTCTGTCCAAACCTCTCCCAAAGATATGCACACACACATACATCAAACATGTGTATATGAACATGATTATATATATATATATATATATATATATATAATCATGTATATGCATACATGATTATATATTTATCGTGCTCATATACACACACTTGGTTATCCGTATGCCTTTAACTATTTCCAAGGCTTAGTTGTTGGGGGGTCATAACAAAGACGATCATGGGATGCAATTGTCTCCCTTCCCTGTCTTTCCCTTTCTTCTTCAGAAGAGGTGAGCATCCTTGTGACTTCAGGCCTGACAGTTACTCCAGAGTAGCTGCTCCAGCCTGGCTCTCAGTTTTGGCTTCCGCTGGCTTTGTGGTCCTATAGATTACACAAATGATCTTTCACTGACAGTGAGTATAAATTCCCTCCTGGGCTCTGTTTGAAGTCAGAGCAGAATGTCTTGACAGCGCCCCCATGCTCCTCCTCCAGGGGAGAAGCCTCTTCTGCTAGTGCTGACAATTATTGCCAAACAATGCCTGGAGCTGCTGTGACTGTAAACAGTTTCCCCATCCTTCCCTATGTCAGCACAGCCCCACACTTAGCGAGAGCGCAGCAGAGCTGGGACCTCAAAACTTAACCACACAGCAAAGCCCGATCCTTTCTTGGAGTCGCTTTTCAGACATCCTTTAGAAAAGTTCCAATGAATCACAGTCCCGATATTCAATTTTCTTTAAAGTAAAAAATATAAGGGAGTTAGGGGAAAGGGAGGGGGTAACCAGCTTTAGTTTGATGAGAAGATAAGAAATTGGCTGGGTTTTTTTTTTTGGGGGGGGGTCCTGGGGGGGGTTCCTCAACATTCTTCCCCTTCTGCTTAGTTCGAATACGCTGACTGTTGTATTCAAACTCACAGCAGCTGTGGATACCTGCACAGGATTCCTGATTCCTGCCAGACAGGGAGGAAAGTAAAAACCCCATAAAACAAAGGGAAATAATAAGGGTCAGCCGGAGTGGAAGGTGCTTTGCTACCTCTCCAAGCACAGCTGACTAGGGGTTCAGAAGCAAACCTGCCCTTTGTCAGAATGGAGAACAAAGGCTTTGTCTCGTGAATCTATAGGTGCAAAAGACTTTCCCTGCCCACTTGCATGGTTTTGATCGGCATCCCTTAAATAGAAAAGTTGTCTAAGAGAATAGATGGTAAGGGAGATGCATCCAATCAGTGGGAATCAGACGCTATTTGGTTTACTAAGTTTTCCCTCATCTGACTACAGTTCATTAGCAATTTCATTAGAAAAAAATTTAATTAAAACTCTCCCACGTAAGGAAAAAATAAACTATGACACAGACTGAAGCGTCTAGGTAAAATACAGGTCTCCAAAGACAATGACACCACAGGTCTGAGTTTGAAAAGTGTCCTAGCGACTTCTGAGCATGCAGGGAAAGCAGAGCTTGGAGCCTGCGCAGTCAGCTTCGGGGTTCAAAGGTCCTAGAAAATGGTGAGAATTCAATTTCCAACAACTGATTTTATAACAAGGATGATTGTAGTTCATCCTCTTTAAACACTACAAAGTGGGAGCCCTTCCATTGTCTACAGGAGCGAGAGAATGGCTTTGCTCCTCTGAGGAAACACGGATGGCTATGTCTGAATAGACAGAGGTTCCCAGGGGCTGGGTGATGGAAGGATTCCGGGTGCTGGACCATGGTAGCAACTTGAAGTTAAGTCCACACAGTGTAACAGGGCTTGTGGGGCTCCCAATACCAAAAGCTTCTCCAGGCTTCAAGTTTTTCATCTGCAAGCTGTGTGCGGTGGGATGCATGCTCCTCATTCAGCAGGATTCGGAGGAAGAGAATCTAAATCCGTAATTACAAGGTTGTTTTTGTTTTCATCAAGTTGGGTCACACAATCAGAGGCTGAATAGTCCCACAACACCCTCTGCAAGCTGCAGGGCCAGGCAAACCTCCAGCTGTGCAGTCCAACACAGCAAAAGCCTCAACGTAAGAGGCAAATCAGGTCTAGAAGTTGAATCCATGTTGAAAGCTGAAGACCACGGACCCAATGTCCAGAAGCAGCAGTAGAAGAAGGACCCAGTCGGGTAGGACTGAGCCTGTGTAGGCAGAAGCACCCTCTTTGGCCATGCCACCACCCGCCGACATCTCCGGGCTACTGGAAGCCACTACCCGCGTTCAATGCAGGTCTTCCTACTCATCCTACTGACTCACATCGTAGTCTTCTCAGGAAACGACCTCACGCACATCTAGATTTCTCAGGAGTTCCTTGGCCTAAGGGATTTGACAGCCATCATCAACCATGATGCTATTGCATGTTTGTAAAACAGGGCATGGGAAGAGCTGGGGAAAAAAAACTGACCATATGCATCAGAGGCTAGCAGTTACTTTCATATCTGTGACCAAAAGCAGCTCCAGGGGGGATTTAACATTGGCTTACAGTCTGAGGGTATATTCAGGGATGGTGGGGAAGGTATGGAGCCAGGAGCATGAGGCAGCTGGTTGCATTGCCCTCAGTCATGTGAAGAGAATTAAATTCTGATGTTCAGCTTGCTTTCTCCTTTTAACAGTCCAGAACCCCAGCCCTTAGGGTGATCCGTCCATAGTAGATGCTGAGGGGTGTGTTTCTACCACAGTTAAAGCTCTCTTGGAAACACCACCATAAGCTCATCCACAGTTGTCTCCTGGGTGACTCTAAATTGTGTTGTTGAGTTGGCAATCGAGACCATTATGGAAGGTGCAGGTTAACAAACTGAACTGTAAGTGTGTGTGTGGATGAGTGGTGTGTGTGTGTGTGGATGAGTGGTGTGTGTGTGTGTGGATGAGTGGTGTGTGTGTGTGTGTGTGTGTGTGCATAACCTTAGTCAGAACCTATCTGTTAGGGACACATTGGATCAACAAGTCACTGGACACACTTGTAATGTATACAAAATGCATTGCAGAATACTCAGGGAATCTTGAGTTCATAAAAAGGTGTAGTATATTCTTTCGGTCTCTGTCTCTCTGTGTGTCTCTCTCTGTTTCTGTCTCTTTGTATGTCTCTGTTCCTGTGTTTCTGTGTGTGTGACTGTGTATGTCCTACTCTCTTGTATGTGTCTCAGTCTCTGTCTTTCTCTGTCTCTGTCTCTCTTTGTATCTCTCTCTCTCTCTGTCTCTCTGTCTCTCTCTCCTTTCTATATCTCTGAGTTGGCTCTCAAGCTCACATCCTTACCTTAGCCCCCAAGTATCTAGGACTATAGATTCATAGCCCACACCTGTCAGCCTTGCTCCTAGCCCCAAAACAGGTTCTCAACCCCTTTATGTTTTATAACTCCTAACGACTCCATAAAACTTTTGTTCATGCAGATTCTAGCAAGGGCTATTTGGCATATCAGAAATTAACACTGCAAAATGGTTTAAATGCCATCTGTTATTTAAAAAATATTAAATCCATTACATGGCAATACACAGAAGATATTTTTATGATAACTATATTATTCCGACAACAATTACCGAGAAGAATGAAGCGCTTTTGCATTTTGCTAATCTCGTCATTGTCCTGCTTAATAGGAAGCAGCTGCGTCTGCTCAGCCTGTTGCTCATTGCTGTTCCATGTGGGGAAAACTTCCCTCTCTCAGGAGAAAGCATCCCATCTCGGTGAGGCTGCTGATGTGACACCAGCCTCTGCCTTCAAGGACAAAGTTGTGCTTAGTGCCTTTACGTCTCAAGGCTGCTGCTTTCTGAAAGTGTCCCGATTTCTTATTGACTTATTTTTATTTTGTTTTTAACCAAAACATAAAACATAAAAAAAATTGTTTTTATTAAGAGGTGTCTTATAGGGTTAGACACACACACACACACATATATATATATATATATATATATATATATATACTGCATCATGTTTAAATCACATTAGTGATATTTATTTCCTTTAACGTTTATCAAATTCTTCTGTTTTTTTTAAAGTATTTTTTCTAAAGATATGGTAATTTTATACATGAATGTCATGTATTTAGACCATAGCCACTGTTGAACGACCATCATTTCCCAGATTTTCTCTCCCAACTTTATCTCTTCCTCTTCCTCCTCCTCTTCCTCTTCCTCCTCCTCTTCCTCTTCCTCCTGCTCCTCCTCCTGCTCTTCATCTATAGCCCACTAAATCCAATTAGTCTTGCCCAAAAGCACCATAAGAACAAGTGACCGTTCAGTGCTTAGCCCTAAATGGGAAACCTCAGTCACAGCCCCTCCCTCCCGAGAGTCAGGAAACATCAAGGAAGAAGGGGTGGAAAGACTGTAAGAGCCAGAGGTTGTCATGTCTTCTGGATACCACATGGCCATTCCGCTCATGAACTCACTTCAACTGCAGTTGCCCACACAAGACCCAGCCAGACAACCTTCCATAGTGGACAGGGGAGGGGCTCACAAGGCCGCACCAAAAGTATCACAAACCTACTATGTCTGTCTTCCTGTGTGAATAGCTTGTATTTAATATCCTTTTGCCCTTTTGTCTTACTCCTTACTGAAGAAACACATCACTGGGCTGCAGCTCAGAGCCCTGGGGAACCCTCCCATGGGATGATGGAGCTGTGAATACTCAGGAGAAAGACTGACATCTCTGCTCTTTTCATTCCTGGATTGGTTTCTCAGATGCCTCCGTGGAGCAGCTGTTGAAGCAGACAGGGGCTATTTAGAATTTAGCAGGAATTAGCCCTCCTATATCTGCAGAGGCTGTTGCTCTGGGACACAGAGCAAAGAGATGTCTTTGTCTCCACAGCAGAAGACCTCACCCACAACAAGGAGCGCACTTGACTCGACTGGCCAAGGGGGATTTTTTTTACTCTTTTTCTTTTTGAGTTTTAGAGAAGAGTTTATTATAGATTTATAAGTGGGAGCTTAAGAAACAGAGACAAAGTCACACTGTTTGATACAAGCCAGCGTGGAGGTCGGCCACATGGCAGACAAGCAGCCTCAGGGCCAGGAGGGGAGCTTTAGAGAAAGATGAAGAGGGGAAGCCAAATTGATGTAAACAGCATACTTAAGCTCGGGTCAGCGTTAGAAAGAAAAAGGCAGGAAAGGAAGGACAAGATACCCCAGATGCATTTGCTTATTAGATAAAGTTGTAGGGGATATGCAGAGGAGAACTGCAATGACAGGTGTAGTCTATAATTAAACTGGAATTTGTACTATGATTAAAACATAATAGGCTAAAAGCATGGTGGCACAGGCCTTTAACTCCTGTGCTCAGGAGCCAGAGGCAGGTGCATTTCTGTGAGTTCTGGGCCAGCCTGGTCTACACAGTGAGACTTAGATAATGATGATGATGATGATGATGATGATGACAACGACGACGATGATGATAAAACACATTTTAACGTTTTTTTCAATAAAGAAGCATGATTTACTTGCTTTAATAATTTCCCTTGTCTAAAATGTAACAATCCGTTTTCAGCTGTCTATAGGTAAAGGTTCATAAAAGTATTTTCCAGCTAATCAGAATATTAGTCCCCAGCAAACATTAAGAACTAATTGTTTTGTTTCTTTCAGCGCTGGAAGCCCAGAGCTGGGAACTATCTGAGGCTGGGTTTTCCAAAACCGGGGAGAAGTAAGCGCAGCACCATAGTCAGAAACAGAAAAGCAAGACTGGGAAGGTCCGTAGAGTGTGGACATGGCCCGATGCACGCGTAGGACAGAGGAGCACCACCCTCCTCCCTCTCCCTGCAGAAGAACTCACGAGAAAGAAAGAGTGACCCACTGAGAGTTCTGAGAATGACTTCCTTTTTTAGCTTTCTTTTATCCCCGCTTTTCCCTGCTCTAGAGGGAAGATTTTCCTGGCATCTATTCTTAGGGTACATGTCTCACTCCTGAGACTCAGTGACCGGTGTTAGGACGGCACTGTACTGGAGTTACAATTGAGTGATGAAGATGCAGAGTTGATCTCCACCATGGTGCAGAAGGACAGTACAGGAGCCGGAAAGCCCAAATCTTGGCCATTCGTAACTGATAGGTCCTGTGATGCCATGGCAGCCAGAGGTACTCTAGACAGACAAGCATGTGGTACCAAAACCTTAGCAGAGATCGCCTCTGAATTTTAGCATAACTGGAATTTTCTGTTCTCTTCCTTTGCGTCTCTATACTGCTGACTTTCTCCAATTCCCTGCTCTGCCCCTCACATTCTACTTCTAGTCTGTGACTCCAGCTGGGTATTTATTTCCATTAAGACTTTAGAGTAAATCTTCTAATCTCGGCAGTGTGGCTGACCGTGGCTGTCTCACGCTGCCTGGTTGAAACTATACTGGATAAAGAGATGCCTGGGATTGGTGACTCTCACCTGTGTCTGGCGGGGAGGGGAAGGCATATTCCAAGAGAACTGGCATGTGAGAGAGTGAGCAGAGGGGAGGTGTACCCTGAATTGGTCAGCATTTTCTAATGAGTGGCCACCTCAATAAAAACTTGGAAGGAGGTTCTACATGGACCTGCCAGTCCCTTGGTGTTCTGATGCTGTCACTGTGATGACATCAGACTCCAACATCTTCAGGCTTGAAGGGGACTCCATGCCTGCAATTCTCCAGGAATTTTCCAGGCTTTCAGCCCTAGTGTGGAACTGTTGATATGTCCCATTCTCTGGATTGGGGGTCATGGGTCTCTGCCTCCCCAGTGTGCAACTGGCCATTACTGTACTATGTATCTTCCTAGCATGTAAGCCACTCCAATCACTCATATATATGAAATGTAGATATCACACACATATGCGCACACACACACACACACACACACATACACATACATACATACATATATATATATACGTACATTTTTCTGATTCTGTCCTCTAGAGAACTCTAGAACACCTCCTTTTGAACATGATCTTGGTGCTGTGTAACTCAAAAACCATAGTGCGAACAGGAGAGATGGCTCAGTATGTAAAAGCACGTGCCTGCTGGCATGAGGACCTGAGTTCAAGACCTCCTTTCCTATGTAAAAAACTGGACATGCTTGCACATGCCTGTAGCCCCAGCCTTGGGCTGTAGAGATAATGAGACAGGCAGGTCTTGCAGCTAGCCAGTCTAATGGAAACTGAGCTTCTGGTATAGGGAAAGACCGTGTCTCAAAGCAATAAGACAAGGAGCAGTAAAAGGAAGACACCCCACATCTTGCTCTGGCCTCTGCCTCTACACGTGCATTCATGGGAGCACACACACTCACACTTGTGTGCATGCAACACACACACACAGGAAAAAAGACACAAACAAGGCCTAGAACCGTTAACTGTAATGCTTACAGGATTCAGCCTCATAAAGGGAGTGCTTGTATTTCTTTCAGAAGGGAGTACTGGTGTAAGGTAAAGAGGGAGACAGTCTGAGGGGCTCAGTCTGTGTTCGCCTGAAGCTCATTCATGTCTCATTAGAACACAGTGTTGATGGATACTCTGGCCTTTCAAGGCAATCCGACAATCCAGAGTTCATTTTGAAAGCTTATTTCCCTGTACTGACAAATGATTGTGCTTTCATTTTAATCAGTGAACTGGCCAGAGAGCAGGTACCCAGAAGGCTTATGTCTGCTTCAGACTCCCCACCTTGGCGTGTATTCAACCCACTCAAGTTTTTCGCATTCCCTCGGTTCCTAGTTTTAATTATTTAAAGCAACTGAGTGATACCCACATCTGAGCTTAAATATCTTCACTCGGTGAATCAAATCTTAGGGCTAATTCTTGTTGCTTGTTATCAGTGTTTTAAGAAATATATCTTTTATTGATTCCATGAGAAATTCGTGCATGTATGCAATCTGTTTCGATCATATCCCCTCCCCCTTTCCCTCCCTCCAACTGCTCCCAGACACCCACCACATGTCCCTCCTTCATCTCCCCACCCTCCTCTTCCTCCTTTATAACCCTCTGAGTCCAGTTAGTGCTGTCCACATCCACATGGGTGTGAGGTCATCCCAGGGGATCTCTGTGAGTTCAAGGCCAGCCTGGCCTACATACAGAGCACAGGCCAGAGAACACTGGCCTACACAGGCCAGCCAAGTCTGGGTAATGTAATCCTGTCTCAAAAACATTTTCAAACTATTCTACAATCCACTCAGCAATCTGTACTCTGTATTTTACTGATAATGTGTGATCTCTTCTAAAACTATGCTATTATCTTTGTGTATAATTTTATAAATATATTTTAAAATATTATTGATATATATCTAGATGATGTGTTCGCTGTTTGGATGGTTAAAGTGTGCTCAATTCCATTCCTTTGTAGAAGTGTGATATATTCATATCTTTGGGTCACTTTTTATTTTTTTATTTTTTGTCTTTTCACGTGTTAGAGTTCTTTCTGTACTTAGGATCTTAACCATGGGATGGTATACTCAGGCATCGTTGGGCTCCATCTCCAAAAAGGTTTAATATTTAGCCATATGGATACAATATTTCTTACAAGGATTTCTCTCCTCATTGAAAAGGTTCCAACATTCGAAACATATGACATTCAGTGCTGAAATTCTATTTGCGAATCTGGCCATCTGTAGGCAATCAGGAGACGCTTCCTCAC
The DNA here is from genome assembly GCA_026225945.1 of Cricetomys ansorgei. Lineage (NCBI taxonomy): Eukaryota > Metazoa > Chordata > Mammalia > Rodentia > Nesomyidae > Cricetomys > Cricetomys ansorgei. The sequence goes on from JAMJFZ010001012.1 coordinate 8,379,377, forward strand.
GGAGTCTGGCTATTTGCACAGGGTGAATATAAGATGTCTTGATAGAAGCATTTTTTTAAAAGGCACATGGAAAATACAAGGATATATTAAAATCTTGCTAATAAAAGAACTCAGCATTCTTCCCCTTGAAATGGTGCTACATGTTTGAGCGAACGGCACACAGATGTGCCCCTGTGGAGCCTACCACCCAGCACACAACAGAAGCTCTCTAAGAGCAGTGGTTCCTCCATCAGAACCCTCAGCCAGCGTGCTTCCTATGATTTATTATCAAATGCCCATGCCTGCAAAGTCCTTTAAACAAAATTATCATTTAGTAACAATACAAAACACATCTCATCTTCATGGAGTGATATTTCTCTTCTGGTCAACACCGCCTAACTTTTTACACTACCGTCCCCTACCTTGTATTCCAGACACACCCAGCTAAGTGGGACAAAGTTTATGTGCAGAAAGGACGTGGAGGTGCCTCCAGAATAAAACTGTTTCCTCCCCTCTTCCCTTCTACATCATGCTGTGTGCATTTCACCCCTTCACTCTCAAACTCCCTTTTCCTCGGAAGCTCCCTTCATGTCTGCTTGCCTTCCATCCTCCATGATCCAGTTGGGTCCTCTTTCTTTTAGGATATGTTAAGCAGCCCTCTGCCCAAACCCACAGGGTACCTTCTATATATGTCTGATGCATGCATCTTTAAATTTTAAATCTCCTGGTAAGTTGGGCTTAAAGCAGAAGCTCCTTAAGGAAAAAGAGTGGATCTCTTCTATTCATTTACTCCTAGAGTCCATCAGATCCATAGAATAAAATAAATATCTGGATTAAACTAAAAGGTTTCATCAGGATTGCTTTAAAAGTCCCTTCAGCACCGGTATTTTATTCTACCTGTTGGGTAAATGATTGGAGAAGGGCCCATTATTCTTCATTTAAGCTGTGTGAAATGTCAGGCTGCAGGCTCCAGCTCGAGTCACAGTACAAATTTCTTATGATTTATTGGCTCTCCTCAGCCCATGTGAACACCATCCATCACTAGGAAGCCCAGAGCTCCAGCCTTCCATTGGATTTGGGATTCGTGCCACCTCGAACATACCAAGTCTATTTTAGAAACTGGTAACTAACAATCCTGCCACCTCCACAGCAGCCCGTGGATGAAACACAAAAATTCTATTTCTGGGTTGTGTTGCCTAAAAAAAAAAAAAAGGCTTTTTGTGTATGTGTTTACAGGAGTTGGTTTTGGGAAAGCATCAGGAAGAGCCATTTCCAATCAGTCAGGGCATTAATTAATAGCTGCATGCCAGTTTGGAGGGTGACTCCTCATGAATCCTGGTTCTTGGGTTCCTATGACTGCCTTCTGCCTTTTCCACTGACCTCATACACAAAGCCAGGGCAGATGGAGAAAGTGTATCAGATTTATATACTTCACTCCAGAAATGGTAGACGTTGCTTATTTGGCCAGAAAGTCTCAAGTGACTCTGCTGCAGCTGAGGATGAACATGGAAATTACAGAACACCGAGACATGTCTGACACGTGAAGGACTCTTTTGGCCTCAACTACATGCTCCCAGATACTGGAGGAGTTAACCTAATGCATCCCAGTGGCTTTTGGAGTTGACACCGCATCTGGAGAATTCCCTTGCATATTCCAGGTTCTCTCACAGAACCTAGAGTCTGGGAAGACCAATTTTTTTCTCACCTATTTTTATAGCTTCAGTAGGAAACGTTCTCCAAAAGCTCATGACCTGAAACACTTGCCCCCCCACCTGGTGACAGTCTTTTGGAAAGTACTGGAAACTTTAGGAGGTAGGATCGCAATGGAGGAAGTAGACCACTGAAGAGAAACCATTTAAGGTTAATTTTGGTCCCCAGTTCCTTCCCTCCCCTCTTTCCCTCCCTCTCTTCCTCTCTCTTCTTCCCTCCCTCCCTCCCTCCCTCCCTCTCAATCTCTCTCTCTCTCTTTTTCTCTCTCTCTCTCCATATATATGTATATGTGTGTGTATGTATGTGTGTGTATATATATATATATGTACACACACACACACACACATAAATATACATATATATATATATATATATATATATATATATATATATCTGCATCCTGTCCATCATGAGGTGAGCAAACTCTACTGCTCTTGCTCTTGCTGCTCTTGCTGCTCTGATGTTATGCCTCACTATTACAGACCTCAAGTCAATAGAGGCCAGGATTGTGAACTAAGCCAAACCCTCTGAGACCATGAGCCTAAATAAATCTTTGTTCCCATGAGTTATCTGTGTCAGGTGTTTTACCACAGCAACACCAAGTCCAACTAGTATATCCGTGCAGCAGCCTTCCGGTTCAACAGAAACTGGAGTTCCAGTCTGTTAATTGACTCAGGCAGAGTGAAAAAGGAAAAAGCTCAGTGAGGAAATCAGGTCAGGCAGAGCTGTGGGAACAGCTTTGTCCTCTCTCATCTTGCTGCAGGCCTGTTACCCGGATCTTCTCTCCTAATAAGCTTTTAATGACGGTTCCACCTGGTGTCTGTTCGGAAGTCATGCTGCCTACACCTTATTTTCCCGGTAAGCAAATCAATTAAGCTCCAGGCTTCCTTGGCCTCATCTTGTCTCTGTCTTACCCTGACAACTCCCGTTTCATTAGTGCTCTTGGAAAGGTCTCACCTCAATTTGTTTCTCCAGATGTTTGGGTCATTTCACGTCAGAATAAGATAAATTCTGTGTAGGATGCTCTGTAGCTCATGTCACCCAGTGCGAAGTCTTTCTTGGGATGCTGATGGCTTCTCCCCAGGACAGCTGCTGCTGTCGAGCTTCAGAGATGTAGACAGGTTTGTGAGAGCTGCGTGGCAGGGGACTGGTTTCCTCGGAGCTAGTCCAGGATCTGGGATGCATTACAGGAACCTACAGACCCTCCTTGGAGTGACAGCTGTCCCATTGGGAGGTGCACGTCTCCAGAGCACAAGTGCTACTTAATTCATAGTCTTTCCTGGAACATGGGTGGAGATAAGTCATGAATAAGTCCGTGCATGGATGACTACCCCTATGATGTGAAAGCAAGAAAAAGTATTAATTTGTGGGTTTCTCCCCTGTGTGTTGGAGGGGGTGAGGCTGATCTCAAGTTGTCTTGTTCAATCAATTGCCTTTCTACCTTATTTTTTTAAACATTTTTATTTCGTAGGTACTGGTCTTTTTCCTTCGAGTATGTCTATGCATTATGTGCGTGCCTGGTAGCCAGAAAGGCCAGAAGATGCTGTCCTATCTCCTGGATCTGGAGTTTCAGGTGGTTGTGAGCCACCGTATGAGTGCTGGGAATCCAACCTAGGACCTTTGCGAGAGCAGTCGGTGTGCTTAACCCCTGAGCCATCTCTCTTGCCCCAGCAGTTGGGTTTTTCAGTTCCTGTAGAAACAGTTCTTGACCCTGTGGATATTTGAGGTCTGTGTAGCTACTTCCTTCAAATCTAGGTAGAATGCCTCTTGAAGGCTTCTCATGCTCTTCACTGTGATTTCTTACCTACCAAAGTCCCTATCGTAAGCCAACTTGGCCTTTGGGGTCACCTGAAGGTAGAAAATAGAAAGACATGCATTTCGTTTCCAAAAATATCTCGTAAATTAACAACGTGGTGGTTCCTGTGTAAAAGTATACACGAAGCCAAAAGTCAACTTTTTAAAAGCTTGCCAAGCAGGGAGCAGTAAGAGATCAATTCAAGAAAAGGCTTAAAGCAAAAGAGCCATGCCTCAGGGGAGCCTTGAAACGACCACATCAAAGGATGGGAAATACTCACTGGAGTATGCATCCTGGAAGCTCATCTGACCTTCGCCTCTGGTTTTGACTAAGGAAGATGCCACAGGGTGGCTGGCATATGCGCAGGACAGTGTGAACTTCGGACACAGAGAGCAAAGCTAACAACCACAACGGCGCTAGTCAGCAGTTGAGCATCTGCCCCAAGCCATGTCAGTCGGGGATCTTATATGCTTACTTCACAATCCCCACAACCAGAAGATTAGGAATTAGAAGGCTTGGGTGATAGCTGCATCTATAAGGTGTGTGCCTTCAATGTGTGAGGATTTTAGTAAAATATCCATTTTAGAATGGAAAAAAAAAGCCAAGCATGTTGGTGCATGCTTATAAGCCCAGTGGCTGGGATGTGGAGACAGGGTCCCTCTGCATCCCTAGGTAGCCAGCCCAGCCTAATCAGTGAGCTCCAGGGAGGTGTAGGGGGAGATGCAAAGGGAATTGGAGGGGGAAATAGGGAGTGAATTACTTCGTATTTAATTGAATAATTTCAATTAAATTCTCAATGAATAAAATTTTTAATGGAAGGAATTCTTTAAAAAAAAAACTGTCAAGTGTTTGTCTCAAACTGAAACAGACACAGATATAAATGCGGCAATTTAACAAGTATGTCCTTAAATGGTGCCATTCAAAATCCAAGTGCCTTGGCAGTTGTAAGCATGGAACAACAGACTATGTGTCTGTCATATGTGGGTGGCACATATGGACATACCCTGGAATTTACAACTCCCAAATCAGGCCTACTGAGGCCATGTGGGTAGGTTGATGGCTGACCCTCTGATTCGATTTGTAACAAGTCCCAGACCTCAGTAGACTCCAGTCCTAAGCACAACTGATGCCATGATGGAAGTACCATTCAGGCCATAAAACTCAGCGCATAGACAGCACCACCTGCCAAAACAAAACAAAGATCTAATCCATCAAAGTCCATGGTTCTGTGAAAGTCTCTTAATGCACTAACCTTGCCTTTTGACTTCTGTAGTTCTGCTTCTGGATAACTGCTCGTTAACTGAAGTATGTTAACCCTGGACATGTTGGGGTTTGTGGGGTGGGGGTATCAGGGAGGTGTGTGTGTGTGTGTGTGTGTGTGTGTGTGTGTGTGTGTGTGTGCTTAAAAACTTACCCTGAGAAAGGTCAGCAAACACCCAGTGTGTACATGTGTGTTGCTGTGTACGTATGTGTATACAGGTGTCCTGAGAGGCTAGAGGCATTGAATCTCCCAGATCTGGGATTCCAAGAGGATGTGAGCTACATACAGTGAGTGCCTGGAACCAAACTCAGGTCTTCTGCAAGAGCAGCAAATGCTCTTAACGGCTGAGACGCCTCACCAAGTACTTGGTTGGGTTATTAAGAAAATGACCATAATGTTCACTGAGGTGTTCCTGTTGCAAGCAAAGCACACACTAAGTCAGAGAGCTGCTGCACAGTGATTCCTGCCTTCAGCTCCTCCAGGGTGGGGATTGACTATGAGGTGTGCATCTAATCCGAGGGGACTCTGAAGTAATAGGAGCTGATCACAGAGGAAGGGGGTCTTCCCATCAAACTGAGTCACAGCTTTAGACTGGAAGATATGAAACAGACCAACAAGAAAAAAATCCCTGGAGACCCATTTTATGGGTCTATAATAGTTTGATTTTGAAAAAATCACATTTTGCTTTTACCGTCATATGATTACATGAGCTACAATCTCTTTTGGAAGAATAACTATTTTTATTGTTCTTTTATTAATAATTATTTAAATCAAAAAAAGCTGTGAACGTAGCTCAGTTGGTAGAGTTCTTGCCTAGGTACGTGAGATCCTCATTTCCCTCCCCAGCACCCTGTAAACCTTAATCTTATTGTTAGGGAGGTAGAGGATCAACCATTCGAGGCCATCTTTGGTTACATTGGCAATTTGATGCCAGCCTAAGATACATGGGATCCTGTCTGGGAAAAAAAAAGAAATAATTAAATGAAAGTAAAAACAGAAGTAAATATTAAATCTCAAAATTCTGCCATCAAGAGGTAAGAAGCTATATTTTGGTGACTTTTCTGAAACATATACATAATGGGTCTGTGGGTTTCCCACCTTGGTAATAATGAACCCTCTGCCCTCTAAGTAAATCTAACTTCAATTAACACTTCCCAGATGCAGAAATGTGAGATTTCAATCCAAATACAACACGCAGAAGCAACGAGTCAGAGGCTTCTCTGATCACCCTGTACCGGTTGTCATGATGCTTTACACGCTTGCTCTTGGAGACCGTCTGTTGTGCTGACCTGAGCCACTTCCCAATGGAAATGGCACCCTGCCTGTGGCTCTCTGTGGGGCTGTGTGTCTCTGGTAAAGCTTTACAAGCAGCTTTGAAACCTCCCCATGCCAACCTGTATCTCCTAAATACAACTGTTCCGTTGCAATCCACAGGACATTAGTCTGTGCCCCCTCCAGCTGCTTTCAACCTGAGTGTCATACTGTCATTTTATAAATGGATGCTAGCAGCCCCACAGATGGCTATGGGCGGTGGCCTCATGCTAACCAGACAGCTGCTTTAGGACTTGTGATAAGACACTCACCAACTGAAATATTAAAGCAGCTTTTCCCCTGCAGAGGGAAATTGTTCTACAGAGGTTTTACATTTTGTTTAAACAATATACCTCCCCTCTCTCCTCTCCCTTGTCTTTCTCTCTCTCTCTCTCTCTCCCTTGAATTGAAGAATTCACTAACTCCTGTTTCACTCAATTAAGTTTCTATCTTTTCGTGATTTTTTCATGATTTTTTAATATTTTATTTTCATTGTGTGTGTGTGTGTGTGTGTGTGTGTGTGTGTGTGTGTATGCACACGTGTGAGTGTGTATATGTGATGTCTTCCGTGTGCATGCAGTGCCTACAAAGTCCTGAAGAGGGCATTGGATTCCCCCTTGGAGCTGGAGTTGCAGATGGTTGTGAGCTTCCAGTGTGGATTCTGGGAGTTGAACCTGGGTCCTCTAAAAGAGTAAGAAGTGTTCTTAACCAGCAAGCCACCTCTCCAGCCCTTCTATTTTCAGTTTTTAAAATCATGACAGTGATTAAACATGCCAGTGTAGGAATATTTATACAGATTGGCTCTCTTTGTAATAGAAACATTGTGGAAGTGGTACTTGCTGGCCAAGTGTGAAATCATAGACTAAGTTTGTATATGTTCCTCCTTTGGGATGTGAAGTACCAAGGTTCCCTTTCTGGAAAAGAAAAAAGTGGAAATAAAATATAAAACCTCTATAGAGAATAAGTACAGGAAGCAGAAACTAACAGAACAGTAGAAGGGCTTAATGAAATTTGTAAACTGTGCAAAACCAGCTGTTTGTTTTGTGTATGTGTGTTGTATTTGTGTGTGCATTTGTATATGCACAATATGTGTGTCCTGTGTATATGTGAATATGTGTCTTGTGTGTATGTGAATGAACGTGTTTTCTTCCTGCAGTTTTTCCCTTACCCATTCACACTGGCACCAACCAACATTTGTGGAAGCTTTTAGGACAACACACGAATAGAATGAACTTTGCGTGAGGACTACAGATGCTGTGGTCCCCCTACACCCTCCTGTAATACCATATTCTGCACCAGGATTTTCCCCTAGGTTCATGGTAGAGGCATGAACCATACACTACCACCACCGCCCTCTCTGCTACCCCAACCAACACCACATTCACTTATTTACCCGAGAGCATCCCCCAGGTGCCTCCCCAAGGACCCAAGGAAGAATGATGCTAGCTTTGTGGACCTTGGGACTTAATGGGACTTAGGGTTTCCTTGGCTGCATGTCAGACTTGCTTCTGAGACAAAGCTACTGCCAGTGAATGAATGAAGCCAATTCAGTGAATGAATTGGATACATATATCCAATATTTCTTATGCAGCTTAGACTTTGACTAGAGTTTAGAGTTTTTTCCTCCAACTGGAAATACCTTACACCAATAATTTCAGTAAGCAATATCTATAGAATTATACTGACAAAATGAACATTTTCCTGGGAAGAATGGTGTTTTCTTAATTCACAGCAGAAGGGAACACATATGTATAGTATCCACATTGAGTATATGTGTAAAAATAAGAAAATGTGAGTACACAGATGTCTAGTATTTGTATATTCATTCATTCCACAAATATTTACTTGTGTGTCAGTTTGCTTTTCCTGCTGAGCAAGCTCCACTCTCTGAAAAGTAGCTTGAAGCAGAACAAGTTGCCTGCTCACAATTGCGTGGACTGTAATGTGGCCCGGCTTCAGCTGAGATGGACTCAGGTGTTCACAGTCACCAAATACTGAGTGTCCTCACCATGCGCCTTGTGGTTGGTTCCAGCTCTCTGCTGACGTGTTAGGGGACCATACCTGCGTGGTTAGTCACCTGTTTGCTGGTGGCCCATAGGGGTCCAAGAGCAGAAAGATAGGATGAGCCTGAAAGAGGAAGTATTTTGTGACTTCCCACTTGAATGGCTGTCAAAGCACCTTCAAACCCCATCTCCAGATTCCAGCTGTGAATAAATACTACCCCCATCAATGTTCCAGAGAGAGGGTAGAATTCTGAGATCCTGTTAGAAAACCACATCAATGGGAGACTTCTCTGAGCTCACAGACGGGTAAGCTAATGACTAATGCTACCCCACACTCTCCAAGATAAAAGGTATTTAAAAATTATTCATTGATGTTGCTATGGATTCTCGACAACTATTTATTGTTCTTGCTAAGGATTCTTAACTGTTTAATAAACTTTATTATTAGAGCATTTCAAGTTCACAGCAAGATTTGGGGGAAGGTGTTTTCAATATCTTCCCACTCTGACATAGGCAAATCCTCCTGGTTATTGGTGGAGTTTGCGTGGAATTGTCCCTCAAAGATAGACCGTGGAACCTTTGTGAAGGAAGGTTTAGCTAGTCCTATGGGTTTGCTGGGGGCAGCTGAAGGCTGCAGACTGGCCCTATGTGTTTGCTCCTTCTGATCACACAGGACATCTTCCACATGCAATTATTATCATCAATAAAAGAAATAATTAATAAAAATTCAAATTCAAATTTTATTTCCAGGAACTAAAACTCTTGGAGCAAATTAAAATCTTTAACTATACAGAGCAAATTAGGAATAAATTCCTTTGGCTACGTGAATGACGTAAGATGTGGCCATATAATTGTGCCTATGGGCCTGCCTCTCAATGTATTTGAAAGGGTGACTAAGACTTGATTGGTTATCATTAGGAATTCTTGGTTAGCATTGGTTAGCATTTTGAATTCTCTCAGAGCAGCACTGTGAGAAAGAGGTGGGGCTTGGCATTTAGCAATTTGGTTTACGACTTTTAAATGCCACTTCGGAGGGCTAGTTTAATCTTGTCATCGTTTTATTCTTCCTCTTAATTTTTTCAGATTATAATGTAATTAATATCATTTTGGCCTTCCTTTTCCTTCCCCCAACCCCTACCATATACTCTTTCTTGCTCTCTTTCAAATTCATGGCTTCTGGCTGCGTGTGTGTGTGTGTGTGTGTGTGTGTGTGTGTGTGTGTTTACACGTGCATGTCTGTTAATATATGTGCGCTTTATGTGTATGCTTGTATGTATGTACACAGATGTGTTCTTATGTATGTGTGTTTATATGTATGCTTGTGCATCTGTATGTATGCATATGTACTATGTACACATTATGTATGCAAGTGCATGTGCATATATGTGTGCATGTGAAGGTCAGAGGTCAATGTCAAGTACTTCCTCGATCACTCTCCAACTTATTTTCGAGACGTAGTGTCCACCTGAACACGAAGCTGGCTGATAGGCTGGACTAGCTGCCCGTGAGCTCCAAGGATCCATTTGTCTCTGCCTCCTCGGCTCTGGCATTACAGACATGCAGTGTTATGATCACTTTTAAACACATGTTGGGGATCTGAATTCATGTCTTCACATCTGCAGGGCAAACACGTTAACCAATGAGCCGTCTCCCCAGCCATGACTGTAGCCACAATTAAGGAAGGGTGATCTTTCTCTGAGAGACCACGAACTCTCACCAGATGCCTTTTCTTCCATAAATCTCATTTAAAGACAACAAAAACTTGCTTTTTTAAATTGCATTTTGCATGTTATTTGCCAAAAAAAAATTCAGGTTTTCTAGTCTTATTTAGAGTAAGGTCCATTTAGAAACATTGTCCCTCCCATATAAACAAAACACAAATTCCAAGCCAGCCTCAAGCCACCATAGTTCGTGCAGTCTACACGCAGGGCGCTGCCCCACCTGACTACCCCTCTCACTCACTGTACGGCCTTGGGCAGGACCCTGAATCTTCTAACTCTTTTTCAGTGAGTAGCATTCTTTAAAGGGTCTGAAATCAAAGTGATGTATTAAAATGCCATCAAGCAAAGGGCTATGAAAGAAACTTATAATTAGCACCGAGAGATAATTTATTATCTGCACAGAGTGTTTCTGAGTGTGAAGGGAGAGTGTTAAGAATGGAACTGGACACAAAGCTGCTCAGGGCTGGACCTAACCAAGCTGATAAAGGAGCAGCCGGTTTCTGCTCCACAAGAATGATTCTGTGTCCATGTCAGTGGTTCTGTATAGCTCCGGGTGTCATCTCTTATTTTTAAAACTGCTTTTCCAAATTTAGAGAGGCAACTACTAATAATACAAAAAAACAAATTAGATTGCACATTAGTAACCCAAAGTAAAAGAATTATGAACCATGTAGAAGCCTGGATTAATTTGCAGAAAACACATTTCCTACTATACACACAGACACACACACACAGACACAAGAACACACGAGCACAAATACATACATGGGCTAACAACACACACATGCACATGCAAAAACTGGTACACAAGATCATAAGCATGCAAACACATAAGCGTAAAAGAATATACACACACACACACACACACACACACACGCACACAAGAACTTTTCTGTTCACTTGAAAAAGCAGAGCTGAGTCTGATTGAGGGAAACTGCTCAGACACTCACAGCTCCCTCTTTGTTCTGTGATGTGTCATCCCTCATCATTAACTTCCTCCTTGCCTGAAATTTTGTCATATGAAAAACAAAGAAAGCTTCCTCGGTAATGGGGCTGAGTAGCAGTGAGTTGGCTTCCAAAATTTCATTGTGTTTTAAATGAAGAATGAGCCTAGTGGTAATCACGTTGGTAGTGTCTAAAGAGTGAAGAATGTCTGGTTCTCACATAGTCCATAACTCCTTTCCAGACTCTTGGAGTTCTTCTTTGTTCAGGAAGCTGCAGACCTCCTGGCAGCAGCCGAAGGGTATGTCTGAGCAATCCTCACAAACACTGGGAAAACACGCTTCATGACAACCCTGCACCTGTAAATTGCAGAGCAGATACAATGATCCACTTTGTCTCAGAAACCTTTGCTCCTTTTTGAAGTGTACACTACTTATTTGTATCACTTCTTTGGAGAAATGTCTGTTTAGGTACATGCCCCATTTTAAAGCTTGTATTTTTAATTTTGTGTATGCATGTTTTTCTGTATGTGTGTATATGCTTATGAGTGCATTACCCACAGAGACCAGTAGAGGGTGTCAGGTCTCCTGAAGCTGGGGTCATACGTGATTGTGAGCCACTTATTGTGTACTTGGAATTAAACACAGGTCCTCTCTGCAAGAGCAGTAACATGCTAATTACCACTGAATCATCTCTCCAACCCTTCATGTCCCATTTTAACAGTTGGGTTGGTTGCTTTGTTTATTCAGTTAAAAAATATATGTCACATTCTAATGTCAAATCTAACAAGCCAAATAGAAACTCTCCTGTGTCACTGTATGAATTATTCAGAACAGAGAAATCCAGAAACAGAGTGCAGACTAATGGTTGACAGAGGTGGACAGAGGTGGTAATGCTCTCTGAGAAATGAGTACAGCTGACAGTGAGGTAAAATATACAGGGTGAATACTCTTAGGCAACTAACAGGCTGGTGGTACGTACAGGGTGGATACTCTGGAGAGTGGAAAGATTTGTGTCTATGGAGAAATAGAGTGGGATGATAGAAGAGTTCCTCACAGTATTCTAGAAAGGACAACCAGTCCTTAGACATATTAAAGAGTTTATGATGAGATCTTCCATTCTAAACTCACTCAGCTGTCCATGCAAAGAGAAACTGTGAATACAGAGAAATGCTATAACTATATTATATGTATCATATAGTATAATTATATAATATATAATATAAAATATTATATTAATATAATGTATATTATATATTATAATATATTATAATGTATTTTATAATAAGTATTTTATATAATTTTATATTATATGATACATTATATAATATATGATATATGATAAATAATTATATAATAGACTATATATTATAATATATATAATATGTATATACTATACATATTATACTATTAAATTATATAGCCTGTTGGACTTGGTGAGCTCACTCAGTGTTTCTCAGCTATGGGCTGTGGCTGTCTTCAAGTAGAGAATGCAGATTTGTTGTCATTGATAGCTGTTCTGAGTAAATAAAATTAAGTGAAGTGAGACTTTTCCTTGACATCTTTTTCCACCTTCTTTATACAAAGGTATGTGACATTTCAAAGAAATGATGGAGGGGGGGTGTTGAAAATAAAATGTATGAAATTCTCAAAGACTCGATAAAGCTGTTATTTTTTAAGAAGGAAGGAAGAAACAAAAATGCATACAGACTGAAAATGGCTACAGGAAAAGGATGTATGGAAGGGCTGTCATCATCCGAGGAGCTTCTTTATGTAATGGAGAGTAGTTAATTACAGAGACCTACAACCGACAAAAGTGCAGAAAAGAAGCGAGTTCAGAGTGCTTAGCCCTAAGCGGGACATCTATATCCCTCCCCCAAAGCTCAGGGGTCATTGAGGAAGAGAAAACAGAGTGATCGTAAAAACCAGAAGTCAGGGAACACCATTTTCTGGGCATGACAGGGCTGTTGAACATCTGAACTGACAGCAGTGGTTTCCTGCATAAGACCAATCTAGACACAATTCCAGCATGGATGGGGTGAGGGAGACGTTTACAAAGCCCCGGTCTTGGCCGAGGAACTGTTGGTAGCTGATGGCTGTGGGCAGGGAGGAGAGTCAGTGTTCCTTAAGACTGTGGCTCTAGTGGGTTGCACATCCTCCAGTGGACAGCCACATACCCGTGTGCATGGACATTAAGAAAAGAGAACATGAAGTCAGGAGGGAGGAAGTGGGGTGAATGTCTGGGGCGTGTTTGGGAGAAGGAGTGTGGGGTATATGTGGGTGTATGTGTGCTTGTGTGTGCTTGTGTGCGCTTGTGTGGTGTGTGTGTGTGTGTGTGTGTGTGTGTGTGTGCACACGCATGCACGCACGCACTACATGCACATAAATGTGTAAATGAATCACTTTCAGAGGCCAGAGCAGTGTCTTCCCATACCCCTATCCCTATCCTTTCCCACCTATTGTCTTGAGACAGGGCCCTTCAGTGAACTAGAAGCTAACCACTGGCTAGGCTGGCCAGCAAGTTTAACAGCTCCAAACCCTGTCCAATGCTGGGGCTACAAACTTGTGTACAGCTATGCCCTGCTTTTTACACAAGTGCTGGGGCGTCAAACTCAGCTCCTTGCAGAGCAAGTGTTCTTGAGCCATCTCCCCAGCCTCAAAGGTGCTGATTTTTTTGCCTATTTCCCCTTGTTACATGTATGAAGTATAAGCACAGACCCTCATACAGAGGGTAGGATTTGTTTGGTGGGCGCCTCCTGTGTGGTCTTTCTTATTTAATTCTCCCTGCCTCTCCATTGATGTAACCTTTGCCTTCATTTCAGTTGAATCATCCTCAGTAGTGTCTTTAATTATGAATTTGAGATACTGCTTTAGAAGAACAGTACGAACACATTACCCACAAGACCACATGAGATTGTGCATAAAGCAGAGACTGCATGTCCACACAGGTATCAGAACTAATGGACACTAATATTTCATAAGGAGACAATCTATTTCATTATATTCTACATCGCTTGCTCTCATAAATCATTCACCACCAGGGGAATTGAGAGGACACTTCTCAAAGAATAGTCTATATTAACTCTCTCCTGTATTCACCCCAATTTATTATTAACATTGTGTTGTAATAAAATTAAAAACAGCACACACCCGCCCCGCCTGTTGCCTCCATGTGCCACGAGGCAGCTATAGCAGATCCCAGGCAGGGGGCCGCAGGTAAGAGTATGGTGTGAGTCTTACTGTGTACCCATTCCCCGCTTTGATAGGAGCCCATGAGCCGAAGAGAGTGACACTAGGGACCCTCGGGAGCATTGTCTGAGGAACATCTCTCTGTTTTAATGCAAGGGTTCTTACCATTTATGGGATGGGGGTGAGGGATGATATTTGATACCAGAGATGGACGCCATTGATTAAGACTGGGATACTGGGTAAGCAATTCTGCCAATCATGACCCACCTTTTGGGAGGGGCAGAGTTTTGCTGTGGCTTGTGGTATGTCAGTGCAGAGGGGAGCAGCCAAACTCTCTCCAGCTCTTCAGCATGAGCTTGGTTGCAAGCCCCCTCAAAACCCATAACTGAATGGTTCCATGAGGGCACCACAGCATTGCTTAAAGTTTGACACACTGATACTTTCTGTCAAATAAAAGGGTATCTTGAGTAGGAAAAAAAACATGTTTCTAATTAGAGATTTTTTAAAATTATCATTAGAAGATTTTTATCCATGTGGATGTGTATACACCTATCTGTCCGTCTGTCTGTTCACAACATGTGTACAGTATCCACAGAAGACAGGGAAGGTGTCAGATCCCCTGGAGCTGGATTCAGAAATGATTCTGAGCTGCCTGGTGCGATGTGGATCCTGGGAACTGTACCCTGACCCTCTGCAAGAGCAGCAACTCTTCTTAACCACTAAGCTACCTCTCCAACCCCTTTTATTGCATTACGAAATTGATTTTGTGTGAGTGTGCCAGTGTGGGATACATAATAGCACGTAGCAGCTCTCCTTGCTACATGCGGGTTCTGGAGATCAAACTCAAGTTGTCAAGCTTGGCAACAGATACCTTTACTCATTGAGCCCTCCCACAGGCCCCTAAGTAGAGATTTTGATTATGAGGATTGATATGAATTATTTTCCAATGGTACATTATGGCTGGCAGCACAGCTGATCTTGGAAGATAGTTAGAAGTACACTGTAGGGTGGTCAGAGACCAAAGGTAGCTGAAACACATGATAAAGCCCCTAGGATGATCCACGGCACCCAGCTCATCAAAAATAATACGTGGGTCCAGTGATGGTTAGAAATGTGTAACTTACAAAAATGAGTTTAAGGCTGAGAGTGTGTGTTAGTGTTATAAATACTACCTAGCCGAGTGAAGACTCTGGGAAATATAAAAGCTCATAAGGTTTTGTGGCTTGGAAATAAATAGGATGCATCGTTGGCTTCCGTCTCAGCTGGAGACTGGGTAGTCAGCAGGTGCTTAGGGAGGACCCAAGATGCCATTTCACAAGGGACACGGAGCATCCTAGAGTAAATGGGAAACAGAGTCCTGAAGCTGAAGGGAACTGGGGAATTGTATACATGGGCAGGTGCCCGGTGGGTGTCTTGGAGCTTGATAGTCAAGGAAAGGCACAGCTCTGTCTCACCCACCTCCTTGTACTCTCAGATCCCGGCAGCATGGCAGGGGATGACGCCATGGGTGATGAGTCTGTGGATTCCTCCTGCCATTTCTCTTGTGAATACAGAGGAGTCATCTTCCTTCCCTCCATCCTCTCTACCTACTGGAGACAAAGCTTTCATTCATACCCCTGTAGATATCTGCTCAAGGGAAGCTGAGGCTTCTGGGGGCTCCCAGTTTCTACTACGGGTCTCTTCCATGCGCATGCATGATTTTGAATTCAAGATTCTTGGATCAGCAACCGCCAAACATGAGAAGCTTCACTCCATTCACTCCACTCCTGGGGACCAGTGGGTACGAACTTGCACAGTTTCCATCATATCTACAGTCAGTCACTTGTGGAGTCTGGTTCCTCAGAGGTTAGTAGATGCCCGAGTGGCTATATTTTCCTTTTTACTTGATGGCTTGTGTTTTCTGATAGTGAAATGCCAGCAATAGGGTTGCAGGAAGAGCCGTGTTTCAAATGTTTTTACCTTCCAAATTACATTGAGGGCATGGACATGTGCGGGCACCTCTGCTACTTGCTAATATCAATTCTTGGCTTTTCAGATATTGATTTGTAGACCTCTATGGATTGTACATGTGTGGTTCACAGGCGTGATGACCAGCAGCTGCCTGCATACCATCCAGAAGGGTGGCTTAGGGTAATGTCGTTTCCCTGGTGAGGGCACACCACTGTGGTTCTCTTACAACCTAATGGCACCCTGCCGCTGTGCAATGGACAGTTTTCAAATCCTCTGCCTAGGTGGAAAGCGCAGCTTCAATCACAGAGTCCTGCCTTTCCTCCTGGCTCTTGCTACTAACGGTTAAGTGACCTCAAACTATCCACACTGTAAAAGTTATAAAATGATACAATGAAAATCTCCATTTCAAAGACTGACTGCAGGTAACAAACTCATGAAGAAAGAAAGCTGCCACTTCCTGGCTCTTTTCTGTTGTTTTGTTTTGTTTTAAATTATTCTTTTGGAAATGTAATGCATGAAGACAATGTAGCTTGGTTGGTGTTTGTTGCCAAACTGATACAAATTAGAGTCGTTCGGGAAGAGGGTACTTCGCCTGAGGAATTTTCTCCATCAGATGGGCCTGTGGACAAGTCTATTCTTGATTAATGATTGATGTGGGAAGATCCAGGCTACAGTGTGGGGTGCTACCTTGAGCAGGTGATCCTGGGATGTGCATGAAAGCAGACTGAGCAAGCCACAGGGAGCAAGACAGCAAGCAGTGTTCCTCCAAGGCCTCTGTTTCAGTTCCTGACTCCAGGTTTCTCCCTTGAGTTCTTGCCCCCACTTTCTTGACCGATAGACTCTAACCTGGAGCTGTAAGCCAGTTACACCCTTCCCTTGCTACTTTCGGTCACGGTGTTTATCACGGCCATAGACAGCAAACTAGGACAATACCCACCCTCATTAGCCCTCTAACTCCCTTCAGGACCTTCAGCCCACCACCCATCACATCTCCTTCCCAGCTTCATGTCTTCCTTTTATAACAATTTATATACTTACGTTTATCCCACTAAAACCAATACATAGACATGGGCATCCCTCACTGGGACGTAGGGAAGGAACCTGCCAATAGCCATACTATACTGCCTAGCTCTTGATAAAGAGAAAACCCAGAAAGATGAGCAATCCTTAAAGTTCATTTGGAAGTGTGAAGAATTTCCCAAGACATCGGATGGTGGTTGCTATCTACCACCTCCACTGCAAGGATATTTGCAGATATCCAGATGTAGGAGCATCACGTGGTCTGCACACCCCATGGTTCTGCTGCATTCTGAGGGCTGCTCATCCCTCATCCTACCCTGGCCCTCCACTGCTGTGGCAATTAATCTCTTTGTGTGAGATTTTATTGACTTACTCATCCAGCTTCCTTCTTAGCTCCTCTTCCTTCCGAAACCAGATTGCAATCATTGTAAAATTAAGATAAAGTTAAAGGAAGGGTACTGATTAGGTGTGGGGGAGTCAGAGTGAGACTGTGCGTGCCTCAAAAAATAAAGAGAAAGGGTGGAAAATTGAAACGGATGTCTGGCTTATAGAGCAGGGGGTGAATTGAGCACATTTGCAGGATGGCTTTCCCATCTGGTTCTTTTTCTTTTACTTTTTAAAAAAAATCTTTCTTCTATACAAAATGCTGAAGAATCTTTCTTCTATGCAAAATGAAGAGAAGGAAGGGGGAGAGACAGAGGTGGGGAGGGAAGGGAGAATTTTTATTTATATTGCTTATTTTAAATTTTACATAACTTACGAATTTATGGATCATGCCCCCAAAACACATCATGGTACAGATGTGTCATTTTCCACGTGTAGTTTTGGGGAGACGATTTAGAGTTTCGTTTGAAAGTGTTCAGGTCAGTATTCCTCTGTGACACTGGGGTCCACAGTGGTTCCAGGATCAGATAACGTCAGTCCACTTCAAGAGGGCACACACTGCCCTTCTTCCCACAAACACAGCCCTCTGCCCAGCTGCCTGAACCCCTCCTTTGCATGCCAGGGACCTGCCTACTATCATCTGCATGGCCTCTTGCTGAACATTCTGATAGAGCCACGCTCAGTGACTCCCATTTTTGGAGGGTTCCTGCTTGAGATGGGGAAAAGCCTAGATCTCAGCCACGTAGAAATGAACCCCTGTCAGCAATCCCCCATGACCCCACCCTGACTTTCTACTGAAATCCAGCAATGCGGAGGAGCACAGACACAGAGAAAGACCTTTAGTATTTTCTGGTGGTCGCTCCTCAGACTGTCAGCATCACAGTCATATGCCTGGTATTAGTGATTGGTTTTTAAAATTGCTGATTGAATTGCTGATGAGTTTTCAAGGAAAAAAAAAAAAGTTAAATGAATTTTGGCTTGGGAATAGACCAGAATTTCCAACCATCCCTGAAATGGTTCTAAACTTCTGCCATTTTTTATGATGTATTTATATGAAGCGATCTCTCAGTTTTGACTATTATAAAACAAAATATCCATCAACTCTGAAAAACATTGAAGATCCTCTACATCCTTTATGCCAAGATTTAATTATTTGTGTAAAAATAAAAAGCTCATGCATTTCATTAGTATGCTAATTTGCTTTCATCTTCAGTAAATGGTAAAACTATATGTATACTAAGGAACTGATTGAAAATACATTTTCTTACCATTTATCACCAGTAACTGACTTATAACCTACGATATACCTGAGGTCTCGTAAAACTTTCTCAGGTGAGGGGACTGTTCAGTGGACAGAGCTGTTGCCATGTAAACATGAGGACCAGAGCTTGGACCCCTGGCACCCAAGCAAATGCTGGGCAGATTCCACGGCCCCTCCTCTTGTCCTAGTGTTTGGGAGGCAGAGATAAGGGACCCACGGAGCAAGTGGGCTAGCCAACTAGACTAGCCCAATCAGAAAGCTCTGGGTTCGAGTGAGAGACCCTGCTTCCCTGTATACAGTGGAGGGTAACCGAGGAAGACTCCTGACACCGACACCCGGCCTACACATGCAAGTGCACACATAAGCAGGCATACCTGTGCACACACGTCGGATCAAGCAAAGAGGTGGGTGAGGTTGGGAAAAGACGGGGAAAATTTAGAAAGGCTATTATAAGATTCCTCCTCGATTTGATTGGTACACGGCAAAGCCACATTCTGCAGCATAGTAATGCGGTTATGTCCTCATTCTGTCTCCCGATCAGACAGGATTTCAGCAGACTCAGGTCCAGGCTTATTAGAACACGGGTAAGAAAGAGGCATTATAAATCTGCTGCACTGAGCAAGCCGGCGTAACCCCGTTACCTCACCTAAACTAACAGTCTCTTTCAGAGCAACTCCAAATGCTGCGAACTGTACGTTTCGCATAAGGATAGTACAGTAACGGTGCAAAACTGAAGCGCTGAAACTCACAAACATCCTGCAGCTCAGACCCGAAAATGAGTTCATTTTATGTTGAAAATAGTTTGTACCATTCCAGCCCACAAGAACCACAAAGTACAAGTTCATTACTGGGAATGTTGAAAGTAGAGGAAGTCAAAGCCAGTGGGATCTTCCCTGTGTCAGTTAGACACTGCGGGGAAGCTGTTAAAATAATATTTATGGGAATGGATTGTTTTGATGCTTTCCAAGATATATTTAAAGTTACAAATGGTTGTATTTGTTGCAAAAAAAAAAATCAGCCTTGGTGGAGGTGTCTTAGGCTGAATCTCTCAGACATGTGGCTAAGCACTTGCCTATCTGGGTGGGAGTCCTGCAGCTGTTGACAACCAGGAGCTACAAGAACGCTGGGTGTGGACGACAGAAGTAAAAGAGCTGTTAAACAAAACGTGTGTGTGTGTGTGTGTGTGTGTGTGTGTGTGTGCAGTGTGTGTGGTGTGTGTATGTGGTGTGTGTGTGTGTGTGTGTGTGTGTGTGTGTGTGGTGTGTGTGGTATGTGTGTGTGGTATGTGTGTATGTGGTGTGTGTGTGTGGTGTGGTGTGTGTGTGTGTGGTGTGTGTGTGTGTGTGTGATGTGTGTGTGTGTGTGTGTGTGTGTGTGTGTGTGTGTGTGTGTGTGTGTGTGTGTGTGTGTGTGTGTGTGTGTGTGTGTGATGTGTGTGTGTGTGTGTGTGTGTGTGTGTGTGTATGTGTGTGTGTGTGTGTGTGTGTGTGTGTGTGTGTGTGTGGTGTGTGTGTGTGTGTGTGTGTGTGGTGCAGTGTGGTATGTGTGTGTGTGTGTGTGTGATGTGTGTGGTGTGTGTGTGTGTGGTGTGTGTGGTGTGTGTGTGGTGTGTGTGTGTGTGGTGTGTGTGGTGTGTGTGGTATGTGTGTGTGTGTGTGTGGTGCAGTGTGGTATGTGTGGTGTGTGTGTGTGTGTGTGTGTGTGTGTGTGTGTGTGTGTGTGTGTGATGTGTGTGGTATGTGTGTGTGTGTGTGTGTGTGTGTGTGGTATGTGTGTGTGTGTGTGTGTGTGTGTGTGTGTATGTGTGTGTGGTGTGTGTGGTGTGTGTGGTGTGTGTGTGTGTGTGTGTGTGTGTGTGTGTGTGTGTGTGTGTGTGTGTGTGTGTGTGTGTGTGTGGTATGTGTGTGTGTGTGTGTGGTGTGTGTGTGTGTGTGTGTGTGTGTGTGTGTGTGTGTGTGGTGTGTGTGTGATGTGTGGTGTGTGTGTATGTGTGTGTATGTGGTGTGTGAGTGTGATGTGTATGTGTGGTGTGTGTGTGTGTGTGTGTGTGTGTGTGTGTGTGTGTGTGTGTGTGTGTGTGTGTGTGTGTGTGCACGTGCACCACTTTCATCCTCCAGAAGAATTTGGGAAATCCTAGAAAAGCTAATGCAGATAAAAATGAGAGTTGTGGGGATGGAGAGATTGCTCAGAGGTTAAGAACATTGGCTGTTCTTCCAGAGGACTGGGATTCAATTCCCAGAGCCCACTTGATAGCTCAGCCATATTTAATTCCAGTTGCAGGGGATCCGATGCCCTCTTCTGGCCAACCTTGGACACCAGCTATATAACTGACACTACATGGAGGCAAATATCCATACACATCAAAAAAAAAAAAAAAGAATTTTAAGAGAAAGAATGAAGAAGGGAAAAGGAAGGAGGGAAAAAATTCCTGAAGAAGGGAAAGAGGGAAATGAATGCCAATAAGTTGCAGCTGATGTCAGGTGGAGAATGGGGTGGGAGGGGTGTACATGTCAGTCTGGCAACACCCATGAAAATTCTTGTTCTAACCCAACTAGTGCTTTCTAGAATCCTCGCTCCTCCATATACAGCTGTCTCCAGAACAAACGAGCTCTCACAAGCACCTAACTACCCTGAAGGAAAGAAACTTCAGTTTGAGTGGAAATTAAATGGTTCAAGGATTTTGATAAAGAGGCGTGTTCTCCAGTAATAGTCTAGGAAAATCTTTTCTACAAACAATCAACAATGGATTAAATTCCATGCTTCAAGAGGTCTTTGGGAGGAATTCTCAGAAAAGATCCAGGGATGAGCACGGAGCAGCACTCACCTAGATGCATGCCAATGACACAATGACATAAGCCCTCCTCCGAGTCCCCACCCCCAACCAGACAAGGAGGAAAAGATAAGGAAGCTATAATCCCTAAATGGAGACAAAACTTGTTGTAGAAAGACATAAAACACATTCTTTGTTAACACTCAGGAAGATGACCATGGGGAAATTAATGAATACACACCACAGTTTTCAAATCTGAGAAGAATGCTGGCTCCTTTTAATAACGTTAAAAGAGATGGTAGGACGTGGTGTTGCATGCATGAGACTCCAGCACTCCGGAGGTTGAGGCAGGAGAACGGTGAGTTTTAAGCAAGTGTGGACTATATAGCAATACCCTGGTTCAAAATAGAAGAAGTCAATTTAAATTAAATTAATGGGCAGCGTTAGCAGGGATGTCAAGCCAGGAGATGAGGTTCTATCCAAGTGCAAAGTTAGACAATATGTAGCTGTCAAACCCCGTGCCCTCTTCCCTGGGAATACAACCATACGGTACGTCTGGTGCCCTGTGTAGTATATCAAAGCCATGCAGTTAGCCTCTGCCTGGTGGAATTTATTCCTGCATCGTTCCTATCCTGTTTTCTCTCTCCACCACTGGCAGGATGCCCAGGACTCAGCGGAGGACACTTAAGACAGAGTCATGGATGACAGCATTCTTTGCCCCACAGCCAGAGAGTATCTGCTTATATTTTTGGAGATAATGGTGTGATCATGTCCAAGTCCAACATCCTTTTAGAAGAATTAAGGACAGATCTTTGGATGATGAATATACAACCTGTAGGTGAGCGTCATGCCTTCAACTTTGAATCAAAACTTCCTTCCAGAAACATCCAGATGTTTTTCAAAAAGAATAATCATTAGACTGGGGAAGATGGCTCAGTTAGTAGTTTCTCTACCGAAGTGTGAGAGGCCCTGAGTTCAATCTCCAGAAACCAAGCAACTGAACGGTGGGTGTGCCACAGAAGCAGGTAGGGTGGATACAGGAGGTTCCGGGCTCTTAATGGCTGACCAGCCTAACTTATTGGGTGAGCTACATGTCAGTGAGGTATCCTGTCTCAAAAACATCAACTAGTTGATAACTAAATAATAACAGCTAAAGTTGCCTCTAGCCTCTATTTGTGAACACATGTACAACACACAAAACAAGTTACCAGCTCCCCTTAAAGATAGCCTTGGAAATCAGTTTATTCTTTATTTCAATACAGCAAACATTTTTTAAGATGATGTTATTGGTTTAGATATAAAGTGCATCCACCAGGCTCATATGTTAAAACACTGGGACGCCCCCACTGCCCCCAACGGTGGTGTTGTTTTGGAAGGTAGGGAGGTGAATCCCAACTAAAGAAAGTAGGTCCCTTCTAGGCAGGTTGGGGTTTCTTGTCTGACACCACTTTATCCCAACTCAACTTCCTGATCTGCCCTGAAGTGAAGAGGCCCCCACCCCTACAGCCGAGAGCTGCTCCTACCTACCCCGAAGCACCTTTCCCACCATGATGGATTAGATCCTCCCAATCTGTGAACTAAAACAAATCCTTCTTCCCAGAAGCTGCCTTTCATCCAGGTGTTTGGTCACAACAAGGCAGGGGTAGGGAGGGGAGGCTAATATAGGTGTAGAATGAATTGTCACATAGATGGGTTTCAGAATAAGACTGAATAAAATATCAAACCCTAAACTCCAAGCAAAGCTCTCATAAAACCTTGTGGCAATTCTGCCAAGACAATGCACCAAGCTAGTTTTATGACCTCCTCTATTAGGTGGCAAGATGTTTGCAAACTTAAAAGCTCTCATGGTAGGAAGAATAATTTCTTTTGTTTCATGGATCATTTGCTTCTCTGTTCTGTTTGTTACCTTAGCGAGAGAAAGAAGGAGACAAAAATATCTGACATTTACGCTAATGTGTTACTTGATATAAATATGTATGAATCTTAAATCCACTCTACCCTTGAATGGAGGAAAGCTTGCTCTAAATTCTTTCTCAGTCATGCTTCTAGTGGGTGAGATCTCTCTCTGTGAGGTCCTCCAGACATTGATATCATAGTATTTGGGAAACCATGGGGAATACTTTCTAAGGGTCAAAAAGTACTTGAAAGCTCAAAATCTAATTGATAGTGAGATTTTAATGTTTGGCTCCTTTATGCTGTATAAAACAACCTGACCAAAAATCAATTTCAGGAATGAGAATTTATTTTGCCCCATGGTTAGAGAGGGCACAGTCTGGTGAGGAAGGCTTGGAGGATCAGCCCAGTTCTTTCCATAGCAGGGCAAGAAGCAACAGAAAGCAATGCCTGCCCATGACTGGTTTCCTGTTTTTGCCTTTCACTCTGCTGTGGCTCCTGCTTCGTGAAGATGGTGCCACTCACTCACATTTAGGACCAGTCTTTCCTCCTCTGTATATCCTCTCCTGAGATGCTCTCAAAGACAAACCAGGAAGTGTGCCTCACCAGTCTCCCAGGTGGTTCTAAATTGAGCCAAAGTGAAAATCAAAACTATTACAGTAACTTGTATGCCCTCTGGAATCTTCAGTGTCCTCATCTATTAAAAAGGAAAAGCAGACTACTGGGTGCAACCAATGAGGAATAAACAAGTGGATTGTTCTACTGTCCAGTTGATGAAAATGCAGCTCAGCTACCTTTTTCATAGGAGCATGGACTCTATATGTCCCTATCCATTTGAACCCCAGGAATATGAGTCATGGGAAGGTCCATCTGGCTGAGTCTCTGGAGAAAGTATCCAGCAGTGTTTAAGGGGTGGTTCTTTCACTCTTCCCTTGTATTCAGCATCAACAATATGCCAGGTATTTTATTATTTTACATGTGTGAGTATTTTGCATGCATGTATGTCTGTGCACCATGTGAATGCAGTGCCCACAGAGGCCAGAAAAGAACATCAGATCCCCAGGAGCTTCAGTTAGAAACAGTTGTAAACCACCATGCAGATGCTGGGAATTGAATCTTTGTCCATTGCAAAAGCAGCCAGTGCTCTAAATTCCCTTAATGTCTTGACCACTTTCTTCACTCCCTGCAGAACAGTGGGGCTGAATCTACTGTCCATTTGTTGAGTTCTGTGCTCATCTTCAAAGTTGTCCTATTGTGAAATGAAGTAAAAGTAAGGAAGGAATGAAAGCAAGCATAGAACTCAAGTACAGATGTGAGCACGAGCATCCCAGAGGCTTCTGTGCTCACAGAGAACTTGCTGCTGATGCTGGCAAGTTTGATCTTGCATCATCTGCATCCTCTCCCAGAGGTCCATCCTCAGGATCCTCCCTTAGTAGTAACCATGGCTTGTCTTCCATTTTTAAAAGCTGCAGGCTCTGGTGAGCTTTGCTAGCTTCTATGACAGGAAGATATGTGACAAGGTGACAGGAATATGTCAGAACCTATTAATGACAGAAATGGGCAGTCATGGCTGGTACTGTGAGATTGCTCTTGGATCACATCTCAAAGAGATGCTTTCCAAGGCAGAGTGTTTTTTTATGACAACTTCTGTATTTTTACAGTGTCTCCAAGTTTCCTCTCTCAACATTAGCTGTCAAATATTGAACACCAATTACTCTACAAGAAACATAAAATGAAGAAGTTTGTCTGAGCCACTTATGGATTCAAGCTTATGGTACCACATCCATCAAGAACCCCAGTGAATGATATTTAACCACAACAAAACAACACTCCAGTTACATATTGTGAGTCAAGAGTGATGATCTGACTCCAAACAGAGTACTCTGTGGAGCATTTGAGTCTTGGGTATTTCCCCCAAATAGATGTGCATATGACATTGCCTCTCCCAAAGCCTCATTCACAGCTGCAGACCTGGTGCAGAGGAGAGGCCATGGCCATACCATGGTGCATTCTCAGTAAGAACAGCTGATATGGGTCTTCAGAAACCCCACACCCTCAGGAGGCCATAATATTCCATCAGCAGGAGCCAGAGATATAGCTCAGTTGGTACAGAAGAAAAGCATGAAGACTTGGTTTCAGATCCCCAACGCACACATAAAAATCTGAGTGCTGGGACTGCAGAATTGTGGGAACCCTTGGCCCTTCTCCTCCAGCTGAATTGGTGAGTTTGAGTCTCAGTAAAAGACTCTATCTCAAAAAATAAGAAAGATACCCACATCAGTCATGGGCCTTCACATGCACTGAACATTTACAGATTTACATACACATATGTATGTTCACCCCACAACATTACACATATACATTCACCCCCTACACACACTAACTAAATTAAAAAAAACAAGACTCCCACAGCAGTCTCTTATAGCATTCCTTACTGCAGAGAGGAGACAGAAAACTGTCAAATCAGCAACAATGAGACATAAAGGACCAGGTGAGTATTTGGCATGGAGTTCATAAATATTACTTAGAAGTGTATGTAGAAAGCAGATCTGAACACATTTCATATACAGTGCTTGATGGTTGATAGTGAGTGTCAACTTGACAGGATCTAGAGTTGCCAGGGAGACAACTCACTGAGAATGTCTATATAGGAGTTTTAGATCAGGTCAACTGGGAGCAGCACCATGCTATGGGATAAGGTCCCAAAATGAAAGAAAAAAGAGCCAAGGAGCAGCCTCCCCCTCTGCTTTGTGACTGTGGATACAATGGAATCAGGCACTTCATGCTCCAGCCTCTGTGAGTCCCCCCTACTATGAGGCTGTGTAACCTCAAACCGTGAGCCACAACAATGCCTTCTTTCCTTAAGCATCATTTGTCAAGTTTTTTTTTGTCATAGCAACAAGAAAAATAACTCACAATAACAGTATAATATTCTCAACGAATGTCAGCCATTTTAAATATTATTGGTGTTAGTAATACGACTGTATTAATGTTTCAGATAATTATATGGCCTAACATGATAGTTCCAAGACCAGAGAGCTTAGACTAACCAGAGAGCTTTGTTCCTGAGAGAAAATTCATATGTATTGTTCTATGGAGATTTGGACACATGGAAAAAAAAAAAATGTAACAGAGTACCTGCTACTGCTTCCCTGGACCTGCTGCTTTCGGCTTCTGAAGCAAGGATGACCCTCCCTCATCCCATCCCTGTGGGGTCGACATCAGTATACTCTCTCCACATAAAGGCAGAAAAAAGAGTGCAAGGCACATGATGTGATACTCCTACAAAGAAATCTGACCCCTTATTTTCAGGAGAAATTGGGAGAAAATCAGGCGCAAGGTGTTGCCAGGCATCATTGTTGATCACAAAGTTTCAGTGAGCTGGGAGTCTGGAGAAAAACAACAACACAAATTATTACCCTTCATTTCCCCCAGAATAGGAAAACCAGCAAAATCAGTTTATAGGGATTCAGAATTGTGCCAGGAGAGCCCTAATTCATCAATTATCACCTTAAAGGACATGATAGTGAGAGACAGCCACCAAGAGCCTTCTTGCAATGTCCTGGTCATTAGGTATGACCCTCTCAACTTCTTGGCTTATTTAACTTTCCATACCTGGTGTATCTCTGCTGATATCTTCCGGAGGAAGGAGGCTTTATTTGTGCGCTTGCTTCTCTTTCTACTTCCTTCGTTGTTGCTGGTTTTACACTCTGGGAAGCCACAAAGCAGAACTTAGTCTTTTTTTCCATCGGCCAATTACATACGGCAGAGATGCTGGTGTCCCACGTGTTCAGCTGTCCTACTAAGGCAACAGTGAGATGCTGGACAATGAAACAAAAGGAGAGAGAAAGAAAGGGAGGAGAAATGGAAGAGAAGAAGACGTGGAGAACACCGACATAATGATTCTCACTTCGTCCTCCCAGCAAATGTGTCTGCGGACAGGGTGTGGGTTAAGAGAATCCACTGGCTACAACATATGTCTGGTCTTCCACGTTCCTCAGTGTTTCTTAAGGCATCATATTACTCTCTGATGAGAGCAGACTCAGACACTTGATTTTTAGGCTCTGGGAACACCGGGACCTGTCTCTGCACGTGGAACTCAGCAACTGATCTCTTTTCATGGGGGAGGGAGGAGAAGCGATGCTACTGTGATCCTGCCCATCTCACCTGTTCCTCATCTCAGCAGATGACCCTGCTGAGTGCAGCGGGCCTCTCTTTGACACCTTTGGTTTTATATAAACCACACACGGGATCCTTGTGACTTCACTCAGCCCCATAGCTGTTAGGTGTTTTTCTTTCTTGGCAGTGTGAAAGTGGGGGGGAAGAGCATGGTGGGGGTGGCACCTAGAGGCCGCCATTACAGCAGCCTGCTCTTCCTGGGGGAGATCCTGCCACAGTACTTAGAGGGACACCAGATGCTGCCACTTCAAGTTTCAGTGGTTAAAAAGAAAAAAAAAAAAACTCATCATCTACAGATGTGTTCTGAATACTCTGCTTTCAAGAGTATAATTGAGATTCATCTTTTTTCCCCCCAATATTTTCCTATTGCCATTTATGTTGCAGCACAGGGATTGGCAGCTATCATTTAAGAGTTTCTTACCTCTGTGTGTGTCAAGTCTCATGCTCACTCTATATACCCCACTCCAGTGGCCCAGTCCAGGGTCTCGTAGTTTTCTCTGATGTCCACAGAGCCACATTCTCCCTATATCGAAGATGCAAGTGTGTCTCTCGAAGGCCGCCACTAAATGGACACAACCTGGAGTGCGAACTCACAAGAGCTCCTGGGCCTTCCACCCATCTGTCACAGAATTGCAACCAAGTTCGCAAACCATTATATGAAGTGCAGGGTTTATGTCAACACTGACAAAAAGATGAAGGAGAATTCTGAGACACCAGCAACCCAAATTCTCCCTCCTCTTCTGATCCTCACTGGTTGGGCTCCCTTGTAAATGCACTAGATGTCTCAAGAATACTTTAGATAATGTCACACAGGTCCTGCAATGGACTCCTGACACCTTCAAACCTAAGGGATGTATGAATTAGTGGCTTGGCCTGGGGCACAAAATGGTACCAGCTATGATAAGCATGTTCCATGGCCTGAAGTTCACATGATGGTGGATGGTGCTCTCTTTCTAGGTAGTTCCTATACTCTTGGATTCCCCATACAGCTGTCCCTCTACCTCTTTTGAGGACCCATCTTCCACCGGAAGGCCAGGGGTATTTAATCACAGAATTCTGGTGGCAGGGTAGTGATCAAATCAGTGCTAGGTACCCCTTGCACAGTGCCTGGCACGTGACAGGAGTAGGTGAAATGGCCTTGCTTACCCAATCCTGTCCCAATCTCACATCAAATCCGCATGTTCCCACCCAGCAGGTATCACAGTTGAGGCAAAGGCTGAGCGCGACATGATGACTCCCTGGGGGAAGGTCAGAGGCTTTCTGAAGTCAGCGTGACTCTAGGTCCGTGCTCTTCAAGACTATTCTAAACTACTCCATATGGAGAGGAGATTGTTGGTTTGGAAGCAATAGAGACAAAGACCCAATAGAAAGATAAAACCTGGAAGTGCAGGCCACATGTAAGGCTGTTCAAAATGGAGGCCTGGGGTTGGGCTCTTTGCATCTCCTACTCTTTGAGACGATCTTATGACGATCTTAGCAAGGGTGAGACCAAAGAACACAAATTATTATTACAATCATTATTGTTATTTCTATTCCAAGACTTATTACTGTAAATTAGCTGAGACATCTTTGGTTTTCATTTCTTGGCTCAACAAATTATTTCCTCTTATACTTGGCAAAGTATAGTTGATCCTAGATCATATTAATTGATTAGGAGTTCTACATGAATAATTGCTTTGAATTAACACCCAGTTAATTGGATTTGCAACATAATAATGATTGGTGACCCACTTTCTGAATGGACACAATTAAGGTATTTTCAAGAATGCTATTAGGAAAAAAAAATGTCCTACCACTTAAAAAATATTTGGATTAAAATTTAACTCCATCATTCTGTTCAGACACCAGCAAACGCACGTGTTCTGTGTTTCAGAATCTATAAAGTTCACTTGATGTCCCAAATCTATCCTTCAGCCTAACTCTTCTCCCCCAAGCCACTCCTGGAGCTGATTCAGAGGTAATGCTTCTTCTGTAAGTTGAGTCTGATGTGAATCATTCCTCTTTTCTGCCTGGGAATTTTTATTTGTGTATCAGAAACTGTGAGAAGAGATGGCTGTGCTTGCATTTATGGCTTATTGCTAGGTTAGACACGACACAGTAGTTAGCATTGCTCTTTGCCAGACCAGTTCCCAGGCGTGTGAGAATGCAGGTGACATTAATAATTGATCACCCATGTGTATTAGCCAGGGTTCTCTAAAGGAACAGAACTGACAGAATGAAAATTTATATTAAAAAGAGTATTTATTAGCTTCATTTATGGGTTGTGGTCCAGGTACTCCAACAATAGTTGTCTCAAGATGGAAAGGCCACGAATCTAGTAGTTGTTCAAGTCCATAAGGTTGGATGCCTCAGCAGTCCCAATCTGGCTTAGGAGTCCAGGAGAACTCCTGTAGTCTTCAGGCTACATCAGAATACTGAAGATGTGTTTAATACTGGCCACAGCCACAGGAGAGATGAACCTGCCAGGCAGAGTGAGGGTGAACAGGCGAAAAGCAAAGCTTTCTTCTTCCACATTCTTTCATCTGAGTTGCCACCAGGTGTGGCCCAGGTTTAGCGTGGGTCTTCCTGCTTCAAGTGATCTGATTAAGGAGCTCTCCCCCAGGAGTGCGCAGCTGCTTGGGTTTTAGTTGATTCCACAAGCACTCGAGTTGACAAGCAAGATTAGCCAGCAAAGCCCTACAATCTGCTACCTTTCCCAGCTCTGCTATGTCCCTGGTGTCACATAAACTAGTCCCTCCCGCCTTGTTCCTACTCCATAGCACAGAGGCTGCGTGAGAGATGGTGATTTACACGGAGGAGGAAGGTGAAGCCAGGGGATGGGAGCAGGAAGAAGTGGAGCTGACTCCATCTTTTCCACTGCTCAGTCTCCTTTACAAGATCACATTGGTCTCTCAGTATTCAGTAGTCATCACTCAGGGGACATGTCCTCCCTGCTCTCCAATGGGCATTAAGCACAAATCCTACCCATCAGCACTTTCTAGGCCACCTACCCTGTTTGTGCCAAGCCTTCCTATATCTTCAAAGCCTTCCTGCTGTTAGTGAGTGCAATCTTATTTCAATGTGGCCTTATTGCCTCCACCTTGCTTCGTAGAAATCAATGTAATGTCACCCCAGCAACGTGTCCTGAACTTGTCATTTGAATTAACTGTGATGCTGGAGCTAAAGGTTGAGCAATCTTGCTGCCGAAGGCATTTTCCTCTAACAGCTCCATAAAGTGGGCAGCAAAATTAATAGTTGGTTGTAAAGTGGTCATTTGCAGATTGTTGGGTATAGCAAAATGATAACTGATGGAACCCAGGATCTTCTGCCATGGTGCAGAAAGGACTTCATGAGAGGACAATGTAGTTCTGAAGTTTGCCATGGCAAGCACAGTCCAAGGATGGCAGGTCTGAGTATCAAGTGAGCTCTCGCGATGGGCAGTCCTATCCTCTCAACGCTTATGGGTGACCAGCTCCATGGAAGACATGGTTCTAAATGTTCAGACAGAGCAAGAAAAAGCAGATAAGAAGCTCTGCCTTTGTAGAGTTTGTCTTCAAAAGGAAGAAGACAGAAAAGTTAATGGGGATATGAAAAATGTACAAAACTAGAGTAAAAAGAAGTCTACGAAGTCTGGTGGGAGAGTATGGAGAGTATTGAGAGAGACTGGATAGAAAAAGGAAGGAAATGTTCTAGAGTGGGGAACTGGAGGAGTATAAAGCTCATCTCCTCAACAAATCCACGCACTGAAGTCCTGACTCCTACTGTGACGGCTTCGGAGTGAAGTATTTGGGAGATGGTTAGACCATGATACTAGTCTTTATGACAGGATAAGCATCCTTAGAAGAAGAGACCAGAAACCTCTCTGTCCCACGCAAAGGCACTCAGGCATTGACCTAAGCATTCTGGATCGTCCAGTACCCACCCTCCATAACACAATGTCACTCTGAAGAGGGGAACACATTTGTGTATTTGTAAGCACATCTAGACAAAGGATACAGTCATTTCCAGATAGCCATGTGGACCAAGGAATCACATAACTCCTCTTACTTTCTCATTAATAGCTTGAGGAATAAATAACTCCTGCTTTCTGGGACTATTATGAAGATAAGATGACTTATCAGTAAAGAGCTCTTAAAAGAATCCTTGGCACATGGTAGCTGTTCAGTAAAGCATCTTAGAACCATTATTAGATTATTACTTTTTCAATAACAGGTTGGACATAGGTAAAACAAACAAAGTCAACCTTGGAGTAGAGGTTGGGGGAGACTGATGGGTTATCATTTTAGAGTTTCCAACAAAGCCTCACCTTTCCACATTTTGTTTCTCATGTTTGCTGATGCTGGGTGTGCCTAGGAAGCTCAGTGTCATCAGTGGTACAGAACAAGGAGGATGGTGAGCCAAGATGATGCCCATGATATCCAGGAGAATCCCATGGTAAGAAGGATGAGTCCCCGCATCTCAGCCCTCAGGGAAGTGCTGAGCATTGAGGGGTGCCCCTGGGAGCAGATCTACTGTTGGGTCACAGGAAGCCATGACTCTTGTTTATGTACTTCTGTGCTTCTCTGGTAATACGTTCCTATTGTCACTACCATTCATGAACTAGCATCCACCCCCACTCACGTTCCTCATTCATTAACTTTCTCCTGGGTCACTAATCATGATAGAAGCAAGGGCTGTGGAATATCTCCTTGTATAAAGGTAAATCAAATCCATTGTTTGCTGGTTATTTAATAGGTAAGGTGTACATACTTCTCATACAAAAGGAAAAACCAGATATTAAGATAAACATGTGTGTGTGTGTGTGTGTGTGTGTGTGTGTGTGTGTGTAGATGGATATACAAATGCATATTTGTTGTATTTCAATTTTAAATGTTGCTATCTCTTTCTTGTTTCCAATACACTACCTGAAAATAATTGAATTTCTCATCTCATTAGTAACTCCTAATATAACACAATAAAAGAGCATTCCCAGAAGAAAGCTCTGAATTTGCCAATAAATAGCAAAATGTAGTTCCAGGATCACTGCTGTTTTACCAGGTGAAATATAGAAAATTGCTACTTAAAGAAAAAGCTATGTCCTCAACTTCAATTTTCCAAATTATCCCAAGATTACTCTCAGGGTTCAACCATGAGGAAAGATAAATAAAAAAAGAAATAGATAAATTGGGCAATAATGGGGAAGGAACGAGACCCCAAGCATCTGCATTGACTTTGTATTTTATAAGAAACACAAGCAATTTGAAGTCGCCCTTTTCTCGGTGATAAATTGTCAAGTGAGAGCAAGTGCAGAAACAGACAGCAAGCGAACCTCTGAGGAGCCTTTGTATCGCATGATGATCTCAGAGTCACCAAAACTGCTAGATAAACTACGGGACAATTGTTCCTTGGAAGATTCTTTTATTGAGAGATGTCATCGTAAGGAAAACATTTAAGTAAATTAAAAACGATGCAAGAACATCACAGGCAACGGATAATGTGTCATCCAGGATTATACATCAGCAGTATTCTTTTGTTCTGTTTTGATTGTTGCTTTTTAGGTTTTAGCAGCTTAAAGTAATGCACATCTATCTTCTGGTGGTTTCTGGGAGTCAGTCCTGAGATTCAGGTCAACCCCGCCCAAGGCCAGCCATCCTGTGGCTGTGAGTCCTGTCATATATGAACAGTCAGCTGGAGTGTACTTGTCTCAAACTCACTCACATGTTTAGGTTCTCCCAGGGCATTGGACCAGAGACCTCTTTTCCTCACTGACTGTTGCTTAGAGACTTCCCTCTGTTCCAGGCCACATGACTCCCCACAGCATGGGTCACTACGTGCCAAGGGGTATGTAGTCCTTAGGATGAGGTAATGAGAGGAGGAGCACCTACAATGGAAGTCTTTCTGTAATCTACTTCAGAAGGAATATTCTACCAGCGCCAATGTATTCTTTCATCAGGGGTCAGGGAGTCTAGCCTGCATGATTTCATGTTTAAAAGATTCATTTAGGGGCTGGAGACACGGATCAGTGGTTAAGGGCACTGGCTTCTCTTCTAGAGATCCTGAGTTCAATTCCCAGCACTCACAAGATGGCTCACAACTGTCTAAATTGGGATCTGATGCTCCCTTCTGATGTGCAGGTGTGCACGAAGACAAAGCACCCACATACATAAAATACATAACTAGATAAATCCTTTTTTTTAAAAAAAAGAGAAAAAAGTGTATTTATTTTTATGCATATGGATGTTTTCCCTGAATGTGCACTGTGTGTGTCTTTATAACATGTGTGTGCAACAGCTACAGAGGCCATAAGAGTGTGTCAGATCCCCTGGAACTGGAGTTGCAGATAGTCGTGAGCTGCCATGTGAGTGTTGGGAATGGAACTCTGGTTCTCTGCAAGAGCAGCCAGTGCTCTTAACCACTGAGCCTTATCTCCAGTCCCAAACCTCTAGGATTTTATTCTAACCATTTTTTAAAAGGCTATTTTCTTACAGTGTGCTTTACATATAGTATGGCTATCTGGAGGCTGAAGCGAATTCTCTGACACCCGAAGAAGTCTCCCTTGCAGTCTGACAAGAAATTAATCTGTTTATCAGAGAGAACCTTACATGTCACTGTTACATTCTGTAACTAATCACACAGCGAGTCTCTGCTCCTTATTCAATAAAGTATCGGCCTCACACTGCAGTCGAATGTGAGCCAGTTTTCACAGTTCATGACTCTTTAAAATGACTCATTAACCAATTCCATTTCCATTTCTCTTTAAATGTCTTGTGTGACTGCAAGAAGAAGTGCCATTTTAACTCCATCTATAACGTAACATCTATGCACCGCTCCTGCACGGTCTATTTAACAAAGGTACGGGGGCTGAGGGCAGGTCTCAGGCATAGGATTCTGGTGGACAACTCAATCCTAATAAGATTTGTTACTATGTGAGGGAGGGAGTTCATAATTTGGGGAAGGGCTAGTAGGTGATATTGTGCATTTTTCAGTCGTGATAGAAATATTCCTTTAAACTATTTCAGAGATTTATTTTGGTATTTGCCTACATGTTTCCATGTGTGTCTGAGCACGCGAGTGTGTCCAAGGAGGCCAACGAAGTGTTGGACCCCCTGGAACTGGAACTACAGACAACTGGGAGGCACCGCCAGATGTGAGTGTTGGGAACTGAAGTGCGTTCTCCGCAAGAGCGACCAGCGCTTTTAACCACCAAGCCATTGCTCCAGCCCTGAAGGTTTTCATTTATGTATATTCACTGAAAGAGGATGCTGAAAAGTCTGCGCACGGTGACTAATTTCTCCCATTGAACTTGTCGTTTGTAACAGGCCTCCCTCACTGTGTTAGATGCATTTCTCTAGTTCCGACTACTGCATGTCAATGCTTTAGAATTAAATTCACTTCACTGCCCGTAGTCGTTTTGGTTATGACAAGCAGAGGTAGTAGGAGCGTTGATGGGGTTGTGTGTGGAGAGAGCGTTAAGTAAGAAGGAGAGATGACGAGGCAAAGGCTACGTCTGTGTAAAGCTTTGATAAGTCACAACATGTGTGTGTGTGTGTGTGTGTGTGTGTGTGTGTGTGTGTGTGTGTATATATAATTTTTTAAATTTTTTTTTACTTGATGGATAAGTGAACCCCATATATCCCTCCTGAAGCTCTGTGAGATGTTTTATTTTTCTATTTGAAATGAGCATGTGCCAGTTAGTGAGTGTTATTGAAGAGTTGTATCCCCCATAATTCACATATGGAAGTCATAATCAGCACAAGGATGGAGCCTTAGGAAAGAGAAAAAAAATCCATAGGTTATGAAAGTGGGGTGCACACTACTAGGAAGAGGCAGCAAAGAACTTCCTGTCTCTGTCCATTTCCAGGGGCTACAGTAGAAAGAGAGCCTCCTACGCTACGGGGGAAAGGCTTCACTCGGGACGGAGTTGATAAACACTTTGCTCCTGGAATTTCTGCCATGTAAGACACAAACCCGTGGTGTTTTCTCAACTCAGTTTAAGTTGGTGGATGCCGTGGGTAAATGAATTCGGGGGCTGGGGATGTATCTTTGTTGGTAAGAATGTGTTAGCAGAAAGCATGAAGCTCCAGTTTTAATCATCCCAGTACCACACATCCTGAATAATGTGTCAAAAGCCTGTAATCCCATCACTTAGGAGGTAGACACAATAATCCAGTATTATTCTTAACTATATATCAAGTTCAAAACCAGCTTGGGCCACGTGAGATACTATCTTTTTTTTTTCTTAATGAGGGAAATTTATTTCAAATGAGGAACTTGGTATAGAGAGTTAAAGTTCAGGCAAGATTATGCAATGCAGAGATTAATAACTACTAGAAGCTACCACCCCAGCACTGTAAAGACAAGGGGAGGAAGTAGCTGAGGCCAAGGCTCAGACCAATGGGAAGAAGTTAGGGCTTCCTCAGAGCTGGATCTCCTGTGGGAATTATCCAGGTCAGACTAGGGGTGTGGAGGAACACTTGACTGCAGATAGGAAAGGTCACATGGATATCGGCATGGATATCTCTGTACCATGCAGTACAGAGAATGAACAGACTGAACCCCCACCCCATCTCCAGAAGCAGTGAGTAGGAACTCCTGAGCAGGCTAACCTGCAGGAGTCAGGACTCATGTCGGAGAAGAGCAGCAGAGAGGCAGGAAGTCAGTCTGAGATGGGAACTGCATGCCATTCACACAGGATAAAAATCAAGATTTGGGATGCCTTCAGGTCCTTTACCAGCTCCAGTTTGTGCTTCCGATGCCAGAGATTTGGAATTAAATGCTCACTCAGTGAAGATGAATTTATAGTCTCCCACCTCTCATTTCCCTAAACTGCATTAAATGCCTCTTTACCAGGAAGGATTCCATTCCATGGAGAACAGATTGGAGTGACAGCTGATTCTGAGAGAGTGTTGTGGGGCTGAGTCACGGCTTGGCTGCAATCCCGCCTCTCCAGTGAAACGCAGGGCTGAGATTCAAGCTACCCTTGAAGACCTCAAAGGAACGTCTTCCAGACCCTCCTCCATGTCTCCATGTCTGCGGGAGAGCAGGAATGTTGGCTTCTGTCCTAGGACTGAGAGGAGCATTAGCTTGTACCAAATCAGTGCTCTTCCACTGTAGCCTTGAGATTTAAGGGCTGGGAAACACCAGATGCTAAACGCTAAAGATATTCTGATACTTTTCCAGTTCTTTTCCTGTAAGGAGATGTCATCTGTTCTCTGACTTTGAAATTTAACATGACCTTCAACGTACAGCCTATATAGGTGACCAGTCATTTGGTAAATGGTTGCAGATGCCTAAAAAGGAAAAAGAAAAAAGAGCACATTCTCTGTCTTATGCATAACTTGGCTGTAATGTACACATGCATTCATATATGTAAGCAAGTGTAAGTGTGGGTAACATCTAAAGGAGACACAGAAAGGGCAATATTGGGTGAGGAGGAAGGATGGATGCAGGCAAAAGAATGCATGGGATGTAGAAGAGGAAAAGATTGTGTGTGGAGGTTACAAGAGGGAAACAGGAGTAGCAGAGGGTAGGGTGGATGTGGAGAAGAACTACAAACCTCAGGCTGTTTGACCATGTCCTAATGGAATCTAACATGTTATATCCTGATAAAAGAAACTTAAAAAAATATAGTAGACTAGAGAACTGGGACATTGGATCAGTGGGTAAGAGCGTTTGCTATACACGTGTAAGGATCTGAGTTCAGATCCCGAGAACCCATGTGAAAAGCAGGCTTGGTCACACACATACCTGTGACTTGGTGCTATGGGGGTGGGGGTGAAGACAGAAGGATTGTGGGCTATTGCTGCCTCTTTTTTTTTTAAAGATATATTTATTTATTTATTTATTTATTTATTTATATGAGTGCTCTGCTTTTGTACATACCAGAAGAGGGAATCAGATCCCATCACAGATGGTTGTGAGCCACCATGTGGTTGCTGGGAATTGAACTTAGGACGTCTAGAAGAGCAGCAGGGCTCTTACCCACTGAGCCACCTCTCCACCCCAGTGGCTGCTCTTATCTAACTCTGGGACGAGTGAGATGCTCATCTCAAGGGAATAAGGCTGAGAGTGACAAGAGCAGGACACGGACTGTGCGCCTCGTGCCCCTGAGCACACGCTGGCTAATGTGCGCACCTGGGCAGCAGAGTGTGGGGGAGGCTAAAATGGACCAGGGGGGCTACAGAGAGAAAGCTGGAGTTTTGCCATTAATTTTAGCACCACCAAAAACATCATATTCCCCCCAGAATAAAAACACACCTAATTTCACCTTTTAATATTCTGGAGTAGCTGATGCAGAGCTGGAGAGGTGATTCGGTGATTAAAGGCACTTGCTACCTAGCCTGACCACTGGAGTCTGTTCCCTGGAACCCACATGGAAGAACCGACTCCTCCTTCAAGCTGTCTTCTATCCCCAACACATGCTCCGTTCTCCAGACATTTTGCATACATACGGTGGGGGGCTATGCTTTTAAAAAGCCTTACTATTTGGACTCGGGGTATGAAGAGTGCCCAGAGGCTCATTAAGAAGTGCCCACAATATGAAGGATGTGGATATCGCTGGCTTGGCTGCTGGAAGGGCTCCTTGGGTAAGGTGTGGAGGGTCCTGCGGCCTGATGGCCTGCTTTCTTAATTTACATGTTCCGATCTCCTCTCTTTGTGACATCTTGGAAGAGACTATATTACTTGAGCCAATTTTCTACGTATAGTATAATTTCCCCTTTATCTCTCTCGGGTACAATTCTGATTTAATTTCAACCCATGGTGCTTTGTGGCCATGTCCATAGGCCCACTGAGCCCATCACATTTGAATAAATTTGGTTAGACAGATGTGCCATGGCTCCCTCCCAGATGCTTCTGCTAGATGCTGTTGTGGATATGAAGAGTGGCATTATCGGTTGTACTTTTAATGTTCAGCAAATTGCCACGGAATTTGCCCAAAGGCATGTATGCAGATCCAATGACTGGGAGTACTCTAATTGTCTCACATAAGTGAAGTTTTAACTTCAGTTTTAAACTAACAGGGAGACATTGGAAAGATCTCATGATATCTGTCTATTCATTTCCATTCACTAAGAGCCACAGAGAAGCTCAGAACATGTATAATGTGCCAGTCCAGGAATCTCAGACGTCGGGTTGACCATCCAGCCACTCAGTCTCAGTTCAGCCTCAAGTGAGCCCCTACCTCTGAAGAGCCTGATTATTTCTCATTGGCACAATGTCTTGCTGTTGGAACACAGTTGACTCAGCCCATGTAGTTATTGTTCTGATTTTGAAATGACTCTTTGTTTCCCATGCTAAATGAGCATGGAGCTAATTCCTGGCTCTATATTGCTAGACCCTTTCCAGGAAAATAAGAAGACAAAAGAAATAGAAGCAACGCTGAAGTTGAACAGATAGCTCAGTCAGTAAAGTCCTTGTAAGGCACACGTGAGGACTGGAGTTTGACCCAAAGAATCCACGTAATAGGGTCAGGCAAGGGTTAGAGAGTTGACTCGGCGGTTAAGAGTACTTGTTGTTCTTGCAGAGGACCAAGGTTCTATTCCTAGCACCCACATCTGTAACTCCATTTGCAATTCCAGTTCCAATGGATCTGATGCCCTCTTCTGCCTTCCATGGGCAGGAAGCATGCATGTGCTGTACAGAAATGTGGGCAGAACACTCATACAATAAAACATTTTTAAAGTCAGGTATGGTGGTGCATGCTTGTAATCTCAGCACTGCAGAGGTGGACACACTAACGTGAGATCTGGGACCCACTAGCTGGCCAGTCTAGCCTAGTCAATAAGCCCCAGGGCCAACGTGAAACTCTGTTTGGATAAACAAGATGGGTGGTTCCAGTGAAAAGACACTCGAGGTTGACCTCTAGTTTCAGCATGCACACACACATGCATACACATGCACACATACATACACAGGCATGCACATACATGCACAGGTGCATGAGCACACACAGGCACACAAGCACACACATGCATGCATGCACACACATGAAATAATATGAAGCCTGCACAACTCTCACTGCACAGCAGATCAAATACAACAGGCTTGCATATGGTCCTATAAGCAGCCACACAACGACAGGAGCCTCCCATCCCTGGTGGCTTTCACTTGAGACACGATGAATCTGTAAGCTGTTTCTTCCCAAATGCTTTGTGCTTTGAATGCACAGGAGCAAATCCCCTGTTAGAATCTGAAATTCACTGGGTACCATGGCTGTTTGCAGTGCTGTTCAACACAGGACTTGCAAGTCACCAAGGTCTTAGGTCAATATGAACATAAATACAGGTATTTGGCACAGAGGGCACTTAAGGAAACAGTAAAACTGTCAAAAGAAACCCAGGAAACCTGCCTGCGAGTCGTTTTTCCATTCTTTCTTGCTTAGCCTCTTTTTTGCTCCCCTAGCACAACATAGAGATGGGCACTGGCACAGAAGGGTGGAGGAGTAACAGCTCTAGCCTTGCCCTCTCTACACACAAAACTTGGGAGGACACAGCAGCTTGTCCTAGCAAATAATGATCATAATTACATGGCAGTTGCTCTGCTGGGCTCATGTTGGCTGTTAGCATGAGAAACTGACTTTTGAAACACTGGGGAAAGTTCCAATGTGACAACCAGTCTCTAAACTCCCCAACCTTTGACTGATGAGCACCATGCAGGTGTTGATTGTCCTGCACCTCTTGACAAGTTGATGGCATCCTGAGGTCTGAGAAGGGACACACCACTGAAGTCTGCTCTCAAGGACAGAGAGCGTAAAATGAGAGGTGAACATCACACACACAGGCAAGAGAGGAGCCGTAGTGTCTTTGCAGTATCAGGAAGCCTGTGTCTGCTGGCCTCATAAATACCAGCTCTTTCTCCAACCTGCCTGGCAACTACTTCCCCAAGTCCAAATCCCAGAATACTTGGGACTTGATATACAAACAGGAGGGAATGACCCTGTTAGGAAATAAGGAACAAGAAGGTGCTGGGTGTGTTCATTTATCTGCCTTTTCCTTTCTTTGCCTGGGCTCCAGATCAGATAGAATTAAGTATTTGATAAATAGGATTCCTCTCAGTGAGCCATGAAGATGTCACTCTCTTCTTTAACCTCAACATGCCACTAACACTGGCAGGGAGGGGCAGAGGAGGCAGCTCAGTGAGCCAGTCAGCGATGCCTGTGTTTACAGTACAAGCGAGGACCTGAGCGTGGGTCTCCAACACCCAAGTAAAAAGCCTAGAGTGACGATGGTGATGTGTGCCTGTAATCTCAGGGAAGGCAGAGACAGGAAGGTCTCCGGGGCTTGCTAGGCAGCCAGTCTAGATGGATTAGCAAGCTCCAGGTTTAGGGAGAGACCCCCGCCTCACAAAAAAAAGGAGGTCAACTGAGGAAGACATCCAACATTGGTCTCTGGCTTCCACGTGCATTTCCAGTAAAATGACTAAAAAGACATTCAACGTTGACCTCTAGCTTCAGCTTGCACACCATACACACACACACACACACACACACACACACACACACACACACGTGCACAGAAAATGGTGGGATATAGTGAGACTTCCACAGCAGATGGGAGGAAGGGTTGTACCTAGTTTATACGTTATTATATCCAAGTACCAAAGAGGGGTTTATATAAGTACATGATCACTAAATATTCTAGAAATAAATGAATGCTATAGAGTACCAAATATTCTTAAAGGTGCCCATTCACCGCAGCAGTACTGGATATTTATTTAGTAAGATGTTGGGGGTGTATTCCATACTGGGTCATAAATCTCAGCGAAGACTCAAGCTGTCGCCATCCATCAGGTCCTCCAACCTCAGCACCTTATGGTGGCTGCAACAATTCCAGGCATCAGCCTCTCACCACATAGGAGAAACAGAACAAAGATGGATTTTATTACCTCGCATTTGTTTTCAATCGTGGAAGAGAAGTCTAGCAATTTCCAGAGAATTCCTTGACCTCTTTTAATGGCCAAAACTAAGATTCACGTTCCATACCGACCACAAAAATCACTATCCCAGAGGAATGAAATCACAGCAATGTTTTTGACCACTGTCAAAACGTACTGTCGGAGTTGGTGCTGCCTGTTCCTATGTGCATCCAGTGATGTCATAAATCCATAGGAGAAACAGAATTCTTGGTGTCACATGAAAAAAGAGGTGAAAAGAAAGTGAAGAAAGGACAGATTTACAGAGACACAGACACGAAATCTAGGGCTGTGTCTGAGTACACTCTCCAACAGAGCACACATACTATGGCCAGCCACCTTGCCAGAACCTCAGTGTGCTTGTTATCTACAGCACAGAGGGAGTGGTTATTTTATACAGCACAGAAGGAGGGGTAGATAGTCTCTGTAGGAGGTCTCTGTGGGCTGTGGTCTCAGGCTGTACGCATCCAGAGGAAGAAACTACAGTTGTTAGTCTTCACACACAATTGGTTAATACTTGGACTCCCCAGAAAATCACTGTAATGCTTCTTGAGCCTGACCCACATGGAGAAACCACTTTGCCAATTTCCCATGAGTCTGAGGCCTTTGGGGGGGGGGGCGGGGTCCTCAAATGACTACACCCAGGTCAACAACACAGATTTGCTCAGTGCTTCACTCACTCCCAGCTTCCTCCCCTCCCTATAAGGGAGATTAAAATTAAATAAACAATGCCTCTGACCGGCAAAGAAGATACTGTTTTCCAACTCACGATGAGTTTATTTTAATGTGTTTTTATGTGTCCCTATGAGTCTATGACACATGTGAGCATGTGCCTTTGGAGGCCAGAAGTCACCAGATCCTCTGGAGTTGTTATAGGTGGTTGTGAACTGCCCAATATGGGTTCAGAGAGCAGAACTTGGGTCCTCTGCAAGAGTAGCAAGTGCTACAAGACACCTCTCCAGGCTGGCCTGTTGAGATTTTTTTTAACCCCCTTGTTGTTTCTGCATCTATAAAACCCATTGGTCATTGACTAGCCTTCCTTCTCACTAAGACAGTGGTTCACACAATTTGTGGGTCACGATCTATTTGGGGATCAAATGACCCTTTCACAGGGATGGCCTAAGGCCATCTGTATATCAGATATGTATGTTACGATTCATAAGGGCAGCAAAATTAGTTATGAAATAGCAATGAAAATAACTTCATGGTTGGGGGGGTCACCACAACACGAGGAACGGTATGAAAAGTGTCACAGCATTAGAAAGGCGCATCGCACTAAGAGGAGGCAGGACTCAAACTCAAAGCCTAAAGAAGACAACAGAATGACAGTATATGCATTGGCCATAATCTACCGCATGATCTGTCAATCCTTTACAGGATATGGTTTCAAAAGATAAAAAATAACACATCAAAAAGACATCTCCATTCATGGATCTTCTCAGAAGGAAGGGTGGAAAGATTCTAAGAGCTGAAGACCAGCTAAGAGATGGTAGGTGACTACAAGGACACAGTACCTTCTGAACACAACAGGGCAGCTGCACATGTGGACACCCAGTGGTTGTGAAAATACACACAATGGCTGTACAGGCACACTCCAGACAAAATGCCAGTGAAAAGGGGGAGAGGTGAGCATGAAATCCCACCCATAGTTGAGGTTATTTTGGCATTTGGTAGATTCTGGAGGAGAAAAAGTTCCATTTTCTTTAATGATGTGACATCTGATAGGTCAAGTAGTCTCCAAGGCAGGCCCCACATCTAAGAGTAGTTAGACCACACAAACCGGAGTTGGTGGGCTGGGAGGAGGAGGAGGGGGAAGAGGAGGAGGAAGAGAAGGAGGAGCAGGAAGAGGAGGAAGCAGAAGAAGAGGAGGAAGAGGAAGATAGAAGCAGAATACGAACAGAACAAGGAGGAGGAGAGGAAGAGGAAGAGGAAGAGAAGGAGAAAAGGAGGGGCAGGAGGGAGAAGGAAAAGGAAACATGAAGTTGTGTGGGTGGGAAGGTGGAAGCAGATCTGGGAGAAGTTAGTTAAGGGATGGGAGACAAATATGATCAAAATACATTAAATAAAATTATGAAAGAATAACATTTTTATTTTTAAAAAATCACCTGCATCCCTATGCTTACTGCAATGCCATTCATAACAGCAAAGAAATGAAATCAACCCACTCATAAACAGATGAATGGAAAGAGAAAATAGTACAATGCACAAGGGATATTAGTCAGCAGTAAAAACAAAGTGGTTAAGTCCTATCATTTGTAACGTTAGTGGACTACGGGTGTCATTTGAAATAAGCCAGGTGCAGATGAGTAACCACTAAGTGATTTAATTTAATTATGTGGAGAATCTGCACAGTTGAGTCTTTGCAGTGGAGTAGAATAGTTGTTATCAAAGGTTAAGGAGCCTGTGGGGGTGGGGAGAAGAAGGGGAGGCACTGGTAAGAGGGTACAATGGTGGCAGGAATTAATATGATTGTCCTTTTACACATGGGGTGGCTACAGTTCACATGCAAACGCGTGAGAATAGAGCCACACCAGTAGATACATGTAGAAGAATAGGAATGCTCTCACCATAGACAAATGATAAATGCTTCAGAAGAATTCATCCTTGTAAAATATACCATTGGGGGAGGGGGCTGGAGAGGGAATTCAGGAATCCAGTGGCCAAAAGGACTTGTTGGTCTTGCAGAAGACAGAGTTCAGTTCCCAGCACCTACATCAGGCAGTTCACAACTGCCTGCAAATATGATTCTAGGGGATCTGATGCCATTTTCTGTATGTACACACACACACACACACACACACACACACACACACACACACACACACACAGAAACTAAAATGAATTTAAAATGTATTATACAATGTATACCAACTATTAATTACACTGTGGCCCATAGAGACACACAATGGTAATTAGCCAATTAGAAAATAAATTTAAAATTAAAAAATAAGTGTTAGGAGGTATGATAGCATATTAATTTCATTGCAGGCCGAGGTAGGAGGATTGATGTGAGTTTGAAGCGAGCCCCAGCTACATGTGAGTCTGCCTCTAGAACCCAAAACAAGAATATAGCATGTCTTCGATCCCAGCACTCTGGAGGCAGAGGCAGGCAGATCTCTGTGAGTTCAAGGCCAGTCTGGCTTACATAGTGAGTTCCAGGACAGGAAGGGCTTACATACCTAGTTCCAGGCAATCAGGGAGGGATGCACAGTGAGACCTTGTCTCAAAAAAAAAACAAAACAAGAAAAGAAACCAAAGAAATCATTGAAGATGAACTCAAGAACAGTGGCCTGCTGGTACTGGCTGTGAAGTGTGCATATTCTTATAGTAAATGGTGGGATTTTCTACGTGTACTACAGAAGCTGTTTCCTCTATAAATACACATTGAAGTTGAATGAATGATCGTGCTGGGAGATAATTTTAATTAAATAAAAGTTCTATTCTAATTGCAATATAGTAAATACTGAGTTGTGAAAAGATATATCCAAAGTATAATGTCACATAAAGTGCTAAATGAGAACATGTCTCTTTAAGAAGGTAGGAGAGGAAATGTGGGGAGTGAGCTGTCAGAACCTCTAGAACCCACAGGAGAGACCTGGAGGCTGGGTGCAAGGCAACAGCTCCAGAAGAAGA
This sequence comes from Cricetomys ansorgei, assembly GCA_026225945.1. Classification (NCBI taxonomy): domain Eukaryota; kingdom Metazoa; phylum Chordata; class Mammalia; order Rodentia; family Nesomyidae; genus Cricetomys; species Cricetomys ansorgei. The sequence goes on from JAMJFZ010001012.1 coordinate 8,424,246, forward strand.
AGGATTGAGGCCTGAGTTACTATGTGGGTTTTCTCCTCCCACCACCTCCTTTCCATGTGACGGGAACCCACTGCCAAGTCCCCAGTTGGGATGAACTTTCTCATTAACAGACATTTACTATTTCCTCGTTTTCAAATGTCACTCTGGCCTTTCTCACGGGTACTCTTGCTGCTGGCTGTTACCACAATCATACTTGTTTCAGAAAATAAACTGAGCTGCTTGAGTCACAACAGGTAATATACTGATTTCTTGAATTGATGTTTGTTGCCAATGTAGGGAACTGCTTTTCTGGAGAGATGGCTCAGTGGTTAGGAGCACTGGCTGCTCTTCCAGAGGACTGGAGTCAGATTCCCAGATCCCGCGTTGTGTTTTCTCCAGCTCGGACAGAGATGGAAAGGTTCCCTGGGAGCCAAGGATCCTTATAGCTCTGACATGGGAAAGGTATCCTCAGTGGAAGTGTAAACAGATCTGAGAGGAAGATACAGGGGGCCCAGGGACCACACAGCTCTGGGGTGGGAGAGGTGTTCCCAGCTGAGCTGGAGTGGTACAGTGTAGCAGCTCCACTTTCCTCTGCTCTAAAGGGAAAATTTTCCAGGGTGTTGCAGTTCTGAAGGGAAATATTCCTTGCTAAGCTGAGGTGTTCTTCTTTGCTTCTTTGCTTTTTCAACCCAGTGACAAAGACAGTTTCATACAACAAATCTCACAAAGAGATTTATTGGGCATAGCTGCCTCCATTAGGGAGGGAGGCAGCAGCTGAAGCTGCACTCCTTACTGAGCAGGATACTACAGCGGTTTTATATAGGAGGAGGGGGGCGGACTTTCCAGAGCAACCTGTGATTGGTGGTATTTTTTTCACCCTATTTGAATAGTCTGGGAAGAGGGTTGAGGGGCCCAGCTCAGGGGCCACATATGTTAGTTGGGGCTGCTTCTGCACCACTCTGCTAGGTTGGGGGACCCCACAGCTGGCCTGGAGTGGGGTCCCTGGTAGTCCCAAGGGGAAACTTTCCTACAGGGTCTCAAGCTCTGGAGCTCTCCAGCATCACAGAGCCAGAGTCCCACAAAGGGAAACTGTGCCAGCTCCCCAGTGGTCCTCAGCACTCTCTGAAGCTCATGCCTGGCACAAGTGGCCAAGGTCCTGGGGTCCTCATCAGGGTAGCTAGGGAGCCAAATAGCATCCCTGAGCGACAGCAGGCTTCAGGAGGGCCCAGGTTTCTGGGAAAGGTCAGGTGTAGTAGTTAGGCTGCTGTAGTGGCTCAGCAAGGATGACAAGGAGGCATATTCATAGGTGCAAGCCCTGCCAGACCTCAGCAGAGGGAACCCTGTCATGGCCAGCACCATATGGGCAATGGAACCGCAAGCTCTCATCTCAGGGGTTTTTATTGATACCTAAGCTCCTCAAGTATTCTCCTGATACCAAATGCAGATCATGAACAATCAAACATCCCCAATATAAAGCCAGCACCTGCAAACAATACAAAATGACAAGACCTAGGCAGCCCCTCACCCACAAGTGCACAAAACACCCGTTTTAAACATAACTAAAAATAAATTTCTACATTACCTTCCTGTATAAGACAATCAAAAACGATTGCTTTATCTCTAAAACACAATTTAACACTATACCATAAAAACTCTCTACAAGAGGAACAATCACAAAGACAGGACCAAATGAAACCAAACATCTATCAAGCTTTTCACAATGCCTTTGGACAGCAGAAAAACATTCTCGATATCCAATTATCTGGAATTCACTCATCTTCTGGGCAATTCCAGAGGGTTTGGATCACTTCTCTGGCTGTGCTCTCTGCAGCACACACAGCTTGTCCCCCAGGCTCCAGTTGGCTCCACTCCACTGCTGCTGCTGTCCTTGGTGATCATCCATGGCCCTGGCATCTTCAGAACACTGCTGGGATCCCTTGCTGCAACTGGGCGCACTTTCACCAATAGCCTCTCCTGGGCTCTCTTCATGGTGCCAAGCCTCAAGTTCTTTACGTGACTGTTGTGGAAGTTTATTTTTAGTTGTGTTTAAAATAGTTGTTTTTGTGCACTGTTAGAAAAAGGGATGCATAGGCCTTGGCCTTTTGTACTGTCTGCAGGTGTTGGATTTCTGTCGGGGATGTTTGATTGCTTATGATCTGCACCTGAGAAGTTCTGATAAACACCTGAGTTCAATAAAACATCTGAGCTCTGAAGCTTGGGGTTTTACTATCCAGGATGGTGCTTCCCACGACAGTGGTTCCCTCTGCTGAGGTCTGACAGAGTTTGCAGCTATGAATAAGCCATCCTGTCTTCCTTGGTGAGTGACACAGCAGCTTTACAACTACACATGACCCCTTTAATCTGGGCCTTCAACTGCCACTGAGGCTGTACCTTCACCGATAGCCTCTCCTGGGCTCTCTTCAGGATGCCAAGCCTCAAGTTCTTTACAGCACCCCTTCAATCTGGGCCATAACTGCTACTGAGGCTGCACTTTTACCAATGACCTCTCCTGGCTTCTCACAGTGCCAAGCCTCAGCTGCTCTCCAATGATCCCTTCATGCCTTCAAAACCAGTACCATCTGGGTGACTCTTATGGTCCCGAGTTCAGCTACCAGGACAAGATATAACCTCAGCCATTTCTGGAAGACAGCTTCTGTGTGCTGACCCTGAGGAAACACTTCCAAGATTTTAAGATAGAGTCTTGTTTTCAGGAAAACAACTGGTAACCTGGTCTGCAGGGAGGGTTCCCTTCCTGGGGTAGAGTTCTCAACACCATAGTAGATGTATCTTGTCAGGACCATCACTGTCTGGACCACTTTTAGACAGGCTTGCAGGGGGAAAAAAAGGATTCTGCCAGGTCTGGAATTCCTTTTTCTTCTTCCCTGTCTCTACATTGGATTAGCTGGTGTGATGTAGTGCCCCACGCTGCAGGTAAAACTTGTGCCACCTACTGTGGCAGCTAATCCAAGAAGGACACAGGAGCATACTCATAGATGTAAATCCTGCTAGACCTCAGCAGAGGGAACCGCTGTCAGTCAGGTTTGCTCCGCGGCAGAAGCACGGATGGCAGTGCAGCAGCTGCTGAGGTGAAGGTGTGAGGTGGTGAGGTGGTGAGGTGAGGCCCCTGAGCATGCCTGCTGCAGGAGGAGAGAGTGGGTGGGGCCTACACACATGGTGGCTCACAACCCTCTGAAACGCCTGCCCCAGGGTATCTGACTTCTCTTCTGGAATCTGTGGGCACCAAGGACAGAGGTGGTACACAGACTTACACACTCATACAAATAAAATAGCCGTACACATAAAATAAAATGGAAATAACAATTTTAAAAGAAAAAATAGAAATAAGGAAATCCACAAACACTGGGGGTGGGTGTATACATTTGTGTGCATGTATGTGCATATATGTGTATTGTGCGTGCATATACATGTTTGTGTACATGTGTGTGCATGTGTGCATATACATGTACATTCACATGTGTTTCTGCACGGATGCTGGTTTGTATGCATGTATGTGAGCATATGTGCACATGGATATGAGCATGTGTTATACACATATGTGATCATGCATTTCTGTTTGTAGTCATGTGTATCTACCAATGTATGAGTATAATTTTCATAATTAAAACCCTACTTTACCATTTTCCATCATTTATGGCCCTATCTGCTAAAATTATCTGATTGTACATAAAGAGGATGACCTGGTGTAATTTTTAAATAGCTATTCTATTAAAAATAACTGTTTTAAATAAATATTCCATTCTATTCATTGTTATGTATGTGATATGCATTCATTATATGTTTGCACATAGTTGCACATACATTTACATGCATGTTTGTATACATCCATTTAAGTACATATGTTAGCACGTATGTACACATATGAATGTCTGTGTGTGCGTGTTTATCTGCATTTGTATGTGTGTAGTCATGTGTGCGTGTCCATATGAACATGTGAGGGTGTGTACATGGGTGCGTAATTCTGTATGTGTGCATGCATGTTTGTGTGCATTTCTATATGTGTGTGAGCATGTGTGCATGTGATAAGGGAGTATGCGTGTGTGTATATGCACGTGTGTCTGCATGCGTGTTTGTGTGCATTTGTAAGTATGTATGTATGTATGCAAGAGTGTATGTGTATATGTGCATGTGTGAGTATGCACCTGTGTTTGTGTGCATCAGTTTAATTTTTCTATTTAAATCTCATTTTTATAATTTCAAGGTAATTGCTGCAGTGTCTGCTAAATCTTTCTGACTTTTCTAAAGAGCTCACATGTTCTAGTGTCACCTTTTCACGTCGATTCAACTCTCTAGGTCATGTTATAACATTGTTAAAATGTGGGGATGACCCAGGGGGCTATGTGGTGAATCATAGGTGACCCCAATAGGGCATTCGAACACAGACTCCCAGACTAAAGAATCCAATTTCCTTTTTCATTTCTTCTTTCAGTTCTTTCTACTGTAACAAGGAAAACAATTTCACTTTGGGAACACTAAAGCTTTACAGCCCTAACATTTGCTAATATCCATTTTGAACCCAGAGGGACTTGGCCTCTTGCCCAAACCTGTAGATGGAAATCAAATTCTAACGAGGGCACCCCTGCTGTTCATTACAGTCCTGTTTTGTGTCACTCTAGTTAGGTGAATCCAACCACCAATGCTATAAGGAAGGTTTTCAATTCCTCACTGTAAGAGCATCTGCAGGGAACAGTAGAGATTTCCAGCCAGGTGTCTGTGTCCCTCTGTGGGTGTCCACCTGTCCCCAGGGGCTTAAAATAGGCACCTACAAATTCCACCCTCAGGTATCCTACTCCGAAACATGAAATAAGGTGGGCTGAAGTATTTACCTCTCCATCCACAGATCTCTCAGCCCTCAGAAGGGAAGCTTCTTTTTGCAATAGATGTCTAGTAACACAGACAGCTCTGCATCTGTCCAATGTGAAGAGAGTCAGAGGCTGTGCTTGGGTACTCTGCCCTAAACTGGACATGTATGTCATACTCCTCTTCCCAGATCTCAGGGATCAGATAAAAAGAGAGCGTAGAAAAGTTGCAAGAGCCAGAGATAGCAGAAGACTGAGGCAAAACCATGTGCTGAGCATAACAGAGTCTTCACACACGTGAGCTCACAGCAGCTATGACTGCGAGGACACTGCCCAAGATCAAGCTAGCAAGAATCCCAGCACAGACAGGGAGAGGCTCACAAAGTCCCACCCCACACCCAGCTGAGAAGCTACTGGCAACTGATGGCTGTTGGGGGAGGGATGTGACCCTTGAGAGGCTGCTCATGCTCCAGTAGCTCGTCCCACACACATGAACACACAGGCAGCACCAAGTGGACTCAGTGAGTTTTTAAAAAGTGCACGTGAAGTTCGGAGGTAAAAAATAGTAGGTAGAGAGTAGAGAGGAATTGGAAGGGAGGAAATGAAGGATGGATTTGAACAAGACTCATTATATGCATGTATGAAATCCTCAAACAAAAATAAGAAATTAAATGAAAAAATTAAAATTCTAAATTAAAACTTAAAATTAAATTAAATCGAGAGGGCAGCAGGTTGAACTGGCACTGAAGCTCTCCCAAGACCAAGACAAAGCTAGACAGCAAGGGGGAGTGCTGGGGTGGACTCTCCAGAGAGGGTCTGGTGACTCCTCCTCTTTCTGTAGGGCATGTGAGCAATTACATTATCACTACCATATATCTGGCCATGACTGTACGATTTTGCTAATTTTATTGTTGTGTCTATGGTGCAACAGTATTCTTTAGATCACAATAGCAACTCTACTCCATGATGGAACCCTGAGCGCCCTTACCCTCTCAGAAGCCACACACCTGTGTCTCAACACCATCAGAGCTAGAAAGGCAGCTTAGAGTTCAATTCCCCGCACCCACATTCTGCAGCTCACAATGGCCTGTCACCCCAGCCCCAGGAGATCCAGTGCCCTCTGTGAGCACTGCGCTCACCTGCGGACACCCACACATACACATACATAAAAGTAAAATAAAACATAAAAAATAAAAATAAATCACTGCATTAAACAACTTCTCCATGACAAACTGAGAAGATGCAACTTTTGAAGATTCAATGGTGCAAACTTGAGACTCCTACAGTATTGGCAGCAATGAACAGTGTCAAAGTAGATGGGACATAACAAATGCCTGCACCCAGGGTTTCAGAAGGGTGTGTCTCTTCCAACTGTGGGGAGTGACACACCCTTCCTCACTGAGACAGGCATCAGTAGAATGGAGTTTCATCTAACGCGATAGACAGCTTGTGAACAAAAGGGGGAAAAAGAGGTGCTTTCGTTTCAAATGGAATTATAATTAATTCAGAACTCACTTCCAAACTTTCAAAGATGCCCAAGGTAATGAACCCATCGCTCCTTCCCCCTCAGCTTGTGACATCCTGCTGAACGACTGCATCTAATAGTTTGTTGAGGTAAACGGCCATGATCCGTGGGTTGACTCTGCGGTCAGAACCTGAAGCAGCATCACAATGACCTTCCATCAGCACCAGAGCCTCTTCTCCTGTATCCTTGTAGGTAAGGCTGATGGTTATGTATTAGCTTTCATAGCTGCATGCAAGTGTCAACAGAAAATCACAGTTCTCAGCTCAAATGAAGAAAGAGGCGATTTAGTCTGGAGCCACATGTGAGTGGCCATGGCTTGGGAACACAGACTCAGATGGCAGGGCATTTAATCTCAGATAAAACAGACAAAAACATGTCCCAGCATGATACAGTCTCTAAAGGTTCTTACAGTAAACAGTAACAAAAGTCACATACATGGATGAACATCGGGTAGTGTGGTTACCACGGAGTGAGGGAAATCTCTACTATTGGCTTCAATGTATCTGATGGGCATTCTCAGCCCTTCGGTTTGCAGAAGCTATGGATCAGTCTGTCAGCTGCAGAGTGATTTAACTTAAAGTCACGGGGATATTAGCTCACACCCAGGGGTAGGCAATAATTGCTCTTTTAGGGTACCAAATACAGCCCAAGATAATTTAGCTCCAGATTTGCAACATCCTAACTCTCTACAGTCATGGAGTCCTGAGTAGTCAGCCTTGTAGAATATTCTCTGAACTTCAGTTTAGAGAAGACTCATGACTCAACTCAAGATGTTGCCTTTGAGGTTTTAGTTAACTTGCATACTGAAAATGAGCCTTGATCCCTCTTCCATCCAGTGTTTCCTAGGCAACCAAGAGAGTTATTCGGAATAAAATGCAGCCTTAGACTCCAGGACAAGGCAGCTCTCCCACCAGATAGAAAAGGTTTATCACGTGATGGTCAGTGTGGAGAGCTTCAGACCCAGGATGTGGAAGACTTTAGTCCTGACCGCAGATCTCCATGAATGCGCTCATGGGAGTTTTGTATGTGTCACCTTCTTGGTCTAGTTGCCCCTGAGTCAATTCTAACTGTCAGCCCTAACCTGGCCTTTACTAAGAGCTTCAAAAAAACCCAAGGATGTGAGATGTATGAGGTGCCCCTAAGCATATTGTAAGACAAAACTGAACCTCTGACCTCTAAGAGACCCTGCCTCTTACACCTCTGAGCAAGGGGCAATAGAGAGCAGGACAGGACAGAGAGGAGACCCTTACAACAAGACACAACTTTTCATCTTGTTTCTTCCCTCCATATTGGTTTTCTTCTGAAAAATCTAACCTGCTGTCTCGTGGTCATGTAATAGTCAGTGTTTTGGTCAGTTTCCATTCTGATCACTGTTTTCATTCATAATTAAGTTTCAGGAGAAGATGAACTGTCAACCTCAGTCATCAACTTGATATATCTGGGAAGAGGGAATCTTGGTTGATGAATTGCCTCTATCTGATTGGCCTGTGGCATGTGGGTGGAGCATTTTCTTGATTAATGATTGCTGTGGGAGGGTCAAGATCACCATTAGCAATCTCATCCCTAGGCATATGGGCCTGAGTTGTAAGGGAAAGCAAGCTGAGCAAGCCATGGGGAGCAAATCAGTAGGCAGTGTTCTATGATCTATACTTCAGTTCCTGCCTCCAGATTCCTGCCCTGAGTTTTTGTCTTGGCATCTCTCAGTGATGAAGTGTGATATGGAATTGTAAGCCAAAGAAACCCTTCCCTCCCGAAGTTGTTTTTGATCAATATTTTAATACAACAGAGAAACAAAACTAGAAAAGAAGAAAGCCCATTACTGCTTATATTTCCAATATATTACAATTTAAAAAAACCTGTGCAAAACACAAATGACAAAGAATCGCACACTTCCAGAGAGTTCTGCTACTGACAGAGCTCAGCAGCCAAGATGTGGGAGTCCTGAGCCTCCTCCTTGGTCACCTGTGACACCCCTGGAGTGACTGGCACTTCCTGCTCATTTCTTCTGGGGATCCTACAGGGACCTGAATCAACAAGTCCAGAGACTCCAAAGGACTACATGCTCACAGAATCCAAGCCAGGTGTAGGTAAAGATGAGTAAAAAGCTGGGCCAGGGATAAATTTTAAAGTAACATCAAAAGTACAGTGATACAGATAAATACCATTGTGATAGTATATTTTAAAATCAAAATATATACATAATTATCTGAGAACAAAAATACCAATATTTTAAGTAAGGACAGAGTAAGGCCTCCACACTTGAAGGGTTTTCCTCTTCTCCACCTTAAGCTGGACTCCGTTTCGCCCCACACAGACACAGAGACACAGAGCGTGGCTGCAGGCAGGAGGAAACCCAAGCACACGGATGTCTCCCTCCTAACTAGCACTGTGAGCGTCTCACTAAAGCAAACAATGGCTTCGCTCAGCTAACTGCCCTTAATTATTGCACTGTTAGTTTAGAATTAGGTCTGGCTGTTGATCCAATTATCTAAGTCTGCAATCAGCCTCTCACACCAAGCATTGGGGAATTATTCTGAACATGCCTTGATTGACGTTCTGTTTGTCATAGGAGGGGAAGCCACTCAAAATGGAGGATTTCTCTGAGTCATCCAGAAAATTTGGTGACCCTGAGCTACAGGAATCAAATGAATTCTGACTGTCCATCAAGCCCTATATAGTAATATAAGTCAGTGTAGACATCATCATGGTTATTAAGTATAAAATCGGTGTGCTGACTCATGACTGAAGGATAAAAGCTAACTTACCAATTAAATATGGGAAGCTAGTTAGAATACCAATTCCATCATCTTTTGTGTCTTGTAATTGTAAACTTGAAATACCATTCAAAGCTCATTACCATGCGTGAAGAGCACCAGCTTTGCTTCTCTGGGGTTGATGTAGCTATCTATCTGCCTTCTGATTCAGTGCACCAAGATATGGGATAGTGGGGTGAATGGATGGAGGTGTCTCTGCTTGATGCTGGGAACATAACAAAAGGAGGGTCAAGAAGGAAGAAGTAAAGATGAAGTTTCACAGCATCAAGTCTGATGTGGGTTTTTGCATTTGTATTCAATGGATCTTGTTTCTTTGGGGGAGACAGCTCTCTGGGATTTGGCAAATAGGAAGTAAGATGGTGCTCACTGAAATCAATACAAAAAAACTGAGTTCTAATCCCAAGTGGGTATGGCACCTCACTCCTTTGAGCTCAGTTTCATGAAGGGACAGAGACAGGCAGATGCCTAGAGCTCAGTCATCCTGGATTTCTAGCTTCAATAAAAGACCTTGTCTCATAAAATAAGGTCTACGGGGGGCTGGAGAGATGACTCAGTGACTAAGAGCACTGGCTGCTCTTGCAGAGGACCTGGGTTCAATTCCCAGCATCCATCTAACAGCTTACAACCATCTGTAACTCCAGTTCCATAGGGATCTGATGCTAGCACATACATGGTGCAGAAACATACATTCAGACAAATACATGTATATGCAAAATAAAAATAAGTTTAATTATAAAATAAAATTATAATATGGGGAATGATTGAGGAGACACCAATGAGCACATGTATATAAATGTATCTACACACAATCATACATACAAACACACCACCTACACACACATATGTACATACACAGACACACACACATAACACACAAGAATGAAAAACCATGCCCTCTCAAACATTTGTATAAATAGAACAAAAGAAACTTTCTATGTACTTACCCCAAAGTAGAACCAATATAAGTATTAATCAACAACTAAACAAAGTTAATTTATCCACATACAAGAGACCATTAATACTCAGTAGGAATGAAATGTTGAGACCCACATCAGGCATGAGTCTAAGCTTCATCACACTGAGTGGAACGGGTCAGATTAAGACACTATACTATTCACAATAATAAGTTATGGAATCCATGAAGGCATCTACAAAAAGAGGAGTGGACACAATATTTAATGGAAATTCGTTCAGCCATAAGGAAGAGCGGAGTTGTGTCATTTGCTGGGGGTAAAAAAAAGATGTAATTGGAGATCACCATATTATACAAGTTAAGTCAAACTCCAAGAAATGAATATCTTGTTTTCTTTGTTTGTGGGTCCGAGACTTTATGTAGAGATAAAACCTTGTGTGAGTCTGTGACATGAAGATGGAAGTAAAGCTGTAGAGGAGAGTAAGAAAGATAAAAAGAAGGGTTCCGGGGGCGTGGTCAAAGTGCGACAGGCTGGTATGAGAATGTCAGCATAAAACTAGCACTATGTACAGTGAACACACACCAAAAAGAGTGGGAAAAGGACTCTGCCAGAAATGTGAATTTCCCTTTCCTCCCCATGCCCACAACAAAAACAAAAAGTATTACATCAGTATGTCTGCAAAGGTTTGGTTTTTTTTTTTATTTTTTGTTTTTTTTATTTTTTATAAAAACGAGATTACTTTTTTTCTAGTGGATTTGAGTAAAAGAGGAAGTGTCTATCTCTGATAAAACATGGAGTATGTTTCAATTCTCCAGGTTCCTCCGGGCTTTGATCTTTAATACACACATAATCCTCCTAACTCTGTCTAGGCCCACCTCTGGGATGGGAGAGCAGGGCAGCTTGATCAAAACTCACATCCAAACTCTGACTCAGTGATTTATGCCTGCTGAGCACATTTTCCCCTTCGAGTCATTGAGCTTAAGGGACAGTTTCAAACCTATTATCTCACCTTTTTCTTTCTTGGTCCTTGTGGTCAATAATTTGGTTGACCGTGATATTCGATGATGGTGAGAATGGTGATGGTGATGATGGTGATGATGATGGTGGTGATGATGATGATGGTGATGATGGTGATGATGGTGATGATGATGATGATGATGATGATGGTGATGGTGATGATGGTAGTGGTGGTATTGGTGATGATGATGGTGGTGATGGTGATGATGATGGTGATGATGATGATGGTGATGGTGATGATGATGGTGGTGATGGTGATGATGGTGATGATGATGGTGGTGATGATGGTGATGGTGATGATGGTGATGGTGATGATGATGATGATGATGGTAGTGGTGGTATTGGTGATGATGATGATGGTGATGATGATGGTGGTGGTGCTGGTGATGATGATGGTGGTGATGGTGATGATGATGGTGATGGTGTTGTTGATGGTTGTGGTGATCATGGTGAAGATGCTGTATACTTTCCATATGATCAATAAGTTGGTTTTTATAAAGCAGTATTTTTCTACTTTACACATGCTTGGTTTTGTATCTCCTATAATCCTCCAGTCTCTCAGCTCCTGAATTATCAGGTGTTTTAAGACATTCTCCTCTTTCATAGTCCAGATCTCATGTTTCTAAATACAGTTACTATAGCAACAGGATCAGTTGCTCCAGGAGAACTTTTGCCTGATAAATCCAGCTACTAACATTTTTGGATTTAGTCTTCATATTCAATTCCAAGTTTCCATCCAGACTCCACATGGCTCTTTTAAGAAAAGAAGCAATCTGTGCTCTTCAGCAAGATTCCTATGGAGAACTTTGATGACCCTTTTCTTTAAGTTGGGCTCTTTCCTTTGCCCATTAGTTTTGAATTATGTTCTTTGCTGTTCACTTAGACTCTTTCTTTTTCTTCCACCCTCCCCTTCTTGGTCATCATTTTTATAGTTCCTAAATGAATGTGTTTTCATTCGAACCTTCTCTTAGTGATTTATGCTGATCTTCCTTCTTCTTAGGAACTTATGAGGGATTTTTGGCTTCAAACACTGGGGACCAGCTTTTGTTTCAACTTCTAACAACTGTCTCCCAACTTTGAATTGTGAGACATAAGAGCTGCCAGAGAGTTGCCAGATGAGTGTCAAGTGAAAAAGTAACATCAGGAGAAAATTTATCTTCCCCTACACCTGGACACAAAACAAATAGGCCAGCTTTCTAGAGAAGGGGAGGTCTAAGACCTTTGCAGGCAGAACCAGGTGTTGGACAACACAACAGTGTTCAAGCTTGGGGGGTTGGTGGGCAGCATCAGACAGTGGTGTGGACATGAACGCCTTTTTCCTGGCTATTTTTGGATCTTTTTCTTTTTTCATAAGGAAAAAAAAGTGGTTCTTTTTAGGTTTCTCATTCTTGGAGTTTCTGACTCCTCCAAAGACTTTAGACTCTATTGGAAGTGACTCCAGGCCTCCAGATGCTTTTGTAAGCATGACCTCATCTCTCCTATCTGCAGTCCATCACCAGGCCATCTCTTCATGCATATAACATCATATTGACTTCTCGTTATAAAACTAATCACAGCATTATTTACCAGCATCTCTCAAGTAAACACACAGAGTGAGGACCCATATCCTCCCATGTCCTCAGATAGTTCAAGACAAACTGGAAAGATGGGGCATGGATGGTCCTAAAGGACTATAGATCTACCTGTGTCTGTGAGACCACTGCTGGGTCACAAAAGATCATGTAGGATTCTATGGGGCATTCTACTTGTAAACTCAAATGAGATCCCAGCACCAGGGAGACCCCTCAATGGGGAAGAACATGAGAGAACCTGTTCCATATGAGTCTTCTGTCTAGTCTTCCTCTGGGCAAGACCACAAGAGCAATGTCTTACTCCTAGCACTCAGGGATCAAGATCTCTGTTAAATTCAATGCCACCCTGTTCTATAAAATGAGACCCCTATTCTAAAAGAGATGGGGGAAGGAATTTAAAAAGCAAAGAAAAGGAAAGTTTTAGGTGGTTAAGGAGGTGGCTAAGTGATTAAGATGCATATTACTCTCACAAAGGACCTAGGTGAAGTTCCCAGACCCACATGGCAGATCAGAACTGCCTGTAACTACACCTTCAGTGGATCTTCTGCTTTCAGGTTCTTCCAGCTTGTGAGAGATTGTCATAATTATGTTGATTGTATGGGAAGACACAGCCCACTGTGGGTGGTGTCATTCCTGAGGCAGGTGTCTTAGGATTCCTGTAGCTGTGATAAATACTATGACAAAAATCAACTTGGAGGAAAAGGATGCATTTCAGTTTACAACATGTAGTCCATTGTGAGTGAAAGTCAGGGCAGGGATCTGAAGGCAGGAACCCGGAGGCAAGAACTACCGGCACCATGCATGCAGGTGATACACATGCATGCATGCATATAAGCATTTACTCAAATGTGGAAAATGAAAATAAATATGTCTTTTTATTAAAAAGCAGAGGAAGCCATTTTCAGACAGAGAAAACAACCAAAAATGGGGCTCTAGGCAAGTCTCACCTCAACTGGCCTAAGAAATCCCAAGGATACTGTAATGGTCAGCTGTGTCAAGTGAATACCTAGAATCACCTAGGAAGAGAGTCTCAATGAGGGATGGTCTAGATCAGGTTAACTTGAACTGTCATAATTCTGCCAATTGATATGGGAAGACCACAGCCCACTGTGGGCGGCATCATTCCTGAGGCAGGTATCTTAGGATTTCTATAGCTGTGATAAAAACCATGATGAAATGAGAATTGGAGAGGAAAGGATTTATTCCAGCTTACAATATGTAGTCCATTATGAAGGGAAGTCAGGGCAGGGTCCTGGAGACAAGAATCTGGAGGCAGGAACTGAAGCAGAAGCCACGGAGGAGTACTTCTAACTGGGTTGCTCCTCAGGCCTTGCTCAGCTTGTCTTGTTATACAACCCAGGATAACCTTTCCAGAGGTGGCACCACCCACAGTGAGCTGGGCCATCCGCCATCAATCAAGAAAACATCCCACAGGCTTGCCTACAGGTCAATCTGGGGGAGGGGGAGCATTTTCTCAACTGAAGCTCCCTCTTCCAAAATGACTCTAACTTATGTCCAGTTGACATAAAAATAGCCAGCACAGCAGGTGATCCTGAACTGCGAAGGGGTGGCAAAAGCGGGCTGAGCACAAGCAAGCAGATGAGCGTGCAATCGTTTCTCTCCACTCTTCACTGTAGATGTGACGAGACCGGCTGCTTCAAGCGCCCGCTTGGCTTTCACACAATGATGGCCTGTGTAATCGTGAGCTAAAATAGATCCTTTCTCCTCTAAGTTATCTTTGTTAGGGTATTTTTTTTTACAGCAACAGAAATGAAACTAGAGTCAGGACTACAGTTAAGCCCCAATTTTCTCTGTGTACTCCACCGTGAGCTCCTCAAGTCACCGCAGGTGGGACTCCTTGCAGTGGGAGGCATGTGGAGCCATGTTGCTGATGCCTCTCCCATCCTCATTTGTCTCTGGCTACCAATCACCTGGTCCTGGCTGCACAGGTCGCATGAATCTCCCCTTCTCCGAGGCTGGCTGATTTGTTTGAGGGCCAGGCGGGGAGGAAAGGAAGATATTCTAATGTCAAATTTTCACTCTATGTGTAGTTTGCGAATATATAGGTCTTTTTAATATAGTGTTCAGCAAATGTTGAAAAGGGTTTGTACATGACAGCTCATGCCTAATCAAAACAAAGAGCATTAATGTTCCCACATGTACCATATGTATGTGTCAGTTTACAACACACCAGCAAGTACTTTTGTGTGTGATCTTCTCAACATGATGGAAGCAAATCTGCCTTTTCATGAGTATGGATTGGATTTATCGAATTGTGTGTAATAAACAAAATGTAACAAAGGAGTGGAGGGCTAGAGCTTAGTTGGTGCAGAGCTTGCTCAGTGTGTGTAAAGTCCACACCCAGCACTGCATAAACCGGGTTTGGTTAGCAATCCCAGCTCCTGGTTGAGGGTAGAGGAAGGAGGACCAGAAGTTCAAGGTCATCCTTAGCTATGTGGTGAGTTCAAAATCAGTCTGGGCTACATAATAGCCTGTCTCAAAAGCAGTTGGCCCATGGATGGCTCAGCATGGGAAGGAGATTGAAGCTAAGCCTATGACCTGTGATCTGAGTTCAATCCCTGGATTCCATACGGTGGAAGGAGAGAACCAAGTCCCACAAGTTGTCCTCTGATTTCACTACGCACTCTGAGATATCCATGCATGTACGTACACACACATGCACACACACACACATTCACACACACACACGCACACACACACACATACAAAGGTACAGGAGTCCTGAGTTCTGAGTCCTGAGAGCAGATTTTAGGGAGCATTGCCATTTCTGTCTGGATTCCTTTTATTGCTCAATGACTATGTGCCAGGAGACACAGACTGGAACAGAGGCCTCCCCCACACACCAACAGCATGAGCTTAAGCCCTAGATCAGCCTTCAGATGGCTGTAGTCCAAAGCGTTACTAGCATCACTGTCCTGCAGCCTCAGGAGGGTCCGCTCTGGCAAGGTGCAAAAGGGTCCCAAATCTCTTGACCCACAGACGGTAACTTCTTACTCTGTGCTGCTGTTCTCAGCCTCTAAAAGGAAAAATAAACATTCAGAGGATTTGTTATGAAACAACAGATAATTGATATGCATCTGGTCTGTCCAATTATTGATTAGAAAATCAGCTTGACACCTACCCATAAATGAGCATGTGAAATCCTTTCTTCACCCCTGCACAGCCCATCGCATAGGAATCCTAAGGTACTTAGTAGAATTTCTCTTCTTTAGTCACAGTGTGTTGGGGTAATAAACAAACGGCCACACAGACAGAAACCTAGGGCTGCTGAGTTTCGCCTCACGGCACAGCAACGCTACTGCAGAGAAACAGCATTCAGAAGGGGAAGCAGACGGTCAGAGTTTGTGCAGATGCCTGCACAGGATTTAAAGGGGAACAAAAGAAGCAAAAGCATGCAATGATTGTTTTTTTCAGGACTGAACAGAACAATTGGCACGTGAAGGAGTCCTGTACTGTCCTGTCCTGTCGGAATTACAGAGAGATTGTGCTTGTGGGAAAATGACTCATTTTAAGAGCAACCAGTACATGGATACAACGTTATCCAAACTGCATCACAATTAAGACATCTTTTTTTCTCCATCTAAATAATGGTTACCTTATTCCTTCTCCATGTGGACAGTGTAAATGGTACTCACCCCAGGCAACTTTATCCCCTACGAAATTAATCTTGTATTATGTCATATAGATCTTTCTGCAACAGATCCACATACTGGGCAGGCTTCAGCCACCACACGGTCGCAGACACAGGTATGCGTTGCCCACTTTTCGGATCACAGTCCCATCTCACCACCTCGCCCTCCAGCAGTACCCGCCTCTGCCCTCGAAGCCTCGTACCTAGGGAACATTCTACATCTGTGTGTGGCCCTTTTTTGACCGTGGGGATCCCGATCAGTACAGAACATTTAACAGCATCCTCTCTGCCCACATAATGCTAGTAGTGGTAGTCCTCCGCCTTTTCCCATTCACCCTAGTACCAATATCAGAGACACTTCAGATATTGCCAAGTGGGACCATCTCCCCTTGAATTTATGCAACAACACTGCTCCCCTAAGTTTCCACACAGCTGTAACATTCCAGAACCACCCTAATATAAACCCGTGTCACCCATAGTTTGTACCAAGTTCACAAACATGGCCAAGAAAATATAAGGAGCAATATCCTGTCTAATAATATAAATCAGACTTAAACAGCAATCACATTTACCTACTGGGCTGTCTCCTGAGATCCTGGGACGCACAGTAGTTTCTGTTTAAATACTCTACATTCATCCTGCATACTCCTTATATCTTGATTTGCCCACTCTTAGTGATTTGCATAATAGCTAAGTCTTGTCCTCTGGGAAAGTCATGTTTCTCTCTCTCTCTCTCTCTCTCTCTCTCTCTCTCTCTGTGTGTGTGTGTGTGTGTGTGTGTGTGTGTGTGTGTATGTGTTTGAATTTTGTAAACAACTACTGCTTTCATGCCACAGTACACACCTGATAAAGTTTGGTCTCCCCCAGCATCACAGCTGTGACCACATGATGGATGGATCTCTGCATGCAAGGAAATGGATTCATTATTCTCTGTTTCTGGGATATTGGCAACTTTGATAGAAAGTTGTTTCCTAGGCAATTTCTCTCTCATGCACATCAATGGTAATTTCCAGGTTTGGGTTGGATAGTAAGATGTGTTCCTGTAAAGCACTTGTGTAAATTCAGGTTTCCACACCGTTGCATCCATGTTTTCCAACTGTCCAAGGACAAAAAAAAACAAAAAAAGCCTCCTGGTGATTCACAATCATCTTCCTATCCTATGAAGCTACACACCAAAAAAAAAAAAATGCATAAGGCGATCCTAATTAACAATAAATGACTAGATTAATTTGTGGTTTTAAGAATATTCCCCACTGAGATGTAAGAGGAAGAGCCCTTAGCAAGCATGCTTCTATTTATATAAACCACAAATGTGCATTGCGCTGGGAGTTTGCACATCTGGTTACCTACTGATTACCCCACATCTGGGATGGCACAGGAGCTACTTCAGCCAGTCACAGATGCAGACGCTGACAAGCAGTGGGAACTGCAGAGAGTTTGTGTGAGCCCGAATCACCTTATTTCATCCACAACATCAGTTCTAGAATCCCTGCAGGCGGTGGTTAAAACCGTATCTCTCTTTTTCACTTTTTTTCCTATTCTTTGAAAATTTCATACATGTGTACAACATATTTTGGTCATGTCTCCCTGTCTCTGTCCCCCAAGCCTCCCTTTGTCTCCCCGCCCCCCCATACCACATCTGCCTCCAGCCTCATTATTTATTTACTTATAATACACTGAGTCAGTATAGTGGGACCCTGGGACCATCCACTGGAACAACCTACCAATGGCCGTGACTCCAAAGAAAAGCAACTCTCTTTTCAGCAGCCGTCAACTGACAATAGCTCCTCAGCTCATGGTGGAGCATAAGGAACCCTCTCTCCATCCTAGCTGGAATTCTTAAGTGGTGTGATCTGATATCGGTAACTAAGGCTGCTCTGCGTCCAGATGAAGCGCAGCTATGTTGTCTCCAGAGCCTAGCATCACACAGCACTCCGCTCTACCCTCTGTTCTCTTACTCTTTCTTCCCAACCCCTCCTCTGGATATTCCCAGCGCTCTCTGAACCTTGTAGGCAAGGAGTAGGTGAGGGTGTTTGCATCCCTCTTGAACTCACAATTGCTTCAAAGAGTTTAAAGAATGCTCTGCGCTTCTCAGTTTGACATGGATGGATTGCACAGGGCAGAGCCTGATCTTACATTGCACGGCTTGTGTATTTAACTGTAGGCAGCGGTGTGATGCCTTCTAAGAACAGCAATGCTGCAATAAGGCTGTCTTGGGAATGATTAACATCTGTGCTTGCAATTACACATAAACATGAAATTCTAAATGTCACTACCGAACAGCACTAGAAATATCGAAATAGTAAGGTCAACTGAAATTAAGCTTCTTTTATATTCTGTCCCTAAAATTTGAAGTGCAGGGGCTGGGGAGATGGCTCCAAGGTTAAAAGCACTGACTGCTCATCCAGAGGACCAGAGTTCAGTTCCCAGCAATCATATGGTGGCTCAGCAACCATCAGTAACTACAGTATCAGGGGATCTAATGCCCTCTTCTGACTTCCACGGGCACCAGGCACACACATGGTACATGGACATATATGCAGGCAAAACATTCACACAAGAAATAAAATAAATAAGTTTGAAAGTAGTCAAAGTATAAAAAGTAATAAAATGAATTATTTGTGTGTACTGTGTTCTCTGGAAAAAGCTGCAGTCATAAACCAAGTCAACCTAAAGACCTCTCTGTTTTCTCCTCCTTTGTGTTTAAATAACAGCGGTGGGGGCCAGGAGAAACAGGTGTTGGGCCCCAGAAAGCAGTATTTGTGCCAGTTTGATTCACCTGGCAAAGATGTCTTATGAGGGACGGTGCTGCTCCAAAGATATAGAAGACGGTGACAGTGGTTCTCAGCCTGCCTAATGCTGCCTCCATTTAATACAGCCCCTTATGTTGCGGTGACCCCCAACCATAAAATTATTTTTGTTGCTGCTTAGTAACTGCAATTTTGCTACTGTTGTGAATTATAACGTAAGTATTTGATATGCGGATGGTCTTTGGCAACCCCTGTAAACAGGTTCTTCAACCCCCAACGGGGTTGCAACCCACAGGTTGAGAGTCACTGCTTTTAAGATGTTTTAATAGTTATCTGTGGAAATATTAAAAATGTAGGGAAATTTTAGGGTTGATAATGATCGAAATGAGCATAGAACAACGTGGTATCTATCTACTAGAGATAGTAAGTATGGGAAATTGAGAAATTCATGGCATCAAAAACAGCTTCAGACACAAGCAGTAAAACCGAATCCTTCCATCCTAGTTATTTCCTCTTACTATGATAAAACACTTACCAAAGCCAGCATGGGAGGAAAGGATTTATTTGGCTTACAGCTCATAATCCACCCTTGAGGGAAGTCGGGGCAGGAACCAAAGCAGGAACCCAAAAGCAGGGACTGATGCAGAGGCCATGAAGGAACACTACTTACTGGCCTGCTTTCTTATACACCCAGGGTCACCTGCCCAGGGTGGCACAGTCCACAGTTATCTGTGTCTTCCCAGATCAACCATTAATCAAGAAAATGTCCCATAGGCCCATCTGATGGAGGATCTTCTCAGTTGAGGTTCTTCTTCCCAGATGACGCAAGCATGTGTCAAATAGACAAAAAAATTAACCAGTACAACCATGGTCATGCCACAGACTGAGGCTAGAACAAGTAATAACACTATTTTTACAAACAGTACAGGAACCTATATAGAGGCAAGGAGGAGTGTGGACCATGTCATCCTACATATCTCTCCCAGACAGGAAAGATATGACTCAGCGAGCAAACATGATTTCCTCCCTTTTCCTGTAATAACACAAACAGCTCCGAAACTGGGAGACAGGCAGGACGGACATCATGGCAACTCTGTCTTCCTAGATGATGTCTGCCATGGGATTAAAGGACATTAATCAACATAAAAGCTTTCCTGTTTAACTCACTCTACAGTTGCACCACAGGAAGAGACTATACTGTCCTCATCTGAGCTTTCGGTCCTCCTTAAAAATCAAATTTCCTCCCCTAGGCAGCCATCCTTCCTCTCATTATGCCCCCGTGCTGGGGACTCATTGCTTCAAGTCAGTTGGTTTCCCGAGCAGATAACTATTTTCAAAACTAAAAAGAACTCTTACATTTGATGGTGTTTGCTGACTCTTTTCTTCCTAATGTGTTTACAATGCACCTCTCTTTTATGGTCTCCTTGATGCACTGGTGGAAACACTGTCATAAAACAGAATCGTGACTGTTTTATGGTGAAGTTAGAAAGCACAAGTTAAGCTTGTGTTATCTGGCTGGGGCAGTGCTCTCGGCTCTGATCATCACTCTGCTGAGTCAAGAGACAGGGTGGGAGGGTGGCAGCAACCCACTCAGTTCTCTTCCTGAAGGGAAATTGTAAGCACAATGTCCTAAAGAGAAAGCCTGGGGTGTTCAACCACCACAGTTCTCTCTCCGCAGCTTTAAGAGGCAAATTGAGAAAACCACAGGAACATGATCACGGAGGCTCTCTAGGTTCCAGAGAATGAGGAAAACAAGGTACTTATTTTGTAAATAAGGTCTGCCTTGCCCTCTTCTCCAACTTCTTTGAGAGACAGAGATTGTTTTCTCTGGGGGATGATGTTCCACAGGGACTAAGCCTACTGAGAGTTATTTCAGCCCAAGACCTCAAGATCCCACTTCAGCCATAAAGAACCCATCTCCCTACACTGCAGCACAGCCAAGGAGCCTCTAAAAACATGGTGTGTACTGCCTGACGCTCTGTAAAAAAAAAAAGATCCTTGGAGGAGAAAGCCTGCATCCTACTGCTTTTCCTGCCTGCTCCTTCTTCCCCAACACCACCCATGAAGATCAATGTATGTGTGTCTGTGTGTGTGTGTGTGTGTGTGTGTGTATTCCTGATTGAAGAAATTGCTCTGAATTCCATTTTTCTCTTGCATTTTTTCTTTCAGTTTTTCTTCCTATGTATCTTTGATGCATCTTTCTTTATAGCAAACTACTTTTTTCCATATATATATGAAAATATATAGAGAAAAAAGTATGGCAACAGTATATATGTTTTGCACTGCTGAAGCACTTCCATTGACAGTGAATACAAGAACTCTGCTGCCATGGCTGTCTTCTCTGAAGCAGTGTCCAGCCACTATTGGCTCTATACCTCCCCTAACACATGTCTTTCAATTTCAGTAAACCTAATTCCTTTGGACTAACCCTTTGGAGGATACCTCAAGCGTGTAAATGGGCCACATTCCTGGCAAGTTCACTCCCTGAGTTGAAATTGCATTTTAAAATCATCACCATGACCTGACACACGCGAAGACATTATTACAAACATAATTCTATCGTGGGATAATTATATGAGATGTTTCGGGGCTTTAAGAGGACTCCCATGTCAGTTAGCTATGGGTTTACGCCATTAGGTACGCCACAGTGGTTTGTTCTTATGAGAGGTTAAAAGCATTTGTTTTGGAGAAGATGATGTGATGAATGCAACAAACAAGAATAAAACATGAAATATAAACACGAATGAAGACTGGGTGACCTGGAGCCACACCAGCCACATAGGAATGTTACCCAAAGAGAGACAGAGCAGTAAGAAAGCACAAAACAATCACCTTTCCATGCCTAACTGCGTGAAAGAACACAGCAGCCATAATAGCACCATTCTGTGGTCGAGCAGGGCACAGTTCCCCCATCCAGCCTGAGCTGCTGCACAGATTAGCAGGTAGTCTGTGATTTCCAGGTCTTGGTGCTCCAAAAAGCATCATTTCCAGGACCCACCTCTGGCTCACCAGGAGTAACTCTAACTTAGAAAAAGAAAAAGTATCTTTTCGATAGGCGTGATTCAAAATCCTCAGCCCGGTTAATAGAACATAAGATTCTGAGTCAGAGGTCTGTCTGGACTCTTGCTTCCCTCACTAACTGCCTGTGACCTAAGCCAGACGCATGCCTCTCGGAGACTATCCAATTTCTGTAGCTTGCAAAAGTTAGGCTAACAATGACTCCTCCTTGCAGACCACTATTTCATTCAGATCAGACACCTGCCAATGTGTAAAGTCCTCCAGTGAACTGCAAATAACCATGGGCAGCACCACTGCCATTACTGTGACTCCAGGGAAAGAGACCTTTAATCACACAGGGGCTGCCCAGTTGTTGTCTACCTGGGGCCCTGGGTCTGCGTCTGTGTTCCAAGGAGGAGAGGAAAAGAGAAAGTCAAGAGAGAGCATCCAGAAGGAAGGACTGACTCTGCTTAGTGGAGGGTCTGCTTAATCTGGGAAAACTTCTGACTCCATTAATGCCATGGCTTCGTGAGTAACAATCATTCTCCTTTAATCGTGCATCATCCTTTCAGTATGCAGTCACCCCTTTGGTCTGCATCTGTAATCACCCCCATCAGTCCCCAGTCACCCCTTCAGTCCCCGGTCATCCCCTTTAATCATGACGCAATCTCTGATGGTAGATCTAAGCCCTCCCTCTGGGTTTGTTTCTTCTAAGTCATCACTTTCCTTTATTTCCTTGACTTCCAGTCAGACTTCCAGACAAAATCTTTTGAATATCATCTCCTTCCTGGGTCAAGCTCTTCGTAAATCAAGATGTGACTGGCCAGTGCCCTCTTGTCTGGTGTTTTAGAAGCTCTGGAATAAGTAATCATTCCTCGAGGCTGTTTCATCTTTTGATTCTATTTATTAATACCTCTAAATAAACAGCTACAAGTTTTACAGTCACCAAGCCCGGTTCCTCGTGGAACCACAGGCCATTTCCAGCTTCTGAACTGGAAAACGCAGTAGTTCCCATGTCAGGATGATACTTTCCCCCTTTGAGGAATGTACACAGCCCTACTGAGTGCACCATGGAATTGTCATGCTTGTGTCTTCCAGACATGAATTCCAAACATCGTCCTCCAAAACCATCAGGCCCGCCTCCTCTGCTGAGTAATTCTAAAAACCATAGTGGAGATAGACTCAGTCTGAAAGCATGGGCGTAGTGACAGCTTAACGTTGCTACCCACTGCTGGATCCCATTCTGTGACGTGCATCATAAAAACCGGGCCTGTGCATTACGTGATAGCTACAGGTGCTTGACTTGTTCAGTTTCTACACAAGACGACAAAGGGCTCCATAGTTTATCCTGCCCATGCAGGATTGGAGCTCTAAAACCATCTTCATGTGGACAGCAGGTAATTCTTACTCTCTTTCCTTTTGTAAATTTTAAGTTGACTTTTCTTGGAGACTGTCCTTATTCTATACCCCAGTCTGGTCTGGAACTCACTATGTAGCCTGAGGTAGCCTGGACTCAAGGAAATCCTCCTGCCTCAGCCTACCAAGTACTGGCATATGAACCACGATCAACCCATTTGGCTTTGAAACCTGCATTCTTTATATCACAGCTTTACATAAAAGCTGTTAGGGAGATTTGTCCATTGCTCAGGGGGTTTGGACATGCTTAACAACAACCTCCAGGGTCACATAGCTGGAGGTGAGCAGGAGGTGATGCATGACTCAGAGTTAAGTAGCGCTGACTGTCTGCATGCTGGTTACCCCTTCCCTATTCTCCTTCACTACATCTGTTTCTCACAACCGGAAAGAAGAGCTTCTGGTGCTGGAATCCACCATGCTTGCCTCACCCTTTCTCTAGGGGGTGATGGAAGCCTGGAACCACAGGGGGCAGCACCACACAGAAAAAATGCAACTGCATGAGTTAGTCATGTGCTCCGGTTCCTAGTTTAATTCTCGCTTACAAAAAAATCTGACTAGTTATTTATGGCACTGACAGAAAGCTTCCTTTAAATAAATCGATTAAAATTAGAAAAGCAGAGCATGCTAAATATGTAAAACACAGGTGGTATCAACATATGGTTGTGTAATGAAAGTGATTTCATGACCACTTAGAAATTATGGTGTTAATTGGCTTAGGGCAGGGAATATATGTTAGGGATTTTTGTGTCTTCGATACTAACAATATCAAAAAAAAAAAAAAAAGCTTTTGATTCATGTCCACAAGGGCAGGGCATGCACTGTCTGGTACTGAACAGGTGGTTGAAACCAGGGGTTCAGTCTTTGGGGTAAACAACTTGCATTGCTGTGAGCATGTCTTCATAGAAGCATTCCTGTAAAGCAAATGCTTGCAATTGCTCTTTTAACTTGAGTTGTATTTCCTGCATGCTTATTCTGCCTTTTTCTCCTGGCTGCCTTGAGTAGTGGACTGAGCCCCCATTTCCCTCGATCTGAGGACCTTCCAAGAGGCATCATTTATGACTCTCGCATAGGAGAGCACCTTTGTTGTTGTTGTTGTTTTCCTGAGTGTCGGTATACCTGACTACATAAAAAGATACAGATATGCAAAAAAAAACAAAAACCAGTGTGACACTATCTGAACAGTAATGGGTCAGCTCAGTAAGAAAACACAAGCTTTTTGTTCTGGCATGGTTCTGGTGTGGCTGGCATTCTTAGGAACATTGTTAGGTCAAGAGCAGGAACCAGAAACCAGGGTGCTGCTTCCTTCCCAGACTGGGACGACCCATGCAGGTCTCAAGAGTTCACTCAATAAGCACTTAGATATCTTCTTTGCATTAGGATTCAGCTAAGCATTACATAATTAACATATGGAATTAAATATCCCAATCTCAGCTCTTGTGAGCCTGCTAGACATGTGGAAGAAAGACAATCCTTCTATGTTTACCAAAGTTCATTTTAATTTAATTTAAAATTTGAGCAAATTACAGCTTTCTGACATTGTTTCCATCTCTCCCCAGTCTTGGAGAGTTTGTGTATTGAACCACAATTACATTTCAAACTTACTGTGATGAACTTGGCATGTGTGTCCATTCATATGGTGGCCTTCATATGTACTCTAAAAACTTGGGTTACAAAGTCAGTCAAATCCCTGGGAACTGGTGATGTCAGAAGAAAGGAGTAAATCATACTCTGAGAACTCAGGTGGAAGGATGATCTTCAAGACACAACCACCACCACACACAGACAGACACACAGACACCAGCTTTGAAATTCTGGTGTTCCAAGGGCGGAGAACATTGAATTATTCTGTGGGAATGCTGTGTCCTATCCTGTGGCTCCCATTATCACTGGAATGTTGATTTGAATCATTCTCTTCACAAAACTTCTGTGAATTTCAAAGCAAAGGAAATTTGAGCATGGTGAATTACTAAATCTCAGGACACAGTCTGCCTCACAGAACTGAACACAGGCATGGATTTTATTGACATAAGGTGTTAAGAAACTGGGAGTCATATTCAAGAGCATTTGTGGCTCATGAAGATAATTTGAGTTTGGTTCCCAGTACCCACAAGTGGCTCTAACTCCAGCACTTAGGGATTTGCTGCCCTCTTCTGTCCTTCATGGGAAGTGCACACACACACACACATACACACACACACACACACACACACACACTAAATAAATGAATAAAAGCCTTAAGAACAAAAGAAAATATTAATAGGAACACAATAAAATAAATATCCTAGCATAATAATATATTTTTATTTCAAAGTTAGAGATTCTAATTAAACCTTTAAAAAAAACTATCAAGGACGATTTACTCCTTTCCTCCTCCAGGCCCAGACCCAATCCTGATTCTTAAACACTGCAGCATCAGGGCATAGAGAGAATTACTTTCCGGGACTTGTTAGGAACAAGCTAAATTAAGATGACTCTCCCCTGCTGCAGATGGATTGCGTTCACCTAATAACTCCAGTGAGGCTGTATCTTCAAGGTGAAAGTGTCGCTTCAGTTCAAATAAGAAACATATTTTCCAAGGCGTGTTGCTAATATATTTCACCTGAGGCAAAGTTGCTAAATAATTCCTCCCGCTATGAAAAACAAATCAACCTATAATATAGATTTTATCCCATCTTTTCTTCCAGCCCCTGAAGACTTTTGCAAGTGAGTCTCCTTGACATGGCCCACTACAATGGAGGAAAGCCGTGCTTTACTGTGATTCTATAGGTTGGATTTTGATTTTTTTTTCTTCTTGTTTAAAATTGGTTTAAAAAAAAAAACACATTCCAGTGGCCATTGTACACTCTGAGAGGTGCCGTGACTGATTGCTTGTGGCTATTCATAGCCCTTAATGAGCCCTCCCCAGTCACTAAAAGGTTTGGTTGGCAGTTTTGAGGGGGTGTGTCTGTTGACGGAGCTTTGCCCTCGTGAGCAATATCACGTGCAGCAAGCTACAGAGCTCTGCACAATCCTCCTTCATTTACCTCCATTCCCATTTACAGATTAAGCCAGTGTCACCAGCTTCTTCGGCACCTTCCTGGGTCTGTGTTAGATCCAGGACTTACCTACAGTCAGTAAGGTAAGCCAGAAGTCATTCCATTGCCACTTTCTCCTTCATCCCCATCCCTGTCTAGTTACCTTAAATATACTATTAAGTGTCCCTTGGGTTTGTCAGTTATTCCCTCCAAATATGCTCATATCTATCTCCTCTCCCAGAGGCCTGACTACAAAATTAATCAGAAAAAAAAATTGTAATATATTAATGGGTAATGGTGGCTAACTCTCTTCATAAAAAAATTACATCCTAATCAGCAAAGATGTGCCGCAAAAGCTTCATGCACACAGACATACAGAGCAGGGGGGAGGACAGAGAAAGAGACAGAGACATAGAGACAGATACCCAGACACATACACCCAGGGACACACACAGAGGAGAGAGACACGCCAATAGAGACAGGCACACAGAAAGACACAGCCACACACGGGAGAAAGATGGGATGTTCACAAAACAGCAAGCCAGCTCTGCCAGTACCGTGGAAGGAAGCCGCTGAATCTCATTGGTAATCAAAGAAACACACACGGGGCCGTTGAGATGTAATTTACAAAGTTGACAGTACACTTTATTTTGTTTTAACACGGGGTTTGAGGAAAGCGAAGAGAAGCATATAGACTTATAAAAAATAATTTAGGAGGGAGTTTCAGCAAGAGGTTTCCAAAGCCTGATAAATGAATTGTCTCCTCTTATCATAATTCCACATCTGAGCACCAAGACTCATATTTAGTTTGGGGGGAAAAGGAAAATGTAATTTATCTGGGACACGGGGCAACCTATTTTGTCCACAAAATGTGCAAAATTTTGACCAGAGGGAGTTTAGGGAGAGGGTGTTAGACTTGGGGATCATTCATTACATTGTGTCCTCAAGACTCTTGTGTGCTCAGAAACAATACGTAAAAAGTTAAAAGACTTTAATACAAACACCCTGTCGAACAGGCAGAGACCGTAGCCTGAAGAAACAGAAATAAATGTGTACAGAATATAGCAGGAAGAATATTAATCACAGCACTGGTTTGGTTTGGAATAATAAACCATGAGCAATCTAAAGGTATAGCAAGTTGAAGATGAAGGAGACCATTATTTTTCCCTGTGACGTTCCAGTCTGCAAGGGCGGCAGCCCATAACAACATTTGTGTTCTACCAGAACTTTCTCTGATCATCCTATTCTGGTCAAATGGCCTTTATTGTCTTCCTATCCTAACTCCCTGGAAGATTTCTGTGATTGGGGGCAGGGGGTGGCTGAGAAGCTAAGAGCACTTGCTGGGAAAGCAAGAAGATGTGAGTTCAAATCCCCAGCACCTGTGTAAAAGCAGAACATGTCTATGCTGGGGTGGGGTGCAGTGGAGACATGCTGAACAGCCACCCAAGCTAAGAGAGAAGATGGTGACTTTCAAGTTCAGTAAAAGACACTGGAGCCCCCCCCCAAAAAAATGGAAAATAATACCTAAAAATGACACTTGAGGTACCCTCTGACTTACACACACATATACATGAACATACACACACATATACATATATGACACATACACACAACAGCAAAAAACAGTAGAACAGAACAGAACATGTATTAAAATGGTGATGGCATGCTAGGACTGACATGGCAGCATAGATGTATGAGGTGTACATAGTTTCCTAATCTTGTGATCGATTAACAGGCTTCCACAAATGAGTCTACAACCAAAGGCAATCTGGTTTGGTCCTTTAGATATCGAAAGGCTGTCGGTGAGAACTAGAGCTGTCCATGGATCCTTCCTACTCACGGAGCCAATCCCCTGACTCCTCGTCCCTCCTTTGACTGCTGCTATTTAACAACAGAGAAGACAGATGACCAAGCGCGTAAATCATGCCTGCTGAGAAGGTCACACTAACAGAGTCAGCAGCTGCCCGGAGGAGCACGTTTGAAGGATTTAAAGCCTCATCACCATGTCCAGGATTGTAAACGAGAAAATGATAACAGGGGGCTTGGCAAGAAACTGAAAACGGAATTAGCTGACTGCCCTGGGATGTTGGCGCTTTGGTGAGCTCAAAGGCTCTGGTCGAAGAACTACAGAGCCTTGTGGAGCCCTCTCACCCAAGTACTGCCCGCCTCTTCGTGAGCCCTGCACCCAGAGGTAATGAGAGCTGTGATTAGTCACCAGCAAGGATGTTCACATAAAAGGTTCTCAGTGGAAGCGCGAGAAGCCATTGGCTGCTGTGGGTGGCTGGGCACCACGCACTGTAGCGGACTGGTGCTACAAGAGCCAGCTTCCTGATGGAGAGTAAGTGGAAACTGGAGAAACTGCCAGCACTGTCTATGGTGGGCTCAGAGGCAAGACCGGCTTCTCAGTGTGCAGGGGAGCAGAGCCCATTGTCTCGGCAGTACCTGCCTCTCTAGTGCCCTCTCCTGGCAAAGCTTAGCCCTGGGCCAGAACACACTGTAGAACCATCCAAAGGGCCCAGATGCATTTCCTCAACGGAAGTTGAATTTGGGAATGAAAGGAAATATACAAATCGGTGGCACATTCTTGAAACTGCTTAATGTTCTCTAAAGAGAGGTAGGAAATATTTAGTGAATATTGAGCAAAATATCCTAAACTTGTAATATATAGGGGTGTGTGTGTGTGTGTGTGTGTGTGTAAGCTACATACACACTCATTTTGGATGGTTCAGCATTTTAATAGCAAACAGAAAAAATATTAATTAAGATCAAAGGTGATATGTGGATTTGATAACCATCTTGAATACAAAATGTCTAAGGACCGGGAATCTCTAAAGTAATTATACAGGATAAAATGCGATGAGTTGTATCAAAGATTTCCCATTCGTGTTAATTATAATTACTGTTGAAATAAGGGAGCATTCAATGAAGCCAAGCCACGGAGATTTTAGTACCTGAAAGTGATCTGGAGATTGAAATGTGGAGTCAAGACCAGCCCCGAGGAATGCTAGAAGGTTGCAGAGTGTCTGCATATCCTGGATAAATTGCACCAGCATCCTTTCGCAGCAGTGGGATGTATTCCTGCTGGAGAGAGGCGGGGGGCTCCTTGGGCATGAAATCCAAATAAAGGATTGGATAAGGCAGGGTTCTCCAAAGGAACAAAAATGATAGAATAAATACATACATGTGTGATACAAATAGGCATGCATATATATATACATATATATATCCTACAGACTGTGGTCCAAGAAGTCCAACAACGAATATCTCCTGCTGGAGAAACCAAAGATCTGGTAGTTATTCAGCTCTCAAGCCTGAAACTGGGTGAATCAGCAATCTCAATCTAAGGCTGAAGTCCCAGGGAATTCCTGGAGATGCGCTGGTCTTCAGTCTATGTTGGAATGCTGAAGAAATACGTTCTAACATCAAAAAAGAAATGCCTCGGCCCCAGGATAGATGAACTTCTCAGCAAGATTGAGGGGCAAGCAGGCAAAAACCCAAAGCGTCCTTCTTCCATGTCCTTCTATGTGAGCTGCCACCAAAAGGTGGAGCCCAGATTTAGGGTGGGTCTTCCGACCTCAAATAACCCAGATGTAGGGTGGATCTTCTGATTTCACTGATCCAATCAAAACAATTTCTTCACAGGTATGCCCAGCTGCTTAGGTTTTAGTTGATTCTGGGTGTAGTTGAGTTTACAACCCAGATTAGCCACCGATGGTCACACCACAATGTTGGACGGAAGATTCCATCCTCTGCACTTCCCAGGCTGCCACCCTAGACATTAACTGAGCAAATGACCCTTGTGTGGTAGTGGCCACTGGATATAAGTGTCTAAACATTATTAAAAACCACTCCTACATCTGTCTGAGAAAGAGGATATTCAATAACCAATTCATTCTAAATGGGAGACGTGTGCAGACCATGAGCTTCATAAATTGTC
The DNA here is from genome assembly GCA_026225945.1 of Cricetomys ansorgei. NCBI lineage: Eukaryota > Metazoa > Chordata > Mammalia > Rodentia > Nesomyidae > Cricetomys > Cricetomys ansorgei. Next base: position 8,454,609 of record JAMJFZ010001012.1, read on the forward strand.
TCTGCCATGGCGAGAGGCCGCAGGTACTTTGGACTCTAGAATGTGTGCCACACCATCTGTTCAAAGCTCTCCAGGATGCTTACTACGAGGAAATCTGTGTTCCTGAGGCTTCCATTTAATCATATATTAAGCAGGAATCCTCAAGTCAATGGTGGCTTCAGAGTGATGGATGGATCACCCAGGGATGTGTCAGAGGCTCTGCAAATGAACACATCATGTGCCTTCCAGAAACACATCACTGAAATGACTGCTTCCTCGAGCATAACCCATCTGTAGAAGTTTACACACCCTCATTTCTGCAAGGACAAAGGCAATTATCTTTTCTTACTGTGTAAACACATACTCATTTGAACGCTGTTACAGTTTACTTTCCTTTGCTGTGATAAAACGCTCTGACCAAAAGCAACTTTGAGGGGAAAGTTTTATCTGGCTTAAACTTTCAGACTGCAGGGTATCTTGGAGGGAAATCAAGACAGAAGAAGATAATACCACAGTGTCACACTAGCATGCAATGAAAGACACTACTCAAAATATCAACAAACCGTAGGAAATCGATCAGTCCCTATTTCAGATACACTTGATTGGCATCTGCCTGATCAAGATCCAAGATTTCTTTCCCAGAGGGCCCAGAGTTCCCTGCAAATGTATTATCAAAGAGTCATTAACAAGCACATAGTAAATATGCCGCAAGGAAGATAAACACCATGGCCAGTTTCAACCATAAGCGTATCTACAATTGGAATCCCATCTTGAACATTGAACTTCAAGTAACTTATTTCTTCTTGCACATTGTGTGTGTGTGTGTGTGTGTGTGTGTGTGTGTGTGTGTACACGCGCAAGCACATGTGGATGCTTGTGCACATGCAAGCGCAAGCATGGCAGGCATACATGTACACATCACAGCACATGTTAAAGACAACTTTCAGGAGTCAGTTCTCTCCTTCCATCAGGAGAGTCCCAGGGACCACCAGACTTCGGTCTTCACGCTTGGCAGCAAATTTACCATTTACCCACTGAGCCATTTCACCAGCCCTTAATTTTTTTCACATGTGTTTACTTATTTGTGTGTAAATTTTGTTTGTTTGATTTTTTTTTTTGAGACTGGGTGTCTCTGTTGTAACTCTAGCTGTCCTGGAACTCACTCTGTAGACCAGGCTGGCCTCGAACTCACAGAGATCCGCCTGCCTCTGCCTCCCAAGTGCTGGGATTAAAAGCGTGCACAACCTCAAGAAGCTTCCTTCACCCCTCGGTGTGCCTACCTATCCCACCCACCCATCCATTGGCATAGGGGCTGAGCTAGTAACTGGAGCCAAGCCAAAGATCCCCCCTCCAAGGATCTCTGAACTGAAAATAATAAATACCATATTCTCTCATCTTATTCCAAAGAAAGATATGTATGTATATGTATATGATGCATATGATATATAGGTATGTGTGTGTGTATGTGTATATATGCATGTATGCCCTAGGTTCTTAACTGGTCCCCACTTTGCCTCTTGGAAAGACTGCTTTGAAAAAATTAAACACTGACAAAGTCCAATCAGCAACCACATCTCCTGGCTCAGCCTTTTTCTCTTAACTCTATCAATGAAAATCCCAACCTCGTAGGGTTCAGTACTATACACACCTCCTCCTGCCCATTTGTGTTGGAAAGTGGGTTAGAATTACCTTTTCTTACCAGGAAACTGTACTAGTTGACTTTTACTTCCATGCCCTGAGTCTGCACAGTGAAACCGAGTGTTCAGCCCTTCCCACCGATGGGAGTAAATATTGAAAAAATTAAAAACGGTTGATGCCACACATCTATACTTCTTCCTGGGCAGGAGAGATGTGCTCAAGTAAACTGATTTTCCTTTGCATGTTCCCACACTGGAGCAAATGTCAAATGCATTTTCTCCATCCTTCTATTCCTCTCCTCTCCTCATATTCATTACGTTCCCATCAATACAGTTAAATCTTAGAACTATGGGCCCATTAGACTCAACTATCCACTATAGCTCTATTAGGGGTTCATGTTTTATTCAGCCTAGAAATGTGGGTATATTGATTTAACTTTAAGTAGTGCATTATTTGATTAGACAAGGTGTTTACTTTTTCTTTAATTTGTGAAAGTCCTATAGATTGGTAAAGATCTGTTTTTTTTCACTAAACTGGTGAACAAGGCAGATCAAAGCTACACCCCCACCGATATCTTCTTCAGCTGGGTAAGGACTTCAAAGCAAAGCAGGCAAAAGCAACTGCTCTAGGAAGGAATAAGTCTGAGCGAGCTCCAGCACAGGTGTTTGCTCCTACGAGCCTTTTCTAGGGAATCAACTTCTCGCAGCTGAGTTTCCATTGACTCTAACACACATGGACCACAGTATGTTAGCTTTCCCTGTAAAACTATTGCTCTGGGTTATAGAAATGGCTCAGCAATTAAGAGCGCCCATTGCTCTTGCAGAGGACTGAGATTCAATTCTCAGCATCCACATGGAGGCTCACAACCATCTGTAATTCTAGTTCCAAGAATCCAGTGCCCTCTTTTGGCCTACTCGGGCACTAGGCACACACATGGTGCATAGACATATGCCGGCAAAACACCCATACATATATATTTTTTTAATTTTGAATATAGTTTTGCCAAATCACCAGGTCCTTCCATCATCTACATGGTGGAATGAGCCACCACCTCCATTTCCAATTTAATTTGGGAAAAAAGGAGAGGAATGTGTTGTACCATGCAAGAGTCAAGACCTGAGTTCGAATTCCTGGAACCCATATCGAAAATAGATGCAGTAACGTACATCTAACATACGGTCATATATGGAATCTCAATGCTCTTATGCCAGATGGAAGACGGAGACAGGAAAATCCCTGGAAGTGTATAAGGCAAATGACCTGGTGTATGCAGCTGTAAGAAGAGACCCTGACTCAAACAAAATGAAGACTGAGAGCTGAGGTTACCCTCTGACTTCCACAGGTACATTGTGGCAAGGATGTGCTCACACATATATATGATTAAACAAATAGCTTAGGGCTGAAGATATAACACAGTCAGTGGAGTGCTTCCCAGGCATCCATATTCAGGAATCCCTGCATCCCATCCTCAGTGCTACATAGACCAGGTGTGATGATACCCATTTCTAATGCCAGGACCAGAAAAATGGAGGCAGAAAACTAGAAGCTAATTGGTTATATATGAAGTTTGAGGCCAGGCTAAACTACATAAGGCCCTCTCTCAAAAGTAAATAAATAAATGAACTGAAGATTCATTGTCTTCTCATATATTGTTTTGGATATGGTATCTTGAAGCACAAACCCAACAGAACACACAACCTGACATGAGGTCACCTCAAACTCAAGAACCACTTCTACTGGACACTAAAAACCCCCAGAGCCTTTACCTCATTGTCTATAAACTTGAGATGATGTCACCGGCCATAAAGTGTTAAGGTGACCTAGGTAGATAACCAATCTGCAAGGTGTCCCTGGCAACTGGCAAGCCCTGGATGATATCCAACACACTTGAGTCTCCAGGCTCCTTTCTTGATTTGAAAGGGATGAGAAAGAAAAACCTGAGGATGGATTTTAAAAGTTTTTTTTTAAAGTCACTCTCAGTAGGGAAATGTGACAAGCCTTCTGGATAGATAATGCGGCCTTAGGGCTCCACTGCAGGAGACCGAGGAAGGGTTGGGAATGACCCTATTCTCTTCTGAGGATGCTCATGAGATGACAGATAGTTTCCATGGCCTTTGTTTGCAGCCATACTATGCCATATATGTATACACGACAGATCCTCCTTGGCATTCTAAATATGATCCAGGGTCATGGGAAGATCTGTGGGTGAAGTCATCGGGCCCACAACTACCATAGCTAGTGACAGGGAACTGAAGCCAGAGATGCCACATCTGGAGATTCCCCCATCTGACATCTCTAATCTCACCTTAGAAGCATTAGGATTACAGGTGTGTGCTATCACCTTTGGCTTTATGTGGGTTCTGGGGCACCAAAACATCCTCATGTTTGCACAGCAAGTATTTCACCTGTTGAGGCCCTCTGCTGTTAAAATACCACAAAGTTTCTGAAAAAAAAATAGTTCTTGTTTTATTTCATAATGACCTCACCGTACAAGTGCAGTGAGACTGCCTAGTTAGCTATTCCAAAGAGGAGCAGGAAAGTATATCCTCCAAGGCAAAAAAAAAGAAAGAACAAAGAAAGAGATAGAGAGAGAAGTATATCATTGTTGCAGAAGTTTATTTCAAGTTATGTTTAAAATGCTTGTTTTGTGCACTGCTGGGGGAAGGGTTGCCTAGGCTTTGACATTTTGTATCGTCTACAGGTTTTGGCTTTATGTAAGAAATGTTGACTCCTCATTATCAGCATGTGCACATTGCTCTCTGGCAGAACCATGAGGGGGCAGAGTTTTTGTATCAGTGAAACACCTGAGGAACTTCTGTGTCAATAAAAACCCCTGCAATCCAATGATCAGGGTTCCTCTGTCCAGAATGGCACTTGTCATGGCAGGTGGTTCCCTCTGCAGGTTGGGCAGGGTTTGCACCTATGAAAATGCCTCCTTGTCTTCCTTGCTGAGCCACCCTGTTATGTACTGCTACAAGTGGGGCTCCATCATATGGCGAGGGATCAGATGCCAGCTACAAATGGCACCCAATGTGGGATTCAAACCCATGATCCTGAGATTAAGAGTCTCATGCTCTTCCAACTGAGCTACCTGGACAAAAACTCCATCTTATTTATGAAGATCATACAAGTCTCAAATCAAGCCTTCATGGACTTTCTACAGAGATTAACTTCAGCCATGAATAGAGTCATCTCAGATCCTGAAGCAAGACAGGTGCTGATTGAGACTGTGGCATTTGAAAAGAAAAATACCAAGTGTAAGAAAGTTTAATGGCTGTTAAAGGCAAGCTCAGCACCCATGGATCAGTGGATAAGAGCTACTGCAGATACAGGTTCAAATACTTACATGACCCCTATGATAGGAGAAGCTATAGTAAAGGAGCTGAAATATCACAATGTCCACTGCTTTAATTGTAGAAGATATGGCCACTTGCAAAGGGATTGTGATCAAACTGCTTCCAAAAACAATGGTTTCTTTAAACATCAGTGAGAGAAAAGGAAAAGATTTCTGGGAGTGTGCAGGTATTGTGGCAAGAGTCAACACTGGGCAAATGAGTGTAGATCTAGGAGAGGTATATAGGAGAATTTCTTGCCATTGGGAAATGCAGCAGAGGGCTGAGTTTGGGCCAGGAGATAAAACAAGCTAGTGAGTCCTGCCAGAACCTAAGTAGCATGCTGCCAAGAAACCCAAACTCAGTATTGGAAATTTGACTCATGCTACTGAGGGTGGTGGTGTGCTATATCTGGCTACAGACAGACAGTTTATCCTATACCAAAATGTTCAGTGCTATAAAATCGCTACTGGAGTCTATGATCCTCTACCCCAAAAAACAATGGGGATGATCCTTGGTAGAAGCAGTCTGACATTATAGGGATTCAATGTGCATTATGGATTTATAGATGGATATTTCAGAGGAGAAAGTAAAATCATAGCATATGTAACTGGAGACCTGGAGTTTTAAGCAGGGGATAGGATCATGCAGCTGTTATCATTTCCCTATTTCAAAAGAAAAGCCACCCATGTAGAGAGACCAGGCAGGTTTAGAATCACTGGGAATTGAATGTTCTGGCAAGCAGTAATTAATGATAAAAGGTCAAAATTAAAAATGCAAATCAATTGCATGGAAATAGAAGGGTTGATGGACACAGGTGCAGATGTATCAATAATTTCCCAAGAGTCATGGGGTTCTACTGACCCCTTCAGATATTTTGCTTGGCTCCTCTACCTTCTCCCAAGCTCATAAAGCCACTAACCGACATTGATTTATGGTCATGTCATCAAACTTAACCTGTTCTTGTAATTCAGCATAGTGGTGCCCTGCTAGCTTAGTAGATAAAGCATGAGTCTCTTAATCTTAAGATTATGGGTTTGAGCCCCATGTTGGGTCCACTTGCAGCAATTTGCTACAATCTTTTAGCTTCAATTTAGGGAAAGAGTAAGGAAGGAGGACAAAAAGAAAAAAAATTACCTCTTTTGCAGGCAGTCTTGATAGAGAGACAAAGGGAGAAAGGGAGAAATCTTCACAACCCTTTTAGTCTGTCCTAAGCTCAGAGAGCAGGAGCTAACAGTGAGCCAGACTACATCTCAGCTCACTATGGATAAACCCAAACTCTCCAACTGATGTTCTTCTATGCAATAATCAAGGAACTATTGATGGACAAACCAACCAACATACAATAACCCACACTGGCTCTCAAGTCTTCAACTCTTATGTACCCTTAAGCAAAAATTCCCGGAAACCCAAGTGGCACACAATCATAAAGACAAGCTACACATGGCAAAACAGCTGCACAAAACCAAATTATAGCCACTGGCATCAAACATTCCAAATCAAACTCCTAACCATCCCCTATATCTGGGATGGGAACAGAAACCTAGTCTAAATGCCATTTTGCGTTTTTAAAGAAACCAAAATAACAAAATTTCCTCCAAGGGCTCCACTACATATCATAGATATATCTGAATAGAAACAAACACGGTGTATGCAAAGTTCACTTCTATCTAGTTTCAAACACCTACCCAGGGCCTTGGAACTCAATCCCATGGATAGAGAGAGACCACTGCATTTGTCATTTGGAGCTTGGAATCTTTGTTTAGAAATGACAAGACTGAAGATAACTGGTTAATGAAAACAGCTGCTCTCAAACTGAAGCCTAAACAGTCAGGCATTGGGGAATCAACGGTTTAATTTGAAAAATGAAATCATTTGGAGCTCAGAAAGCGTGGCCTGAGAAGCAGTCGATGGCACAAGACACTTCAGTGGGCTTATTTACCAGGGCATGCCAGTCTTTAGGAAGGTGAACACGACACTTGAGGGAGGCAGAGAAATTAAAAATAAAGGAGCTCTGTGCAGTCTGAATCTTTTTCTCATCATGATAGCTCAGTCCATAAGTGCTTGTGCAATTTCAATGGCAAATTAAATCCAAACAATTTAGGTGGTATAGATAGAAAAGAGAGAAGAAGAGCTGGGAACAGAATGAAGCTGGTCGTTTTCTGCTGGCTGCCTGCACACTTGACAATGGGAGCGGGAGGCTCCCCCTGTTTAATGCACAGTGAGCTAGGGCTCTGGGTGGTCCTTTGCTTTGTTGTCCCATGCTGTTCCCAGAAATGATGTGATTTGTATTTCTTCAAGCTGCTAATGCCAGGAATAACTTCTTAGCTATGTAAAGTGATAGGTATCAATAAAAAAAAAAGGGAGGGCTTGAAATAGCTGAATTCCCTGCATTTATTCCTTGAATAACAGGACTTACTAAGGAGATTTTCCTCTCACTTCTGCCTCTATTGATGCAAATATCCTGGGCTGAAAAAAAGGATTTCAGAGTTCTCTTTACAATGTGCTTTGTGTATCCATTAATTCTTAATATAAAGATTCATATTTAGTCATTTGCACTGCACTAGAGGGAAATGAGAGCATGTTTTAATCTCTGGAAGGCAATAACTTCAAACGTCTCAGATCTTATTTAAAACAAGTCACTGTGTAGACAATTCAAAAGCAGGGAAAAAAATCAAAGAAATGAAAGTATCTCTGAAACAAACAGCTTGGCTGTGCACATGGTGCTATGTTCAGTGGAAAATTGGAGCAGCTATTAGCACAATGGGTAAAAGCACATGGTCAGGAAGTTTTACTTCTGCTCTGCCTCTACTATCCAGGGAACCCGGGACATACCGCGCCTCTGTTCATTCCTGTCCGTGTGAAGATGGCATGGAATCCATAAAGTATTGCTCCCAAGGTATAGCGAGTATTGCACAAGTCAAGATGCATGAAGCACTGAGGTCCGAGACTGCACATCAGCACATCAGTCCGTGCAAGCTGGCATAGAAGCAATTGTGTAAAGGAAAGTCTCAAATGCTGCATGCATGCAGCATCTCACATAAAGTGCCCAGGACTGAGCTAAAGCGCAAGACAACCCATCTCTAAACCTTGCTCCTAAGTGATTATTTCCTGGAATTAATGTGCATTAAAACTCTTTGGGCTCAAGGACTTCACCTGCACCTGAGCCACACTTATGTCCCCACATCCTGGATGGGAACCACACTAGAAAATCATGAGGTGTCCAGGAGATCTGGGGAGGAAAGGGGCCACTGAGGTGGAGTGGACCTCAGCAGTTAGCTCACGTCAGAAGTTGTAGTACCTTTGAGATTGGGACAAGAAGATCATTATTACTCTTTTTCCTCTTTTGTCTTCTTGCTATCTCCCTTTTTTAGGTCTCTTTCATTAAGGAAGGCACCTGTTATGTCATGGTGTCTCAGTTAGGGTTTCCATCATTGTGAGAAACTACCATGACCAAAAGCAACTTGAGGAGGAAAGGATTTATTTCACTTACATCTCTGCATCACAGTCCTCCCTGAGGGAATTCAGGGAAGGTACCTGGAAGCAGGAACCTGGAGGCAGAAACCTTAGCAGGGACCATGGAGGAGTGCTGCTTACTGGCTTGCTCCTCGTGGCTTGCTCAAGCTATTTTCACATACACTCCAGAACCAATTCCCCAGGGGTGGCACCACTCACAGTGTTATGCCCCTCCATCCCCCAAGTCATCAATCCAGGACCCACAGACCTATCCGTGGACCAAGAACATATTTCTCAGTTAAGGTTCTCTTCCCACATGCGTCAAGTTGACCAATGAAGCTTATTATGACAATGGACAGTTGTCATTTGTCCTTATTTGTAGTCTTCTTTTAAATTATTATCTATTTATATATGTGATCTTCAGGGGTGTATGTGTTTGTGTGTGTGCACGCGCGCACATGTGTACATCTGCCATGGCACACGTGTGAAGATCAGAAGACAACTTTCTGGAGTCTCTTTTCAACTTAAAGTGGTCGTCATCAGGTTCATGCAGCAAACTTATCCGTAATCAATATCGCCAGCCCTATCTGCAGTTTCTTCGCGTCTCTGGTACTCAGATAAAGCCCTTATCTTGTTCCATATATGGAAATACCTCATTTGTCTAGCTAATTGGTATATTTCATTTCATGCCTACAGCGGAACCTGCATAGAAATGGGCCACACACCCAAGCCTGTTCCATCTGTATGTTCCTGGTGAAATGGCTGGGAAGAGGCACTGTCCCCACTGACTGTGGAGCTGAGATGATGTAACCTCTACCCCTGCCAAGATCACTGCACAAAAGAGGCTGCTAAGGAAGAGACTGACAGAACAGAGGCACAGTTGCAGCATACAGAAGAATCAGTCCCATGAAAGTCCTCATCCAAGTCTCTGGCCACTTTACAAACCCTTCTCATGTACACGGTCCAACCAATTCCTTGTTCAGCTTTCAAAAGGTTTGAGTCTTCATTATACATGGCTCTTAGAGCCTAATTAGTGTAGAGATGCCAAACAGATCCGACGGATGCCACTCCTTGCTACATCTTCTCTACTGGAATCTTCTGTGATGCTTTGACTCAGTTCGTGTAACTCAAAGCATTTTTTCCAGGGACACCTTTCAAAAATCACACCACTTGCCAATCTCACCATCTCTGCCAAGCCAACCCTCCGGGGTATCTTGGTCAATGAACTCTTCCCAGCTGCTCTGCCTTAACCCAGGCTACACTACAAAGCGGCTCTTCCAAAGCCAGTGTGTTAAAGCGAACAGTAGGATAGCTTTAAATTTCCATATGACAACTCAGCCATGGAGAGACACATGGCTCTTAAGCACTCATAAGCCAGACCCAGAAACAAAGTGCTTCCCTGGGGCAGGGAAGACTTGGACACACTCACATATTTTCATTAGGCTTTCATCATCTCATTACTGCCCTGTCTAGCTGAAGTCAGAAACTCAGACATTTAATTATTTCAGAGATGAGTTTCTGGGTTCCCTCTTGGCACCAGCGTGGTCTTATTCGTGTTTCCTTTTTAAGAAGGAAAAGAGTTAAATACCATCTCATATCATGTAGCAGGCTTCTGCGACCCGGGAAACCATAATTTATGGGCAAACAATATAATTACTAAGCCGTGAAAGCATAAATACACCAGTTCATCAGAGAGACACAGAAGGAGTAATAGTCCACAAATCTATTGTTTTTCATATCGCCTGTGAAGACTTTCGAAGATTCTTGGCAAAGAGAAGAAACTGTGGCTTTCTGTTAGGGTAGCTGAAAAACAATACTTACGTACATCAGAGAAACTGATCTGGAAGGCGGCTTGGCAGGCAGAGCACTTTTATACACATGCGAAGATTGGCGCTCTGGTCCCTGCACCCACATAAATACCAGGTGGACCTGCAGTCACCTGCGATTCAAGTTCTCAGTGGGCAGAGACAAAGGCTTCCTAGGGCAAACCGATGAGCCAGCGTAGCCTCAACAATGAGCTCTGGATTTAGATGAGAGACCCTGACTCAATACATGACCTGGGAAGCAATGCAGGACAATTTCCCGTGTATATATTGGGTCTCCACAGGCACACACAGATGCAATGCACGCTCACACAAACACGTCTCTGCCTCCTGAGCACTTGAATTATCAGTGACTGGCAAGTCTGTATTATTTAATCAAAACTTGTTCCCTAACAATATATTGAACAAACATGGAACTGACAGTTAAATTTGACTCTTGGGAAACTAGAAATGGCTCTTAATATGTATCACGCACGATCTGTAAGTGAACAAAAAAAATGTTTTCTGAAATTCAAACTTAGCCGGGCACTGGGTATCTGCTATTTTATCTGGAAACTGTAAATTCCAGATGCCACCCACGAATGGTTTGTATACTACTTTTTCCTTTTCTTTTTCTTTCCTTTTTTTTTCAGCAAAATTTAATTTTCTAAGCCCTGAAAATAGGTCACACCAAATTGCAGCTTCCTGAGGATGCTCTTTTATGAAACTAAGGTCTCATAAAATTATTATTTCTTTCCCTTTACCCCCTCTTTTATCAAAGATGTCTCTGGTTTACGGCACATCCACCTTCAGAACTCTCCATGTTGTATAGTAGGCTAAGAATAGAAAGAAATTACTCAAGTCAGATGCCATCAACCATCAGAATCATCTGGACTTTGATTTCTAACCTCAAGATCCTATGATTGGCTGGATGTTGTGTGCTGCCTGCATGGAGAGTGTCAAAAGACCCTAGAGATAGAATTCACCCTATTTTGTTGGTGCTGTTTTCACGAAATTGGCTAATAATTTGGACTCCTGAGATTTATTTCAGCATCTTTGTGGGAACAAATGGGGGTGAGAATTCCATGGAATCATCAGGAGCCTTCGTGCCTCAGTTACGAAAGAGTGACTTCAGGCAGTGTGTCAGGGCTTGCAGGGTTGTTAATACGCATTGAGTTGCTAGTATGTTTTCTTGCGTGTGTATGTGTGGCACGTGCACATGAGTATCTGTGCTTGTTCACATGGGTGGGAGCACCTGTGTATGCTGGTGGCTGTGCATATCTGAGCACACATGTGGAAGTCTAGGGTTGACTTCGGGAGTCTTCTCGAATCATGCCCCATTTTATTCACTGAAGCGGGGTCTCTCAGTTAAATGCAGAGCTTGCCAATGCAGCTGTTCTAGCTAGCCATGTTGCTCTGGGAATCTCCTGTCTCCACACCCCATACATGTGTGTTCAGGCATGCACACAAGCACACACATGTATGCACACACAAGGAGATCTCAGAAAAATAGAAAACTAGGTTTGCATTTAAATATTGTGGTTGTCACCTATTTAAAGAAGACTTAAGACTACCAGTGGTTAGAAAAAATAGCACAGCTGGTAAAGTTCTGGTCTCTCAAGTATGAAGACCTGAGTTCAGAATCCAATAACCCATGTTAAAGAAAGAAAAAAAAAAGTCCAGGCATGTGTCTGCAGAGATGGCTCAGTGGTTAAGAGTACTGGCTGCTCTTCCAGAAGACCCAGGTTCAATTCCCGACACCCACGGGGTGGCTCACAAGCACTGGTAATGATTCTAAGGAATTTAGTACCCTCATCTGCCTTCTAGGGGTACCAGGCTCACGCATGGAGAGCATATATACACGTGGGCAAAACACTCATACACATAAAATAAATTTTAAAGAACCTAAGCACAAGGGTGCATGCCTATAACCCCATGCTGTGAGATGACAGGCAGAGACAGAAGGGTCCCTAGACTAACTGCCTGCTTAGCATAGTTTAAGGCCAGTAAAAGACTGTCTCAAACAGAAGGTTGAAGGCACTTGAGGACTAGCATTTGGGGTCATCCTCTGACCTCCATGTAGTTACATGCATATGTAACTACACACATGAATGCACAGAGAGAGAGAGAGAGAGAGAGAGAGAGAATATCAACATATTCAGCTGATGTCAGAATGTTATTGACGTGCAGAATGTCTTGATATAATCCATTTCAGTCCGCCTCCCCTTCTGTGCCACAAATGGTAGATTATTGCCAGGCATCTTCAATAAGAAGCTTTACTCATGTTAGGAGAGCCTTTCAAAATGTGAGATCCTTGAACCATTCATTCCACTCACAACCACGTATACGTCTCCATCTTCAGAAGGAGCAGTTAACTTGGGAAGGGTTGGGTTTTTGGTTTTTTTTTTTTTTTTTTGTGATGAAGAGTAAGATGTCTTTTTTTTTCTTTATTCATAAGAACTTCAAATGTGTATACAATGAAAATGATCATCTCCACCCCAAGTTCCCTCTCCATCTCCCCTCTAATCTTCCTAACTTCATGTCTTTTGCTTTATAACCTACTAAATCCAGTTAGTGTTGCCCATATCTGCATGGGTGTGGGGCCATCCACTAGAGTAGGAATCCTACCAGTGGCCACACCCTCAAACATGAATGATTCTCCCTCCTCCAGCAGCCATCAACTGTCAGGAGCTCTTCAGGGGGCGGGGCTACAGAGGTCCTCCCCCTTCCTTGCTGAAGATTTGGCTAGTGACCCTGTGCAAGCTTCATGCAGGTAGCCACAGCTGCTGTGAACTCCCAAGTGCAATGACCCTGCTGTGTACAGAAGACAGCATCTCAGAGCACCCACATAGAAGTGTTACTTTTAATAAAAGCATTAATAATAGTATTAATTTTAACATTTTGATTTCCAGTTAAATTTCCCAGTCTCTCTCTATGCAAATATTCTCCAAACGCTTGTGTTTGTTTGTGGGGTTTGTTTGCTTGTTTGTTGAGACAAAATCTTACCATGTTACCTCGGCTGACAATCCTCCTGCCTCAGCCTCCTGGGTGCTAATGTTACAGACATGCACCATTGGACCTAACTTTACTTGGGCTTAAATAAATTCTAGATATATTTTTCTCACTGAAATTATTTCTAAATTAACCCAAGTTAGCACCAAAAAAAATGTCAAAATTGTGAATCTACTTACAAAACATTTTGTATTCATCAACTTTTAGAAATAGAGTTATTTATAGCATCAATAATGTATCTTACCACTGTCACATATGGTTTAATTAGTATTTTTATGGGGGGGGGGAGGAGAATTATGCTAGCATCACTACTTAAATAAAAGTTCAACCAGAAGCGTAAGAGATGGCTCAGTCATTATAAACACCTACTGCTCTTGCGGAGGACCTGAGTTCTGCTTCTGACACTCATATCACCAAGGGATCCTACACTCTCTTCTGGACTTCACGGTTACCTACCAACAACACACACACACACACACACACAAATATAATAAAGCCTAAAAATATAAGAATACAACCATTTCAATACAGTAGACCCTATTAACATCAGCCAGTTATATAAGACTTAACAACCTCCTATTCTTCAGAGGGAAACCCTGGCGGGAAAGGGAAGAGTGCTTAAAAAGATGAACAGTGGGAGCTAGAGGGTGAAGTTCCCACATATCGTAAGCAGTCTTTGTTTCCCAGACATGCATTCTGTGGGCCCCACACTCCAACCACAAGCCACTCACTCATGAGGACTGCAACCACAAAGACACTTCCCTGATCGTCCCAGATGGGATCTCAAAAGACAGTGACTTTATTTGCAAAGACAGTTCTTGAAACCTGGCCAAATTTATGATGTTCTGATTAATTTTGCTTCCAACAAAGAATGTCTCCTTAAGCCTGCCTTCTGTATTTCTGCTATCTTTACAGCTTGCACCGGCAATGGCTCTTCAATTCCAAGTCCTGCTTCTACCCACCTTCAGCGGGTTCCATGAAAGCCAAACCTTGACTCAGAGGTTTTCAGAATCTTGCCCAGGTCAGAGGCAGAGTTGCTCTCACTCCTTCAGGTCCTTGTTTTATGTTCATCGGAGCTGATGTCTTACAAGCATATGTATATTCATTTATAGTTACCAATTACCATCTGGGCTTTGTGTTTGTCAGAGGCCTGTATTGTCTCTGATGCTCCAAGCACATGGCGCTCAGAGGCAGACAGCAGCAGGAAAGTCTCCTCCTTCTGTGGTATTGGCAGTGGGCTTAGCTTTTTAGAGCTAGATGGCAAGAAAACCACAGGAGGAATGGAATAGAATCAAAGGAATGATTTTTGAATCAGAAAGTGCGCAGAGCCCCTTGGCAGGATGACTTGGGCAGCATCTATTACCATCTAAAATCTGGAAAACGTAGACATTAACCTTATACTCTACGATCACAAGAGAAATCTTCAGATTCAACTTCCAACATCCCTAAGAACAAATACTTCTGGAGTAAAGGATTTCTTTTTGCCCAAAGAGATAGCTGGCAAGCTCAGGTTCCCGTGAGCTTCTCTTGCAGAGAACGGTCTGGCAGCCATCACGCACCTGCTTCCTGGCCTCCCTTGACTGGTTCATCTGTGAGGACCTGACTCAGGCCGGTAACCCATTTCCTTATAGAATCTGGAAGACGAGTAAGAGAGTTCAGCTTCGGCCTGCTTGCCTTCTTGTTAGGAAAGGATATCTACTCTGGTGGGGTTGGTGAACATTTCTTCCTACAAGGGCTGAGGAAAGGACGAGGTATGGATATGCAAATAAATCACTGATGGCTGACCAAAGGTAAATCCCCACGGACCCTCGGTGCTCAGTCCAGCTGAGCAAGACCTGCTTCCCTGAGCTTGGGTTCCACAAGACAGCTGTGTCACAATAAACTCCTCCGAGCCCCTGCTAGCCTCCACGTCTTTCCCATAATCAGCAAAGGGTGAAGTAAGAAACAGTCAACAACTGTTGCATTCTAAACTCAGTGAAAGACTTGCTGGGCAGATGGCGCCATGAGCTTCCATTCACAGTTCAAGCCCCCAACCCCAGCCAATGGCTTCTCCACCAACACATGTGCTTTGCTTCATCAGCTACAGGGGTACGTGGATCCCTACACTGCCAGGACCCAAGGTGAGCTACTGCAGGAAGAGTCAGGAGACATGGTTCAAATCTGTATTCTGCCACAACGCTCTGCGACAGCTGTGCAACTCCCCACCCACTGGTGTCTGTTTCTCTGTGTGAAGTTGAAAATGAAATACTAATATGCCCCCTACGGGCTTGCTCTGCACAAGTGATGGGGGATGAAGAGTCAGAAAATCATTTCTTGAGAGGATAAAAAGAAGTTTGGGAAGTTCAAAGGGAGAGGGATTCAATAATGTAATATACACATGAGCCAGAAAAGTGGAAGATAACAAGAACAGATTGGTCCAAGAGGACACTAAGGTCAAAGCAGAGACTTTTGTAAAGAGCTATTAGGGAATGCCTTTTTCAGAGAAGGACACTGAGTTCAGAATGCTTGGGGCCGGGTCCTAAATAAATGAATCTACACTCGCACAACCAATTCTTTTTGTTCAAGCACATGTGCACACATGCGAATAGGTGGAGTGCCCGTGGAGGCCAGAAGAGTGTGTCAGATCTGCTGAAGCCAGAGTTACAGGTGATTGTGAGACACCTAGCATGAGTGCTGGGAACCGAACTTGGGTCCTCTGGAAGAGCCGCAAGCTCTCTTAGCCACCGAGGCATCTTTTAAGCCCCTTAAACACCCAGTTCTAATGTATACACCTCTCCTCATGCTCCCCAAACCACTGAATAGAAGCTTTTAAGAGAAAAGATGGTTTCTAAAGACATAGATATTGGATGTAAAGGCCTGTTAGCTTCTGGACAGAATCAGCTTACCTTTGGGAAGGGAGAAAATTATAGCAAGCTCAAACAAACCACATACCCAGCCTCCAAATTAGGTCAAGGAACAGGTGGTAGGGAAAATTATGCTTTCAGAGTGTGGTCTCCGACACCTGTGGCTGCTGAGCATGCTGACCGACAGGTAGCATACTGTTGGTTTGCTAGAGGTAGAAGGAAGAGCTTGATCTGGGGCAGAGGGATGAATGAGGACCCCTTCTTCTCTCAGAGGTGGGGATGAGGAAGAAATGAGAGATGTCATGCTATTGAGACAGTTGCTGGAGAGACAGAGAAATGGAAAGACAGTAAGACTGGACCACCCAGAGAAGGGAGGACTTAGTCACAGAAGGAAACAAACAATAAGGAGATAGAAAACTAGAGCATAAGGCGATAGATAACTGTTAGAGAAAAGGTAAACATGATTAGAAACAAAGAGAAGAGGTGAAACTCAAGGACAGACAGGCAAGGATGGAGAACACAACACTAAACAGAAACGCATCTACAGACAGAAAGGAACAAGCAAAGAGGAGCGCCGTGACTAGCAACAGGCAGACAGCAACAGATTAACAAGAAGAAAGCCAGGTCAAGTGATTCAGACCTGTAATTCCAGCTACTGGAAGCTGAGGCAGGGGGATCACCAACTCAAGGTCAGCCTGGGCAATACACTAAGTCCAGGATGAACACTGGCAACCTGGTCTGAAAAGAAGTGAAAAGAGGGCTATGGGGGAGGGGAGGCTGGAGAAATGGCTCCGCTAAGAGCATTGGCTGCTTTTGAAGAGGACCTAGTTTCATTTCTCAGCACCCACATGGTGACTGGCAACCATTTGTAACTCTAGCTCTAAGCAATCTGAAGCCCTCTTCTGGCCTCTGTGGGGCACTGCATGCACATGGTGCCCAGACATACAACCAGGCAAACCATCCATGCGCATAAAACACAATTAAAAAAAAAAAAAAACCTCTTTTCTCTTAATAAAAATACAGGGCTGAGGATGCAACTTAGTGGTAGATTGCCTGCCTAGCATGTGCAAAGATCTGTATTCTGTCCCCAGCAGGAAGGAGGGACAGACAGACAGTTGCATGGACAGAAGGAGAAAGGGGAGAAGAAGAAGAGGAAGATGAGAGAAAGAAGAGGAAAGCAGAGGAGAGAGGAGAGGAGGGGAGAGGAGAAGAGAGGAGGACAGAACAAGAGGGAGAGGAGAGAGAGAGAGAGAGAGAGAGAGAGAGGGAGAGAGAGGAAGAACATGAGCACCCACCCCAGTGGGAGACACTGAAGCAGAATGTAAGGACTGAGATGAAGTCTTGCGTGTGTTCCTCCCGTGGCCATCCCTGCCCTGTGTCTTCACTCACCCGAGCTCTGTGGCTCAGGAGCGGCTGCTGCAGCGTGCAGCTAATTGTGTGTGGGTCTCCAGTTCACTCTCTGTGCCTGCATCTGCAGCAGCACTGCAGAAAGTTGTGCTACCCTGCTTGTGCCTCATTAATGACGCTACTTTGTTGTGTACTCCGCTTTGGCTGAATTAAATTTTAATAAAGTATCAGGTTGCCGCAGGACTAACAAGCCACTGGCAGCTGTTTAATTGAAACAAACTTGAAGCAAAGGCACTAGGCAGAGGAGCTTCAGAGGAAGACACGAAGCTGTTAACTGCCTAGCATGAAATAAAAGATTTTATTGGAAAGGGATGAGTCCCCGTACAGAAGAACTAAACAAGCAGGTGCCTTGAGGGTTCCAGTGGCAGGAGTCCTGAGTCGGATTCTCCATCCCTCGCCCAGACCTGCCTGACAACCTTTTCTGACTATCCTGGTATCTCCTTCAAGATGCTGAGCTGGTCTAAAATAATTTTGTTTGTCCAAACAATGTTGTTCAAGTCACAGAGTCAAAAGGATGTGTGGAAACAAAACAGAACAACACACAGTAAGTTCCTATCGTGCCGTGTGAGCTGCCTAGCATGGTACTAACCAAAGGGGTGGTTTAGGGAAGGACAGAATGCGGATTACAAAATTGACCCCCCCCTTCCCCCAGCATCCATCAGCTGCCAGTAGCATCTCATCTAGGGGTGGGGCCTCCAGAGTCCTTGTTCTCTTTGTGTTAGTGTTGATTGGCTAGATCTTGTGCAAATCTTGTACCAGCAACCACAACCACTGTGGGTTCATAAGCTCAATGGTCCTGTCACATCCAGGAAACATTGTTTTTAATATTCCTGCCCAACTTCTGGCTCTTGCAATCTTCCTGCTCCTTCTTCCATGGTGTTCCTGAAAGTCAGCTACCCAGTTTTATAGGAACGGGTTTGTTTCTCAAGACTATATAAGGCAACATTGGGAATGCAGAGTGTTGAACCTTGGTGTCTTCAGAAAAAGCACACACACATTAAAAAAAAAAATGTTATATACTGTTACTGAAAGAAACCCCCCTTTTTCTCATCTTTAACACATTCCTCTCTAGTAAAAGATAATGGTTTGTGTTTGCTTATGTGTGAGCCTGTTTTAGTTTCCTTTGTTTACACAGGACCCTTAAAATACAAATTGATGGATTTTCCCAATTGTGATGGCTAATTGTCTTGTGCACATGCGTGTGGGGTATGTATGTGACGTATATGTATCCTGTGTACAAGTGTGTAAGCCTGTGTATACGTGTGGATGCTCAAAGAGGATGTTACCCGTTACGAAATCTTAATCTGGCAGTCAGCCAACCTCAGCCATCCTCTCATCTCTGTTCTCACACACATACACACACACACACCCATACACACACCCCTGACCTAGCCCTCCCCCATCCCTCCCCAGATAAGAAGAGTTCTCCCAGGGTTACTGCTCAAACAGGCCACAACAATATGAAACAAGGCTGGGCACTAGTCCTTGTATCAAGGATGGACTAGACAACCCAGCAGGAGGAAAAGGGTCCCAAGGGCAAGCAAAAGGATCAGAGAACCACCACTCCAGTCTGTAGGAGCGCAGCAAAATCAACAAGCCAGAAAGACATAAGACATACCTAGGGAACCCTGCAGGTTCCAAGTCTGCCACTTCAGGCTCTGTAAGTCCTTTGTGAGTCTTGTTCTTCTGGTGTCCTTGACCCTTCTGGTCCCTAAAATCTCCTCTCCCCTCTTCCACATGGCTCCCCAAGCTCTGCATGATGCTTGGTCCTGGGCCTCAGAGGAAGAATGGGCTAGGAACCAGTTTATGAGTAGAGCAGGATATCATTAGAATTCATCTCATGGTTATCCTGTCTCGAGTTCCTGGCCTGACCAGCAGGCATAAGTTCCCTCCCTTGGCATGGAGTTCTGCCCTTCCATTGTCCCAGCAGCTCCTGTAGGGAGGATAGGTTATAGGGTGAAGGTTTTGTGGCTAGGACGCACACCTGGCTTTTTACATGAATGCTGGAAATTCTAACTCAGGTCCTCATGTTTATATAGCACCCACTCTTACCTAAAGAGCCACCTTGACAGTCCTTGGTTGTCAACTAGAAATTGTAATCACCAAGGAGTGGTGACTACACTGAGTGTAACTTTGAAGATGTTTTCAAAGAGGTTTAAATGCAGAGCCAATTCCTGCCCCCTGATGTTGGTTGGCATCCCAGATTGCATAAAGATGAGAAAGCTGATGAGTACCAGCATCTATCTCTCTCTGCTTCCTGACTGCAGATACAATGTGACCGACTGCCTAGCTCTCCTGCCACCGTGTTTCCCCACCAGAATAGACTGTGTACCCTCAGACTGTGAGCCAAAATAAATGCTCCCTTTCCTAAGCTGATTTTGTCAAGTATTTTGCCATAGCAATGAGAAAGGCAGGGAATATGCTAACAAAGGTGACTCCTTTGGCACATGGTGTCAGTATGTAGCAACCTACAAACTCTTAAGAATTCTAAAGTTTTTACTAGTATTTCCAAAGAATTGACTCTGAAGTAGGATGCCTGTCCATTTTCATAAGAGAAATGGGTCATTAGTTTCGCAGTTTCTAAGAAATCACTCTTTCCTCTCGGATGCTGCCAATTATTTGCTCTTTTTAGAAAGCGCCACCAGCTGGGAGGCAGGAGTTCGTGAGTGGTCCCTTCTTAAAGGTTTGTGGATGTCAGGTGGGCAGCATTCTGTGCTGGCCTCATCTGTAGACAGAAATTAGAGGAATTATAGTTAAGGATGCCAAGAGCATTTCAGGGATTTCTGTCAAGTGTGCTGCTCACAGACATGAATTCTTGTAAATTAAATTTCAAAGGAGGATCTCAGGAAAGCAATTTCAATTATTTTATTTGAGGAGATCCTGTTAAAGGATGGGGGGAACTGTCTGTGCCCTCTCCTTAGCCTTTATGTGATCACTTGTGTATCCCGTTGGGAGACAGAAGAAGCTTGAGTGAAGGACAGGGATGGAGGCGGGGCTTCCAAATAGAGAGGTTCCAGTTGCATGATCATTAGAGGTCACTGAGACCCAAAATTAAACTACTAAGTCTATCCACATGCTGTGCTGCTTAGTTTTTCTGTCAACTTGACACAAGCTAGAGTCATCTGGGAAGAGGGAACCTTGGTTGAAGAATTACCTCCATCAGACGGGCCTGTCTTTTTCTTGATTAGTGATTAATGTGGGAGGCCCGGTCCACCATGGATGGTATCACCTATGGGCAGGTAGTCCTGGGATATGAAAGAAGGCAGGAGGAACAAGCCATGAGGAGCAAGCTAATAAGCAGAGTTCTTTCATGGTCTCTTGTTCAGTTCCTGCCTCCAGGTTCCTGCTTTGAGTTCCTGTCCTAATTTCCCTAGGTGATTATAAACCATAAGATGAAATAAATCCTTTTGTCTTCACATTGGTTTTGGTCAGTGTTTATCATAGTAACAGAGAAATCTGCCTAGGGCACAGACCATGATGGAATTTGGAAAGAATTTTTAATATTAGAATTAATAATACTGAATCTTAAGCAAAGAACTCAAGACATGTTTTGTGTCTTGAAAGAATCACACCAGCAGTTGTATAGCAACTGGACCAACGGGGATCTGGAAAATGGTGGAAGATCTGTCAAGGGGTTGATGACCATGGTAGGCAACAGTTTCTTGGGCTGGGATGAAGGCAGTGATGATGAGAAACAATAAGAAAACTCTGCCTGTGTTGTGTTGGTTAGACCCACCAGGACTCAATAAGGAGCTAGACACAGTAGTAAGACAAAAGACAAGTCTCAGAGACTGTGTAATGTCCTTAGAGTTGAAACATTCCATCCTGGGGAAAAGCTCTTTAGCACTCAGGAAGAAGTAGACAACTCAAAAGTCTCAGGAAGTAAGTCCCTGAAACTGATCATATATACAAGGCTCCTCTCTCCATACTGTTATATAAACAATGAGGACTACAGAGGAGAGAAGATACTCTAATCCATTGATCTGCCTACAGGTTGTACAGAGAGCTTCAGTATTACAACTCTTGTGAGTCATCCATCACCCAGACTGGGGTGGGTTTTGATGCAGCTTTCTTTGAGTCATCTATACTCCTGTAGAGCTCTGCCCACTCACCCATACTCTCCTATAACTAACCCAAGCTAACTTACTGGTTCACTAAGTTGTACTTGGTGGTATGGTCATTTTGGTCTGTTGTCAGTCACTTATCTGGGGTGAGTAGATGTTTGTTCACATCTCCCCAAGAGTAATGTCACATACAAGAGCCCATACAAGGTCTGTAGTCAGAATGATTGTATAGATACTAATGCCATTTGCCAAGATATACAATGTCACGGACAAATGGAGGAGGATGACAGTCCACACGGAGAGAGGGAGCCCCTTGGAATGTTCCAGAAGGCTAGAATTATGCTCCATGATTGAGTCATTTTTTAAAGGAATGCATCCCAGTCCAAAACAAATTCTGCTGCACAGTTCATCAGAGTTAATTGGCTGGAATTTCACCGTAACAGAGGCTTATCCTCACAGTCACAAATGATGCCATTTGAACTAAAGCTCAAGCCGGAATGACTGTGTCATCAGCCATGGATTGGGAACAGAAGGCTGAATCAATTGGCAGTAAAATGAGAATGAGCCCCTGGTGAAAACAGAATGCTTCCTGCAAGGGACTCTCTAATTGTTAATCAATTGCAATAAACCTTCTGGTCAACCTCCAAGGATGGGCTGTGTGTCCCGCCTGAGACCGTGCTAACTACTGACCATTCTGTGAATGCCGCTGAGGCTTCTGATAAAGGTCACTTTCCCCGTCCCTGCAAAGAGCTGGCCTGTTGCAAGAAAGACCCCAAACAACGGAGGTAGGGACTTTCAAATTGGATCAACCACCATATCAATAGAGCTTATACATTTCTCCTCTGAACCAGGGAGTAAACCCCCAAGCTGAATGACCGAAGGAACTGGATGGTCACAAACCAAGCATCCTTAGAAGACTGACACTGACTAGCTAGTGTTCAAGGTCACTAGTTGCATGAGTTGCTTTTCTCATTGCTGTGACAAAATGGCTGACAAAGGCAATCTGTGTAAGGGTTTGTTGGGCTCATTATCTGAGGGTACAGTCCATCATGGCAAGGGTGTCATGGTGGCAGCAATCAGGAAGTAGAAAGAGATGAATACTGGTGCTCACCTTGCTTCCTTATCTTTCCTTTCTATTCAGTCTGGACCTTATCCCATCGAACGGCACTGCCCACATTCAAACTGTGTCTTCCCTCAGTTAAACCTCTCCGGAAACGTCCTCACAGATGTACCCCCAAAATTCATCTAGCTGTTTCTACATCCAATCAAGTTGACTATGGAAATGAGCCATTGTATAATCCAAACCAAGCATGATCTGTGGGACAGCAGAAAGATGACGACTATGAGAGGGAGGGAAACCATAATGGCTGCCAGCAGCCTGACTGATTGAGCTGGGGAGGGGGGTGGTGTCCACACAGGAGATGAGAGAAAGCATAGAAACTCCTTCTTATGCTTCATACGGGCAGATCATTCAACCTGTCTGTGCCTCCATATCCTCGTCTATAAAATGAGGTGTTTCAGTTCCCGCCTCACGAGTTGTTGTTATGCATCCTAAATGTTGAACACAACTGGGCAGTAGAGGCACACACCTTTAGTCCCAGCACTCGGGAGGCAGAGGCAGATGAATTTCTGTGAGTTCAAGGCCAGCCCGGTCTACAGAGTGAGTTCCAAGACAGCCAGTGTTACAACAGAGAAACCATGTTCGAAAAAAACATAAAACAAAACTCAACTAAATATTCAACAAGCGTCTTTGTTGATATCTCTGTCCATATAACCAGAAAGCACACATCAGGTGTAGGTTTTAAGTGCCATCTCAACTCTAGTGGATTCCAGCAGGATTTCACAAGGCCAAGTTTCCCCAAGTTCAAATATCTCAGGTCAGATTAATGTCAAGTGAAATTTCCTTGAAAATAAAGTGCCTAGTATGCAAATATTCTGAATGAACCAAATAAAACACAGATACAGGCCAAGGATGAGATGTCAATGTCATCTGGGTGAGACAAGCATGTAATGTGCATGCTTAGGAGGAGGATCAACAGGGTTCCTTCTCTGTTCATTACACACCAAGCACACTGACATGTCCTCAGGGACAGACAGCCATGCTGCATCGCAGATGGGAAAGTCAGGCTCAGAGATGGGCAGAGACTTGCTCAGCTTCCTATAAATGCCAAAGCAGGGGTTTTAAAACCAGAATTCCCTGCATCTGGATATAATTTCCCTAACTTTTGTCTATATGAGTTACTTTTCTGTTTCTGTGGTAAAACACCATGACCAGAAGTAACTTTAAAAAAAAAAAAGAAAGAAAGAAAAGTTTACTTTGACTTAAGTTCCAGGGAGCGAGTCCCTAATGGCAGAGAATCATGGCAACAGGTAGCAGGAGCGGGAAGCTGAGAGATCACATCTTCAACCAGACACAGAAAGCAGAGAGAGTAAACTGGAAGTGGGGCCAACCTGAAAGCCCACCTTCAAAGCCCATTCCCAGCTATGCACTTCCTCCATCTTCTAAAGGTTCCATAATCTCCCAGAACCATGCCACCACCTAGGAACTAAGTATCCAAACAGATCAGCATAAGGGGGGCATTTCTCATCCACACCACTACAATGTATTACTTTCCACCTTCTGCTTCTCCAGCAAACCGAAATTGCTCACCCTGTGACAGGGCAGGACAGTGCAGACTTTCCTCCACCTTTTATTATTTGCTGAGGCTGTTTCCAGGTTTAACTAGAATCTGGTCTCCTTGGTGGAGAATCCCATGGAATACTACCCAATTCTATTCTAGGAACCAAAGGCCAGGATGTCCTAGTTCACTTAAACTGTGTTAAACTGCCTGTTTGTATGGAACCCTCTCCAGCTAACCCCCTTATCTTAGCTTCTGTTCAAGCTGCTTGCTTCAAACTGCTTACTCCTGTGGAGACCCTTTCCCCAACCCAGCAGCTACTGAGCAAGATACCAGGACATCCCTCCTGCCATTAAAAACCTGTGTCCTGGATACATGGAGCCACACCTAAGTCCCCAAACATTTAGGTGTAGTCCCAGCCAGCTGAAATAAAGACTTTCAATTCACTATAAAGTGTGTCTGATGGTAATCTCTGATGGGCTACTCATAACAACCGCACCCCACTAAGATGGTGGCATTAGCCAGTGGGCAACCTCTATCCTGCTACCTCTATCCAGCTCTACAGCCTATCTATCCTCCCCCTGCCTCCTCCAGTGCAGGTAAGCAAGCAATGATGAAATGCCTTAGTTTGCTGTAGTTCATGATGGCAACATGCCTGCTAAGTATTAAGTAGAAGCCGCTGTGCCCCTCTGGGCATTTCTGTTTGTGATTGTATACATCAAAGTACTGCGTGCAAAAATCAAATTTAATTAAACAAAGTAAGCTGGCTAGAAGTAAGTATCCAAGAAGATATGATGTTACATGTGCACACACACACACACACACAAACATACATACACACACTTTATTAATCTTCTCGCTAGAACATTGCAGCAAGGTGCTACCCAGGCCTAACCCCCTTCCCCAGTCTAATGATGCTGTGTATTTCTGAGGATAAAGAGTATCATCTCATATTCTCTATCCATTGTTTACCCATTATTCCCTAATTTAATAGAAAATAATAACTACAGAAAGTGTCTGTCACTATTGGTTTTGACCATAAACATCATAAGACTCGTGGTCATGTGCTGGCCTAGCCAAATATCAATGAAGGATGTCCTTCCGTGGCAAGGGCTGTGTCCTGATTCACGTCCTACTTCTGTGATCAAACACCATGACCAAAAGCAAGTTAGAGAGGGAAGGGTTTATTTTAGCTTACAGTTTACAGTCCATCACTAAGGGAAGTCAGGGCAGGAACTCGAGACAAGAACCTGGAGGTAGGGATGGGAGCAAATGCAATGGAGGAATGCTGCTTATTAGTTCATTCCCCATGGCTTGCTCAGCCTGCCTTCTTATGTATCTACTAGGACCACCCACCACAAAGTGGTATCATCCATGGTGGACTGGGCCCTCCCACATCAATCGTCAACTAAGAAAATTCACCACAGGTTTGCCCATACGCCAATCTGGCAGAGGCATTTTCTCAGCTGTAATTCCTTCTTCTCAGATGACCCAGGTTTGTATCAAGCTGACAAGAGACCAACCAGCACAGGCAGGCTGTCAGCATGGACTCCAGCACGCAGTGAGGCACAGGGATCACACAGAGGCCAGAAGAGGTGTGAGGATGGGGCTGGTACAGAGAGCTACGCAGGCCCAATTTATTTCTCTGCCAAGGTGTTGTCTTGGGAAAACTGTGTGGATTCAGATTTCTGCTTTGTTTTCCTTTTAAGGGATTTATCCTGTTGGAATGTCAACTGGAGATTTTCTTAATACCAAAGTCCTTTTCTTATGGTAATATCCACATGTGATAAATAAACTCAAAGAGTAGTTAAATGTTCCCAGCATAAGCTGTGTTCACATAGGCTGGAGGGAATAATAATGAGGAAAATACCTGTTTGTTCAGCATAGATGAAGCATGGACACAGGCAAGTGTTTATCTTTTTAAACACCATGCTACGTCTGCAATTACTTCTTGGGTTTCTCTCCCTCTTCCCTTTCCCCTCCCCCTCTTTCTCTTTTTTCTTTTTAGAGATAAATAAAAAAATAACAGAAAACACACTTTTCTTTTGAGAGCCATGGTCTTGCTATGTGCCCTAGGCTGGTCTCAAACTCTTAACAATCATCCTTCCTTAGCCTCCTAGCACGCTGCTATTGCAGGTATGAGATACAACGACTAATTTGGAAATATAAGAACAACAGCAACAAAACCCCAAACGGGATATAGCAGCACATGTGTTGGGCTGGAGAGGGGGCTCAGCAGGTGAGGGTGCTTGCTGCCAAGCCTGACAACCTCAGTGGATCCCCAGAACTCATGCGGTGGAAGGAGAGAGCTGACTACTTCAAGCTGTCCTCTGACCTCCAAACTCACTTTGTTAATCATGAGCACATGCTGGCGAACACACACCTACAATAAAATAACTAAGATATTTTTAAAACACGCATTACTGTATTGCTTTATGAGACATATGTATTAGCTAAGTATTTTGCACCACAGCTGTTGCTCATTGGCAGGTGGAAGCGAGTTCGCCCTGGTGTCCTATATCGGCGTCTCAGTCAATGATGTGGCTCGGGTCTCAGCTCTATGGGATTCAAAGTAATCATGGGACACATCTATTAACACTATAGGAGCTCTGCCAACAACCCAGTATGAACTCATAAACACTTACTGTTTCTCCAAACTGAGTATTGTCATAGTGGTCTTAGAGTATGCAGGAATGGAGAAAAACACAATCCAAGCTTTCCAAGAAGTACATTGTTACTTAACAACAAGCCACAAACATTGCAGATACACTCTTCTGTCTGTTTGAACTAGTTCACTTTGGTGTTTAAATGAATTTGTTAATGTACCTTGTGGAATACTCTCCTCAAGATATGTTATGCTCACCTCTGTCTAAAAGTCAATTCAGCTGCTGTTGCCTACAGGAAAGCCTAGTGAGATTGAGCACACTAACACTCCATAGTGAAGAAAACAGAAGACACCATGAGTGCTAGACACATAAGGCTCTGCTTCTCCATGGGGTATATAAACATTTAGTGATTGTTGGGGGTCTGGAACCATAGACATTTTCTCCAGTATTGTAGCTGCCCATAAGTTACCTATGTCTCTATAACCCCTCACCCACACTCCTGTAAGTAACTCTTCAACTATGCTTTATTTATTTATTTTTATGTTTATTTATTTATTCATTTATTATCTATATTCATTTACTGTCTGCATGTGTATATATACCACACATGTGCAGTTCCTGCAGAGGCCAGAAGTGGGTGACAGATGCCCGAAAGTAGAGTTGCATCCAGTTGTGAGCAGCCATGTGAGTGGAATAGAACCTTGGTCCTTTGCAAGAACAGCAAGTGCTCTGTTGGAGAAATGTATTTCTAGTTTGCTTGTGTAACTTTAAAACAATTGTTTTGTACATTGTTGGGGGAAGGGCTGCCTAAGCCTTGGCTGTCTGTTTGATCTGATGTAAATCTGTGATTCAGATGTTTGCTTCCTCATGATCTGCACCTGCTCGCTGCTCTCTGGCAGAGCTATTGTGGGTCTCTGAGATCTCCATGTAAAAAGCAAAGTTGCTATGGAGGAATTCTTGTAGTCCCTCTCCCACAGTCTCAGGCAACAAGGAGAGAATACTTTTCTTAGGTTTTGACCTCCCTTACCTTAAAGGTGACATAGTTCAGCTACTAAAGGATTGTGGGATGAGACTAAGCTACAAGTTTCCTTCATTATGCAAATAGGCCTTTGGATGAGAAGTCAGATTTTCTCTATCAATAAAACACCTGAGAAGCTTCTGTATCAATTAAAAATGCCTGAGGTCAGACACCTGAGTTCCCTGTCCAGCTGTCCAGGATGGCATTTGCCATGACATGCAGTTACTTCTGCATAACTAGAAATAAACTTCCCCCACAGAGCACTTGCTGCTCTTGCTAAGGACCAAGGTTCTATGACCAACACTCATATGGTTGCTCGCAATTGGATGCACTTCCTCGTTCAGGGCATCTGTCACCCTCTGACACAAGGTTTCATATCTATGAAAATGTCTCCTTGTCTTTCTTTCGGAGCTACACAGTAGCAATTGGTTACAGTGCTCTTAACTGCTAAGCCATCTTTTTACCCCCCAGAGACTTTGTTTGTGTGTGTGTGTATGTGTCTATATGTGAGTATGTACATGTGAGTGCAAATGCCCATGAGGCTCAGAAGGAAACATTAAATCCCCTGGAGCTGGAGTTACAGGCAGTGTTAGCTCAAAGCTTGGGTGCTGAGAACCAAGCTTGGGTCGTCTGCAAGAGCAGCAAATACTTTTAGCCACTGAGCCATCTGTCTGGTCCCATGAAAGAATTTTTAAAAATTCAGAAACATTTAATTAAATTATCTAATCTCTGAAAAACCTCGGGGGCTCTGTCCAATCAGAATCCCAGTCCCACAGAGAAATACTTCGGAGTCAGGACCCACACCATGTTCACATGGGACAGCACTCTGGGGCTTGCCACCCACTCTCACCCTGACTTCTCTGCCCCCTGCCCATGGCCTCTCATCTGTGTTACATCCTCACTCTCGGACCAAATTCTAATCTAATTTCTCTGGACTATATGTAAGCCCCTCAAGAATTTCATAGGTATTTGGATACACACTTTCAGGAGCTAATGGCACAGGACAAACCAAAACCAGAGCACCGGGAGTAAGTACAAAGGCCACAGCCAGATTTACATCTAACTGTGGGTACCGCCTGGCCAAACCCACACACTAAACGTAACCTGCTGGTTTTGCATGGCTCCATTTGAAATGTAACTATTAACAAGAAAGTCTGATGTGGATATAAAATCACAGGGTGGAGGAGATACAGTACACTTCCGGGATGTCAGCCCATGTCATGTCATGTTAGCCTCCTGTAACCCTGGTCCCCGGTGACACTAATTTACTGCTTCCATCTGCAAGATTTCCTCCTTGGAGAGAGCGTAGGGACTCTCAATCATTGCTCATGAGTGATTTGCTTCATTATCCAAGGGTGAAGCCATCTAAAGTGGGAGGTGATTCCAGGAAAATTGGGAGGGTTGACAAATCTGCCTGGAATCCCACAGAGTCCTCTGCCTAAAACTCTCAGCAAACGCCGTTGACTACATTCATCACAGAAATCCTCAACACGCAGGGACAGTGTAAGGTCCAGATAAGAAGGCACAGTTGCTGGTAAGAACGTCTATGAACATCACTAAAAGATGAAGACTGATGTGGATACTGGAAATGTGGCTCGGTTGTTAGAGTACTTGTCTAGCATGCACCAAGCTCTGGGTTCGATCCCCAGTGCCACATGAACTAGGCATGTTGGTGCACACCTACAATCCCAGCACTCAGGGGACTTAGAAGGAGGAGGATCAGAGGCACCAGCACGTCTTCCCCCCTTCCTGATTCCAACCACTGCTGTGCAAGGACACGGGTGCCTGAATGCTGATCCCCATCTTGTAGCCTGAATCAGGAAGCCTAATGACAAACGAAAACGCCCTGGATGTGTAAGAGGACCTTAAAACAGGCATGCCCCCCCATCTCCTTTTCACACAGTGGTAGGAACAGCTAAACCTGGGGAGATCTCACTGTGAAGTCCCAAGGGGCCCACTCACAACAGGGCTCACTTCTAACTACAGAAAAGTTCCAGGTGAGACATTGACTAACTTGTCAACAACCTAGTGTTCTCTGTGCTGTGTTTTCAGTTGTGTAGGTGGGTAATCAGAGAGTATTTTTTTTTCCCAGATACTTCAAAAGATACTTTTATCTGGGGTGGCAGAAAACAGTATTTTCATGGCTGTGCTGTTCTGAATAAAATAACTGTTGGAATACTAACGAAGTAACTTAACACTTAGGCTTTCTAGTTCTGGACCCTCAAGGAATGGCCGAGAAATACTTGAAGCTGTGTTTCAGACTGGGACATCTCCCTCCAAGAACAGGTGTCTTTTAGAAATAAATAGGGTGACTTAGCAGCTTGCGGACAGCTCAGACAGCTGACAAGAAAATAACGCAGAACCTCACCAGAACCACCAACCTTCACCACCTAAGAAGCACTCACTTGAAATAATCTCAGAGCCAATTTTGTAGGTAAACGGAGCGGGTCGTCAGAGCAAGCACCTGCCCTTCCCAGCTTCCTTAAATGATAATTAAGGTCATTAACCGTTTTTTAGAACTTTTTCTAATTTTGAATTTGAGTAAGAGCCGTTCTAAAAAGCCAGGGGGATTATAGAAGATTTATAGAAGTGGATCCTGTGGTTAAGTGACTCCTGTCTCTCTATGTCCGATTTTATGAGGAGTCTGGTGCTGTTCTCCAAGTACACATCAACCTACACAGTTACCGTTTGGGTTTCCGGGACTTTAGCAATAGCCTCTAGAACAATCTCCCTGCTTCTACTTTTGCCCCAGTTTCATCATTAACTCTTGATGCAGAAATCAGTGACCCTGTTAAAATATGTCACGTGAATGGGGCTGGGAAGGTGGCCACTGGGCTAAGTGCTTGGTGTGCTAGCATGAGGACCCGAGTTCAAATCCCCAGCACCCATGTGTAAAGTCAGCGACAGGGTGCACCTGTAATCTTAATGGTGGGGAGGGAGAGACTGGGTGACTGATGCTCACTGGCTAACTTAATCACTGAGCTCTAGGTTCAGTGATAGACTCTCTCTCAAAAATAAGGTGATAAGAGATGAGAAGACACCTGATGTCAACTTCTGCCTACTCTGGTCCAGGTACTCTGGCCTTCCTATTCCCTTGGCACCAGACAGGCTCACACATAAGCGTTGATACTGCTTAGCCCCAAGATGGATCACCTTCCTATACACTTTCCCTTCCTCTGTGGACCGCATTCTATATGATACTATGATACCCTCTTCCATAGGCAATTCTCCTCTAAGATTTCTTCCCGAATGGGTCATGCTCTCTATTACACTCTGATACCTTCCAGCATAGGCCATTCTCCTCTATGATACCTTTCTGCCATGTTCTCTGTGACGCTACACTATTTCCCCACTATAAACCACTAATTCTCATATCTTCTCCCATGCTCTACTATCCTCCACACCTACCCATATTGACCATTGTTCCTTGTGACACGTTAATCCTTTTCCCCCCATGGGTCACAATTTTCTGTGGTGTCATTCACCATAGGCCTTTCTCCTCTACGATACCCTCTACCATTGACCACTATTCACCGTGACGCTATGATACCTCCCCACCACGGGCCCTCTTCTTTATGGTATCATATCTTCTCCCACAGACAAAACCCCTCTGCGATACCCTTGTTCATGGACCACTGTTGCCTGTGGTACTTCCCCCACTGCGGATCACTCTTCTCAATGACATTCTGATACCTCGTTTCAGATACCACCTTTCTCTGTGATAACTTTCCTACTGTGTTTTCGCCCCTCCATCAATCCCTATGCAAACCGTCCCTCCCAACTGAATCTGGCTTAAAACTGCTTAATGTCTACTCCTAAACCCCATCACCCAGGACAGTACCCCATGCTCTCCATTTTCTCTTACTTTTTCCCCAGAGAACTTAACATCAAGAACACTATATATTTTGCTAATTTTTCTGTGTGTCTGCCTCCTAGGTAGAGATTTTCATAAGGGTGGGTAGCTCATCTATGTTTGCCAGTGTTTCTCTAATAGTCACTGGTGTGAAGTCAGCATTATGGAAATATATCATGGATGAATGGATGGATCAATGGAAGCATAGGTGGATGGGTGCATAGGTGGACGTGTAGGCAGATGGATGTGTGCATGGATAAACCGATGGATGGATGGATGGATGGATGGATGGATGGATGGATGCATAGATGGCTCGCATGACTGTGAACAACAGTTACCTCTACATATGAGCCTCTTGTCTTCTAGAGAACTAATTTCTTGGCCTTGCCCCATCTGCACAGTTTTTTCTGGTTTCTGGTCCTTCTCTGTCTATTCAGTTCTTTCTGGTTCCTGGCCATGTACCTGATTCTTTATTCTTCTCTCCCTCTTGTTTCTCCTGAATTTTCTCTGAATTTTCAGAACTTGGCAGTCAGTTTCATCCCTGCTGAGTCCCACTTTCCTCTTAATAGGAGCAGGGATTTGCTTTGCCCTGAAGAAATGTTCGATAGCAGAGTCAAGTTACACTGGAATCTCAAATTGTCAAATATGGGTTTCTGCTTCTGCGTTTAATTCACTTCCATGTTTCTGGCTCAACAGTCTTCTCTGGAGGCATTTAATAAGCACCTGCAGAGTATCCCGCCTTCATTCTTCTTCTTGAATCTCGACTTGCTTTAGTGTGTAAGGTTTGGAATACCATAAGACCCAAGTTGACTGAGACTGTATGTTCAACACAGAAGCAAAGACTACATCTAGTTTAATCACTAGACTCCCACAAGTTTTGTGATAAAATTGTGCTTATTAAATTGTAGTTAAATTCCAAATTGGATTATTCCACTCATATAACCATACGAGAAAAATTATATATGAATAAAATAGGTGGTTTAGAACCAATGCCGATCAGCAAGGCAGGCCAAGAAGTGCTGTTTTGATAGCACCTCTTGTTACAATTGACTAAGTACTAATGATGAGAATGAATGTGACCTGGGTATCAAAACCAACAAGGGCCACCAGCTTTCCCAGGAAATGAGAGCTCGTGGAAGCTTAGAAACACTCACAATTAGTCTGAGAAGATGGCTTAGCTGGTAAGGTGCTTGCATGAGGGCATGAGTTCAATCCCCAGAACTCACATTTCTAAAAGCTGGAGACGGTGGAACATGCATGTCATCTCAACATGGTAACTCAGTGAATTCCACCAGTCAGCTAGTCTAGCCTAACTAACTCAGTGAATTCCAGACTAGCGAGAAACCCTGTCTCCAAAAACAAGGTGGGAAACATCCTAAAGAGCAACACCCAAGATTGACCACACAGGCATGCAACCTGCACATGCATATACACACACACTTACGTACATGAACATGCAAACACCACTATACACTCAAAACCATGGAAACATGGGGAATCACCAGAGATTAAATTCCAATAAAGCAAACAAACGAATTGTTAATCCATGAGGAAAGGGCACACAAATACATATATATATATATATACACGTGCACTCTTTTTTTAAAGGTTTATTTATGTGTATGAGTGCTTTGTCTACATGCATGTCTGTGTACCACCTGCATGCAGTGGCCACAGAAGCCAGAAGAGAGTATCAGAGGATTCTCTAGAACTGCAATTAGAGATGGTAGTGAGTCTCCATGTGGATGCTGGGAACTGAACCTGGGTCCTCTGCAAGAGCATCACATACTCACATACGTCACACGCACAGCTGAGCCATCTCTCCCACCCCTACACATGTATGTATTCTTACAAACATATATGCACATACCTACACTTCTTCACGAGAAAGGACACAAGTAAACTATTCAAAGACTAGTTCAAAATGACCTTCCTCCGGATGCAGGGACTGTGGGTTTGCACCAATACTCCTTGAGAAAGGACTCCAGTCCCTGGAAGCTGAAGAATTTAGCGAAGGAGATGCAGCCGGGTCACAAGTGAGACAGCACACTGAACACTATTTGAGTCAAAAAACCAAATCAGACTTCTTATAATGTTCAATTAACCCGAGGTCTCACCAACACTTCTCATCCGGGCAGAAATTCAATGGAAGGGATTTGCCAGCTCTTATAATCTTCAAGTGTGTAAATATCCCTGAGGGACTCTTCTTGGGAAGAAATGAGATGTTGAGAAGCTCAGGCTCCAACTAATGGGAATCCAATAATTCAGCCATAACTCCTACTCCGCTCACTGTGTTGATTACAAAAGACTCAAACGTTTCCTTATAGGACAAAGGGCTTCAGTCTGGGCACTGACATTTTAGGTCAGATGCTTCTCTGCTTTTCTCCGTCTCTCTCTCTCTCTCTCTCTCTCTCTCTCTCTCTGTGTGTCTGTGTGTGTGTGTGTGTCTGTGTGTGTGTGTGTGTGTCTGTGTATGTGTGTGTGTCTATGTGTGTGTCTCTGTAGCACAGAGGACAACCTCAGGTTTCATTCCTCAAATATCCACTTTTTTTCCCCCAGACAGTGTCTTTAAATGACCTGAAACTGAGTAATACAGGCTGGCCGGCCACTGCTAGGATCCCAAGCATACCCCACTATGTCCAACTTTTTTCTGTTGTTTAACATATGTTCTGAGGCTCCAGCGCAGTCCTTGTGCTTACAAAGAAAGCATTTTTCACCAACCAAGCCATCTTTCTAGTTTCATGTTCTTTTGATTTTTTAATTTTTTTTGCATGTTTGTTTTGAGACAGGGTATCATGTAGCCCAGAGTTGCCTCCAACTTTCTACGTACTTAAGGGTGACCTCGACTTTTTGATCCTCCTGTCTTCATCTCCTGAGCTGGGGTTACAGCTGTGCACCAGACCTTAGTCAGAGTTTATGTGAAGACATCCCAAGGTACAAAACCAAACAGCTTCAAAGTCACATCCCTCTGGGTAGCCAGCCAGCCATCTTTCCCCTATCCCAAAGCCCTGCCACTCTTGGCCCTCTCATTGGTGGACAACAAAAAAATCAAAGCCAAGTGACTTAATTTGCCCGGAATACATTTATTTGCCCTTGCTTATGCAAACTGGAGAGGATCTCAATCCCAAAAAGTCAGACAATAGAAAGGCAAGAGTTTGTGTCTCCCAACGTTTATAACGTATCTTCAAGACCCAAAGCCGGACTGTTTAGCTTCCTAGGAACCCAGCTAAGGAGTATGTTGCCCCAGCAAGCCTAGACTCAGAGCGCTGGGATAAGACATCAAAGTCAAGTAGCACCTAGAAGCTTTAGAATCATCAGGAATGAGCGACTGCCTAGGGCTTGTTCTCTCTACTTAGGAAATCACATCTTAGGGACTGGAGTCCTGTCTGAATCCTGAGTGGTACCCTCAGGGCTCCCCTACCCCAGGATCAGCAAGACTGATTTTTAAATCACAGGATAAAAAAGATGTTGCAAGCAGATGGCTTGATCTCATGCATTTCTCTGCTGGAAAGTCAAGCCACTTATCTCTGATACATGCTGGGAATCGCATTCAAAATGTGATTAAACGCCACCAACCAAGAATGGCTATTATGTTTAACAGACTGATTAGCAAAGGAGGGTGGCTGCAGACTGCACTTGGGGTAAATGGGATGTCTTCAATGACGCTAGCTGGTCTATCTCCATTTCATTTTTAGGACAATGGTTTGTTACACATATAACTAATAATGCCAAATAGTGGAACGGGGGAGCTTCAAGTCTTAATGGACTCATTTAAATTAAATTTGTATTTATCGTCACTCTAATTATTTTCTCGGCATCTGAGCGAGACCCTGAGCTATGCCATGGTGAATGGCCATCTCCCTACCGCAAGGCTGATCACAACATACCAGTTCTCGAGAAGTCAAAAATGGCGGCTGTGGGGCACTTGGCAAGACAATTTCAGTTAAAACATTTTTTTTTCCCTAAGACCACATTCTGAAAATAGCTTAGACATTTCAAACCATCCACTTAGAATATATCATATTGTTTATTTTTCTACATAGGCTATTACGTAAGCTACTGTCTTGCAAATGTATACCGTTCCTGGCATACCCACACCCATACCTCAAACCCCATCTCCTTTTCCTCCCTTGTTTCCCCTGACTTACCCCTGTTCCCCTAGATAGTCTTGCTTCTTTCTACTTTGTGTCATAAAATCATATGTATGTATGTATCTCTATATTATATATTTATATATCTATGAAGTCTAGGGCCTACAGATGAGAGCAAACAATAATATAAGTCTCTCTGAGACTGACCTAAATTGCTTAATATGGCAATATCCAGTTATATCTTTTCCTGCAAACAGCATAAGCATACTCCTCTCTATGGCTGAGAACCTGCCACTGGGTACATGAACCACCTTTTCTTAATCTCCTCTGCCATGTGGCCCAGATGGATGTAGAATATATTTTTAATTATGAGCATAACCTCCAACAGACCTCATTGATGGGTCTTCCTTCCATGTATCTGTCCAGATTAAGTGCTCCCCTGCAGTCCTGAGGTGAGCCAGGTACCGTAAATAATCCACTTTATACTGCAAGTCTGACTGTAACAGATTGCTTTGGGTGTACATGCTGGTTTCTGACTACGAAGCACAGCCTTGCTTTCAATCTAGAGTAGATGTAGCTATTTATAATCCCCCGGGACCAGAGGGAACAGCACATTGGTTCATCCAATTGGAGTATTTCAACCAGGGCAGAGCTGTGCCTGAGACTGGGTAGGGACAGAACTTCACCAGCAGGATGCTAGCATGGGAAAATGAGTAAAAGCACCCCAGCCTTCTTGATTTCAGAGCTACATGGACAAGAGCTGGGGAATGCCAGGAGTTGAGTGCATGAAGACACTATTGGAAAATGAACCCAGCATAGAGGGAGGAATGGCAGAGCCGGTCAGTGATGGACAGTTGGGACCTGTTTGTGCCACTGGAACTAGCTACTGCACATTTTTGTTTATTCACTTAATATCACCTTTGTTTGCTAGAATAGTTTTAGGATCATAGAAAGAGAGAACGGAGGTGTGCCCA
The DNA here is from genome assembly GCA_026225945.1 of Cricetomys ansorgei. Classification (NCBI taxonomy): domain Eukaryota; kingdom Metazoa; phylum Chordata; class Mammalia; order Rodentia; family Nesomyidae; genus Cricetomys; species Cricetomys ansorgei. Next base: position 8,491,302 of record JAMJFZ010001012.1, read on the forward strand.
CTCCTTCCACCTTCCACACACAGCTCCTACCCTCCACTAACAACCAGAGCCACGGTGGTACACCCGTTACATCTGGTGAGCCCATGCTAACACACCATCATCACACAACACACCACTTCCAAAGGTCCCTCTCTTGATGACATAAGCCATGAGCCTTGCCAAACATGTAACAGCTGTGGAGTCACACCTACCATCATCACTCTGGGAGACTTTGCTATGTTTTCCTCATTCTAGCTGATCCCTAGAAACCACTGGTTTCGTTGTCTCTATCTATGGTTTTGCCTTTTCCAGAAAGCTATATAATTGGGAACACAGTGTTCTATTTAATTTTATGCGTGGGAGTGTTTTGCCTGTGTGGATATATGTGCACATGTGTGCAATACCCACAGAAGAGGGCATTGAAGCCTTGAAGCTGGAGTTGTGGGTGATTGTGAGCTGCCTGCCATGTAGGTGCTGGGGATCAAACCCAGGTCCTCTCTGCAAAAGCATCCAGTAATTGCTCTTAACAGCCAAGCCATCTCTCCAGACCCACATGGTATTATTTAATTTTTTTAGATGGGGTCTCCCTGTAGTTTCTGAGGCTGGGCTGGAACTCACTGTGTAGTCCATCTGGTCTTGTACTCATGACCTCATCCCAGCCTCCTGAGCTGGAATTACAGGTGTGTGTTCATACCCAGACATCTTAAAATAATTCCTTCCACCTTAAAAAATCTCTGTATCCTGACAGACGAGTTAAGTTCCTTTAGATTTTGTTTAACTCTTGATAAACTTGTTATTTAGGTTTACTGATTAATTACTTGCTTTGTTGCCCTCCGTTTTTTATATTTGTTTTATAGTTAGGACTACTTAACAGGGTGGAGAAATGCCTCAGTGGTTAAGAGCACAGTCTGCTCTTGGCAGAGAACCCAGGTTGGGTTCCCAGAGCCTATGTGGTATCTTGCAACATCTGAAACTTTAGTTTCAGGTGATTTAATGATCTTTTCTGGTACACATGCATACATGCAAGCAAAGCACACACATAAAAAATAAAGTGGAAAAAAAATCTGATGAAAAAAGAATTACTTAAGAAAACCAAAAAAAAAAAAAAAAATTCCAAGTCAAGTCTCCAGAGAGGAAGACGCTGTTGATCCACTCTGCCCACGCATCTCCTAATCTCCTCTATCACACCATACTTTCTTGCTCTTCCCAAAGGTGGAGAAAGTGGAAGCACACGTTGCTTCTTAAGGCTTAGACTTCACCTCACTCTGTTAGACAAAGCATGAGGCAGAGCTGGACTCAAAGTCATAGGTCTCGGCTGTGTGCCTTACTTTCCGCAGGAGGAACTGACGAGGCAAATGACAATGGTCAGCAAACCTCTCACCAGCAGTCTCTTAAGCAAATCACCACACAGATTGGACATAAGGTTGATGTTCAATAACTGCAAAACAGAGGGAACCTTGATTGTTAAAGTAAAGGCATATTGAGCATACAGTTCCAAGTCTGATCCATAATAAACAAATAATGCATCTCCCTTGTTCAGGCCAAAGTAGCATCCATTCAATCAGTAGTGGCCATCAGAAGAAGAAATACAGTGTGTGTGTGTGTGTGTGTGTGTGTGTGTGTGTGTGTGTGTGTGTGTATGCCATAATAAGAATGATGGATAGCTTTTCTTACCTGAGGGGCAAGCATAGATATGTCTCTTGAGATGTGCTAAGCAATGTAACACCCACAAGTCCTATATAGCAATTTAAATGTAAAATGATTAAACAAAATGAAATAAAAATTAAGCTACAGATTCCACCAGTCACACTCAGTCCTAGATGGCTCTTGGCTACTATGTTAGCTATCACAGATGTTGGATGTTTACACCATGGTACAGATGATCTGCCCCAGAGGAGCAGGGCATCGCTGTTGGTGGTGACGGGCTTCTCTCCCATTGTCTCCATGTACCTGTAGGGATAAAGTTTATCGTAAAACTCAATCCTGCCTCTTAGGAGGCTGGCAGGTTGGCTTCCATTGCTATGATAACACTACAATGTACTCCACGACTTGTAATTAATTATCTTACAGTGTGTTTTAGTTAGTATTTAGAGATGCTGGAGAGAAGACTCAGTGACTGAGCAGTTGATGCATATAGGTGAGTTCAGATTCTCCAGAACTCCCACAAAAGCAAAGCATGGCGGTATAAGTCTCTAGTCCCAGTGCTCATGTGACAAGATAGAAGGCAGAGACGGGAGAATCCCAGCAGCTCTCAGGCCAGCTAGCCTGATGTATGTACTGGTAAACAACAAAAGGCCTGCCTCAAACAAGATGGAAAGTGAGGACCGGGATCTGATGCCCTATTCTAACCTCCACATGCGCACGGTGGAATATGAGCATGCCACATGCACACATTCGTGTGTGCACACACACACACACGGGGTGGGGGTGGGCGTATATACATGTACACAAGTAGAAATTAAAATAAGTCTTAAAAGAGAAAGTACTGGGGGAGAAATAATGATAAGAGGCATACCAAAAACAATACAATGTATACTGTAAAAGGACGACAGCAACAGGAATAGCACTTAAAAGTAGTAACAGAATAGCTGATGGTGGAAAGGCTGGAAACACGTAAGAGTACGCACACCTCCTAGGACTTGCTGCTGTCGAAAGCTTGACTCTCTCATGCCTGGAAGTTTACGGGAATTTTCTCTAATGCCATACATGCATATCACGTAGGGATCTGGTCAGAATGGTAGGGCATTTCTCATCGCACACCTTGTCATTTGTGGGTGGATGAGAGCTTGCTATGCAGAGAGGATGAGGGGTGTTTGAGAGAAGCCTGCAAACTTAGTCAGACCCTGGGAACATGCTCTAACCCTGATCTAATGCCGGCTCTGTCGGAGCCGGGCTCTCATCTACACCACACAAATGATAATGTATGTCTTAATGGCCCGAGCGTTTTACCTCCCCATGGTTTTTTTTTATTTATTTATTTAGTTTTTAAATCAAATTCAACTCCATGCCTTGCTTTTTTTGAAGCCTATACATTTTAGTTTCAGTTACAGGCGGCTGCATGAATTAGAAAAAAAAGCCTCAAACTCAAAAGCAATCGCATCTTAATTTTTAAATTTTATTAGGGGGAAAAAAAATGAGCCGTCCAGCTGGAAAGTGGTGCCGTTATTCTGACGTGCAGTGCACATTCTGTGTCGGTTAGCCCACCCTCCTGCCTTGTAAAGGAGAGAGGAGTCAGCTGAATTCCCCAAGGGAGATCATTTTTCCTCACCTTTCTCTTTCTCGGTGAAGCATTTAATTTGGGGGTGTTAATTATACTTCTCATTGAAATTAATTTTTATTTTTTGCATAAGTTCTTTTGGTTCCTGTTAATATTAATCAGCCACTGAGGCATTTGGTGAAGTATAACTAACTGATTTTTAGGGCTTCCATTTGCTTCTCTTTGATATGTGCATGGTGGGTTTGCCTTGTATGGTACATGGCTCATGGGTCTGATCATATAAACTAATACAACAAGAATAAGGGAATCAGAGAACATGCTAGAAACGTGCAGAATTCAGTTATGAAGTGCACAGTGGTCATAATAATGACTGTGATGGTTAAGATTAATGATCGACTTGACCAGTTCTAAATCACCCAGGAGGAAAGCCTCCAGACACACCCATGAGGGATTATCTTGATTAGATTAACTGAGTTTTTAAAACTCACCCATGTTACACCATGCCCTGGACTTGGGTTCTAGGCTGCAAAAGAAAGAGAAAGCTTTGGGGGGGGGGGGGTTGCGCTCACTGGTTAAGGGCACTTACTGTTCTTGCAGAAGACTGGAGTTTGGTTCCCAGCATCTATGTTAGGGACTCTCCAGTGTCTCTAACTGCAGCTCTAGGGGATCTGACTCCCCCTTCTGGTCTCTGTGGGCACTGCACACACCTCCATACATACATACATACATACATGCACATAAACAAAAATAAAATAAATGTTCTTTTAAAAGAGAGAGAAAGCTAGCTGAGACCAAGGATTCATTTTCATCCTCCTCACTATGGAGGCAATGTGACCAGCAACCTCACCCTCCAGCCATCTTGACCTCTCCTCCATGATAGGCTATAACCCCCTGTACTTTGGACGAAAATAAACCTTGCTTTTCTGAAGCTGGTTTTCTTTTTTTTTTGGGGGGGGGGGTTTCAGGGGATTTTATGACAATGACAGGAAAAGCAACAGATAATGCTCAAAGTAAACCTGGCTTTGGAGACCTGAGAGGAAGGAATTCTTGAAGATCATGCCAACCTTTGGCTCTTAACAAGAGCCCCCAAATAAACCATCTAATGATCTCTTCTCCTGAGGCCATTTTTGGGTAAAATAAATATAACATCTAAAGGAGATATCTTTTAATCTCCTAAAATGGTAAGTTCCTTCCCAGACACAAGGAAAAGTCAAACGCCAGCTGTTGTAAGAACAGTGAAGTCACATCACGTGGGAAAGTTACAAGCAGTTGGAAATCAAGCCAGAAGTAACAAGTATTTTTAAACAAAAGCATCCACATGGTTGCTAGGGTTTGAGCTCCTGTAGAGTCCGTTTCTTACACGTCTTTCCCTACCTGTCACCATGGAACTGCAGGACGACTCTCTCTGAAACATCTGTACTGATTTGAGCTATTAATATGCTGGGTGGACAACAGTGTCTCACAGAAGCTGCTTTGTAAGCTTTGGTCAGCTTCTTCTGTTGTCCTTCAAATGTCACTTCATAGCACTGTCTTCTGAACACAACATGGCCGCTTACTCTCGAATTCTCAGCAGATATAGTTACCATCACAAGACCCGTACAAGATCACGTCAGCCAAATTTCCAGCATGGATGGGGGAGGAGACCCACCCCTAATTTAGGAGCTATTGGAAACTGATGGCTGCTGAGGGAGGGAGGGTCATTGTTCTTTGGGAGTGTAGCCACTGCAGGTTTCCCACACTCCCCTGGATGGAGCCATACCCATGAATCCATAGGTAACACTAGATGGACTTGGTGGATTATTGAGCAAGAAAAAGAACAGCAGCAGCAGCAGCAAGAGGAGGAAGAGGAGGAGGAGGAAGAGCAGGAGGAGATGATGAAGTCGGACTCATTTCCTGTCTGGCAGGAGGGTGTGCAATTGTAGCCCCTCAGTCTTGACTCATGCCTTTGGCGGAAGCCTGGACTTCTGGGGACGTCTGAGAAATGTAACAGGTGTGGCACAGTTTGGACTCTACTGTTGTTCCTCAGTACTGACCTGCCGGGAGGGCTTTGTTGGTGCACACTTGAGGAGCTGCGGCAGTTCAGATACAGAGGTGGGACTGATAGGCCAGAAAGCATCCCTCAAAGCAGGACTGAACAACAGGCCACCTGCTCTGAGACGGTAGGAGAAGACTGACTGCAGCGGGGTACAAGCATCTGAAGAGACTGCGAATGTTCCTTTTTTTAAATTTTGGTGTTATTTACATAAATATGTCATTTATCAAAATTAATTGAATTGAACACCAAGTATGAGTGGGAGTTGTATGTAATTGTGTGTTTTGCTCTGCATCGTTTTGTTGTTGCTGTTGTTTGTTTGAGCCAGAGTCTCACTATTTATCCCTGCCTGGCCTGAAACCTCCTAAGTAGACTAGGCTGGCCTGGAACTCACAGAGATTTGCCTGCCTCTGTCTCCAAGCGCTGGGATTAAAAGCATGTACCACCATGCTCAGGCCTTGTGTGTAATTTGTAACTGAACAAATCTTATATACAAAATTGAAGAAAAATACAGTCATCCTCATGATTCTGAGATATTTAGTGACACTTGAAGGTGTCCAATAATACTGTTTTAAAGGGAAAATAAGCTTTATGCAAGCTGAGAACCTCACAGCTCTGCAGGAACAACAGGGCACCAATCAGCTATGTGTTGATGGACTTGTGTCTTCTATGGATGAGCAGCATGCACCCAGCACAGCTGTACCTGGTGGTCCTGTACTGAGTCCTTTACTGGGAGCGAAGGGAAGAGAGACTATTCTTCTACAGCCATCCTGCTAGGTGGAGACACAGCTCAACTTTGCCTGACAACAGATATTTATCTGAGTCCCACCCAAGAGAAGGTTTGAAGGCTCACATGGTTAGTGGCTTAAGGTACTTTCTCCAAGCAGGACCCAGCATCAAAGTAAAATGGAACAGGAAATAATGGGATCCACTTGAAATTGCATCTCCTGTGTGGAAACAGTACTGCTTTGAGAACATGGGCGCTTTTATTCTTTTTCCCTTTATGGCACAATATTGGGAAGATTGAGAGCCCCACTTCCATTCTTTGGACCTCAACTGTACTATCAATAAAGATGAAGAGGGCAGAATAAATGGACTCTCTGACTACTGGGAACCCAGCTTGTCCTTTGAGGCAGAAAATTGAAGACTCTGCAGTGTGACTTATGAACCACATTCCAGCATCTTCCCAAGCCTGCTGTGCACCAGGCTCTGGCTGACTGCCCAAAAGCCAGTCAGGGACAGAGGGAAGAAGCAACATGGGACATTGTATATAAGCATGGAATACTTGTTCAGAGGAGGGTGGACTTCTCGAGAGTCCCCAGTTGTCCATGGAACATAGAACTGCAAAGGTAATCAAGAATAGATGCTCCCAATGACATCTGAGAGCCTACCTAGCCACCAGGCTAATGTGTAACTTGGCCTACAAGCTACTACTGACAGCAGAGTGTTTAATATGCCCAGTAGAAGGCATTAAGGCTCACATGGTTACCCTCTGGTTCAGTTCTCCAAGTAGAATCCAAGATCAAATAGAAAATGAAATTTAAAACAAATGGGAGGCATTTGCTCATTTGATGAAAATTACACACACACACACACACACACACACACACACACACACACACATACACACATATATTACTGAGTCCATTTAATGTTGTTCATATGCACATGACTACTTGTGATTGGATAATCTACCAACGATCTCATTCCTAGAGAAAACTGATTCTCTCCCTTGGCAACTACTAATTACTGATCTAAAAAAATAAAGTCAATGCAGAGAAGCAGCAAATGTGAATCCACTAGGCGACCCACTGATGCTCTTGTGATTGACAGGTCAGTGACTACTGTCTTCTGTTTACAACTCCTCTCAGCTATCTGTTGCTCCCCAGTCTTCACTAAGACCTAAAGATGGCATGCATGGAGGACCCTGGCACAGTAGCTCTCACCCAGAGGCTAGAGGAGCAACAAAGGTACTGATTAGCATTTCAGATCTGTTTGCACAGCACATTACACAGGCGTCTAACTCCACCATGGAGGCCTGCTCAGCTCTCACCAGCAGATCAGGCTGTTTAACTTAGGCATGCCTTCCAGAAACAGCGGTTGGGAGAGAAACAAGAGGAGGTTTCAATGCTGGGGATTTGCAAAACCATTTCTGTCTGGGTTACTAAACACTGCTGGAAAATGCTTCCCAGAGTAAATTTGGTTTCATTAACTGCACAAAGGTCTTAAGGGACCTATGGATGAAAGCTCACAGCTGCACAGCCTGGTGAATGGTAGCGAATTGCACACAATAGTGCAGAAACACACAATTCCCACGTAGAATTCAAAGAAAAGATAATGGACCTTTTGTTCTGCACAAACTTTCCAAATTCTAGACAGCTGTTTTATTAATCGGGAACCATTAAAGGGATGCTATGAAAAGATAGGTTGAATTAAAACATATATATATATGTATATATGAAACATAAGTGTAGTGCTAAGAACAATAGGGTCTGCAGAACTGGTATAATTCTGTCTCTAACTTTTGCAACCTGTTTAAGCCATTCTGTTTCTCCCCAGCTTCCAATGTGAACTTCCTATTGCTCTAGCAAGTGCGATCAAGAATCACAAAGAAGCCCAAGAGGGAACAGCATGGCCCAGGATTGTGTTACAGGAAGAAGAATGCACTTTAAAGATTAACGGCCTTCCTCCTCACCCTTCAAGATTCTGTGTAAGTCTGTAAATCCAAGCGTGTCATGTCCTGAGCTGCAAGGACACCAAGAAAGCAGACCCCACCGCACATGGCTGTGACCATATTGCCATCTAGCTTTTTCAAATGCTGTATTCAAGTATTTAATGCATCCACCATTTTGCAGAATCCCCTCCCTCTGCAGGGCAGTGGGCAATGTAGCTTAACGTGGATAGGGCTAGGATGCCTGACTTTGCACCCCACTCCCAAAACACAGTAGGAGTCATACCAGAAACAAGGAACCAGGGCTCCAAACAAGCATGACTGCACTTCTACTCGAAGTGATTCAATCAGATAATTCTTAAACCAAAAAATCTCATTTGGAATTAATCATTTTGAAGGCTAGGTCTCCTGTGGATTAGTTATTCTGTGATTCAGGGATGGGAGAAAAAGTTAATAGCTTTCTAATTATATCAATTTTCCATTTTAAAAATCTAGTTCTCATTTATGAGTCTGTCAGGGGATTATCAAGCTGCTTGGTCTTTGCTCTTAGTTCGTCGAGCAAGAATAAATTAGTGACAAGAGTAAGGTCTTAGTCCCTTAAATTACTACCTTGTAAGTTAAAGCAATTAAACTCATTTACTTTTATTGAAGTTGTTAATAAACCCATTTATCAGAAATCCTACTATTTATGAAAAATTCAGTATGTTTCATGAAATAATCTAATGAGGATTGGGCACCTATCTTACTTTTTCAGCTACATATGAGATTGTTTTTAAAAAACGAATACATTGATCACAAATTATTCCAATTATTCATGGTCAGTTTGTTTCTGAATCCAGTAAATCTATATGTTTTTAAGATGTATTCATTTTTATTCTATGTGTTTAAATGTTTCGTCGGCATGTATGTGCGCCACGTGTGTGCAGTGCCTGCAGAAGCCAGAAGAGGGCATCAGATTTTCTAGAACAGGAGTTACCAAAGGTTATGAGCTACCATGTGGGTGCTGAGAACTGAACCCAGGTCCTCCGAAAGAGTAGACAGTGTTCCTAACTACCAGACAGTCTCTCCAGTTCCAAGTCTTTATTTTTAACTTATTTATAATGCTGATCTGTTACCACTCTGTGGACAAATGTTGTAGTGCTTCCCATATCAGATCATGGGCTCTTTTTTCTTCCTCTGCAGTCCCCAGTCATCACTTGTATATCTAATGTGGAGTGGGGCATGCTATGCTGGAGGGATGAGTGATGGTCCCTCAAATCCTAGCTCAACTGTACCTATAGCTGCTAGTTAAGGGTTAAAGTCAGCCTCATCTGGAATGGACAAAGAGAATGTATACCTGTCTGCATGTGTGTACCTATATAAGTATTTGATATTCTCTTCGTTGCTGTGATAAAATGGCTGACAGAAGCAGCTTTTTAAAGGAAGGGTTTGTTTTCAGCTCATGTTTAAGAAGACACGCGGTCCTTAATTGAGGAAGAAATAATAATGCGAACTTGAAGCAGTTTAACATATTGCGCCCACAGCACCGAGGTTATCACTGGTGGTACCCCTCTGTCTTCTTCCTGTTTTCCTCCTTTTTAGTCAGTCCAGGACCCCAGATCATAAAATGGTGCTACCCAAATTCGAGTTGAATCTTCCCTCATGAGTTAAACCTTTCTGAGGGGAATCCTCACAGACATTCCCAGACATGTGACTCCTTCTAATCCACCCAAGTTGACAGTGAAGTTTTAACAACCATAGCATGCATGATTGTATTGTATGTACATGTGTGTACATGTGGACAGACAGATTATACAGGTGGAAAAAGAAAGAAAAAATGTGGCTATTGTTCTAGTTTCTGCTGCTGTGAAAAAAAATACTCTGACAAAAAGCAATTTAGGGGAGAAACATATTTGCTTTATTTACAATTCCAGGTTATAGCCCACTATTGTAGGGCAGTCAAGATAGAAACATCAAACAGACACTAACATCACATCCACAATCAAGAGCAGAGAGAAATGATTTCATACATGCCCATTTGCTTGCTTGGGCTCAGTCTAGTTTCTCTATTCATTTCCTGTTCAGGATTTTCTGCCTAAGGAATGGTGTTGCTCACAGTGGGCTTGATCATCTACACTAACTAACTTAATTACAAATATTCCCCACAGACCAAGCCAATGTAGACAATCCCTCACTGAGACTCTTCCCAGTGATTCTAGGTTGAAGAAAATCTGTAATTAAAGCTAACCTGTACAGTTGTATATCATAAGAATCCCGGGGTGGAGGGTGTTGGTTTGATGTTGTTTGTTTGTTTGTTTGTTTCAAGACAGGGTTTCTCAGTTGTAACCCTGGAGGTCCTAAAACTCTCTCTGTAGACCAGACTGGCCCTGAATTCACAGAGATCAGCCTGCCTCTGCCTTCCAGAATTGGGATTAAAGGTGTGTGCCACCACCGCCTGACTTATTTTTTATTTCAAGCTGAGCAGAAGCCTTACCAGAGATGTATTGCTCTCAAATTTTGCTCTAGCTCATTTTTTCCCCCTCTCTTCCACATCATCACCTCAGCATGGACACAATGAAACATGACAGGACACAGTGACATGTCTCACACATTCAATAAATATTTATTGAGCCCTGGCTCTGCCCAAGCACTGTTCTAGATTTTTGGAGGCAGCAATGAATCAAACAGCTCTGCTGCCAAGGACATTGCTGTATCACAGAGTGGGCTACAGCCTGCACAAAAAAACAGATGGGTGTCGATCAGGCCTAGGAGTGGCACATGCTATGGAAAAAATTGCAGCGTCAGCAATTGTGAGTTGTTCCAAAGAACAGAGAGTGTTGATGGGGTGATATATTGGTCAGGGTTCTCTAAGGAACAGAACCAATAGGATGAACATATGGTGTAAAATGGATTAAAAGATTGGTTTGCACTGCAAGGGCTGAGTAGCCTTACAGTAGCGTTCTGCATATTAGAGAAGTTGCGGAACCCAGTAGTTGCTCAATCCATAAGGCTGGATGCCTCAGCCATCCCTATGTGGTGTTGAAGGCCTGAGGGATTCCTAGAGAGCTGCTGGTCTTCAATCCACAACAGAGACACTCACCAGAAAAATGCGAAGTCAGGCAAGCAGTATGGCTTTCTCCTCAGATGTCATCATTCCTAGGATTCTTCTAGAAGGTACCAGAAATCTTTCTCTGGGGGAGGTCCTCCTTCTTGCGTTTAATCCATCCTAGACATGCCCTCAAAGAGATGTCAAGAGTCCTGTTTCTCAGTTTATTCCAGTTCCAACCAAGTTGACAATATTTACCACAAACGATCAAGAAAAGACGTGGGAAAGGAGCATGAGATCATTGCTGGGAGTGGATTGTATTGCCTGCATCTTGTTGTTGGCATGGCAACAACCACTCAGTGGGACAGACAGATCTTCTGCCCTTACACAAGACTCGGGAAGGAGGAGAGGTGGATCCAGGCTTACAGGACTATAGTTTGAAACTGTTCCTGCCAGCGAGGACACATGGGTCAAATACATGAGCTCATGGGGGATTTTTTTTTTCAACAGACAGTTCTTGAGTGTCAGCTTTGCAGATGACAATGTCATGTCACAATGTCAAAAGGTTGGACATGCCTGGTTGATGCAACACAGTCGATCCATCCAAGAACATGTTGTTTGCTTCCATTGTGTGTGTGTGTGTGTGTGTGTGTGTGTGTGTGTGTGTGTGTTTATTTCTCTGGGAGAGATCCTTCTTTCTGCAATTAATCCATTCTGGAAATGCCTCCACACAGATATCTGGAGGCAGGTGTCTTATCTGATTCTAGACACACACACACACGGGGGGGGCGGTTGTATAGAGACACATACATACATACAAACATACATACATACATATCTCCAGATGTCTGTGTGGATTTGCGTTTTCAGCTCTTTCATCTGCATGTCAGAGGACCCAACTGCTGGAATGTATAATGAGTTTATATTTATTTTTGTGAGAAATCACTAAACTTCCTCACAAAGTATCTGGACCACTTTTTCGTTTTCGTCCTCAAAGAATGAGAATTATTACTACCCTACATCCTTGTCAGCATTTGACAAACACCACAAAATTTTTAAAAACCATAAATGCGTTCATTATCTGATACATCTTCCAGGACATTTGTTTCGCTATATGGTCTTCATCCATCGCCTAGATAACTCTTGATGTTTTTTTCCCTGCACCAAAACAAATTCGTAATATGATTTTCTATGAAAATGGAAAACAAGCCAGTTTGGCTTACTGTACTGTGACTTGTGGAAATCTGAATGTTTTCTGTGCTTGCTTTCGATGTTACTGTTAATCTAGACAGGATCTGCCTCCAAAACCCGCTATTTGAACTATCAAACAAATTCTAGGATTATTGTCAAATCAAGGCAAGGCACTCTCAAGTCAATTCAAGTCTTCCCAATAGATTTTGAAGAGTGAAGAAGAGTTTCTCCATGCACTGGCTGCTAGCTGCACTCATTGCCAATCTCACGTAGTGTCCTCACTATGATATTGCAGAAGGGGCGGGGGAATTAAGGCTGAAGCATCAAGGAAGACAGACCGTCTTATCTCAGAGCAAGGAAATAAACCCCATGGGAACACTGAACACTATGTCTTTACAGACTTTGGAAGCAATGAATTTTACTTCTGGGTGGAACATTAAGAGTCGGATGAGCTATGCTATTGCCCCTGCCTGGAGTGTTTCTCTTCCCAAATTCCTAAAGCTGGCTCCTTATTAAAATTTCTGTCCATATCTGGAGCAGTGGTCCTTGCCATCTTCCTTATAAAAGCCACTTCCAAGTGTTTCTTAATTAAATCCCATGATTTCGTTAGCCTGAAAAAGCAGAGCTAGCCAGAGATGTTGCCAGTGCATGAACTTCTTGTCTGTCTTTAATTTTTTTCTTGTATACACAACACGAGTGTTGTCATGTATGTGTGTGTACATATATGTGTGGGTATGCACAACCGTGTGTGCACTTTCCTCAGTGACCAGACACCTCGTGCAATAGGATAGAAGCGGGAAATGCAATGACCTTGCTCTAGTCACATAATTAAATAATCCAGACCCACTACACAAAAATACAACATATGATCACGGCTGTATTGGGTTCATGGAATTCTGGTGCATAACATTAACATGTAGGTTCTTACAGCTTGATTCTAACTTAAATGTGGGTCGTGTAAATACAGAGAATCACCAAAAATGCCTTTTTTTCCCCTCCACACCACTGAATCCTGCGCCCAGGAAGAAATTAACATCGAGAATTTTCTGAGGCACGAACATTTTTCCTCCACAGAAAGAGTGGGAACCTTCCTCTCCCACAAATGACATGAGCAATTTAGAAAATGATTTAAAAGAAAGGGGCATCTTACAGTATTGCCAATAACAGTTAGCAAATCTCATTAATGAGATACACTGATGGGGAAATCACTACAATTCTACTTTGCAGCAAAATACTGTAATTAAGCCATTGTATGTCTGTGTTATTTAGCAAATGAATAATTGTACCGTGCCCTTGAGACTTACTGCTACTTTGGAGCATCGGGCTAATATCCTTGCCGTCTTGTCTGGAGCTCACTTAATGAGCAATATATTCTGATCCATGTCCAAAGCAATTGACTACTTTATACACGCAAATATCCCAGCAACAGAAAAGACCCAGTGTGCTGAAAGCTATAAAACACTGATATAGATTTAAATCATATTTAACTCTTAAAAACAGGGCATTGTGAATTTGGAAAGGGTCACTGGACATCTTATATCGGCCAGACCTTACACTGAATGCTGGGGGTCTAAGAACACCACAGTCTTCAGGATGGGAAAGTACTTACAAAGAAATCATAAAAATATATTGGAAGAATGGCAATGTCTGGCCATCATGCTTGACTTCTGCTCTCCCCACACTCCAAAATGACTCTACCAAGGACACATCTGACATGCTTGGCTAGATCAGAAAAAAAAGTGGAGAAAGCAAGTACCTCATACTTGGACAGCTCAGGCAGGGCCAACTAGGAAGCTGCAGGCATGGTTCAGAAGGCAAAGACGTTTGTCACCAACTTACCTGAGTTCTAGTCCCTGAGTCTCACAAGGGAGAAGGAACGAACCAACTCTCCAGGCTGTCCTCTGACCTCCATGTGTGTATCATGGCGTGCATGTGCATGCAGGTGCATACACAATAAATAAGTAATACACTGTCTTTTCGAAAATATTTATTTTAAATTATGAGTAGGTGTGTGTGTCTGACTTTTGGTATGTGCATGTGAATTCATTTGTCCATGGAGGCCTGAGGCATCAGATGTCTGGGCACTAGAGTTATGGACAGTTATGAGCCTCCTGACATGGGTGCTGGAAATGGAACACTCTGTAAAAACAGCCACTGCTCTTAACCCCTTAGCCTTTTCTCCGGCTCCATAAATAATTTTTTTTTAAGTAAAGACCAGCTAGAGAGCAGTGAAATCCAGGCTAGTCTGGCCTCCACACTGAGACCCACGAGAGAAAGGGAGAGAGAGGGGTTGGGGTAGGACATCTTTGCAGTTGCCGTGGTTGTTTTTCCTCTGTTCTGACCCGGAAGATCCTGAGATCAGAAGGAGTGCAAATAGAATCAACTTCTGTTTCATAGGTGGGGGCGTGGTAGCTTCAACTTCTAATAGACTCAGGACTGAATTTCGCTGAAGTCATTTTCCAGCTCTCTACTCATCTACCTGAGGCTGAGCACCCAGTGGCTTGGCCTGTAAACCTTGGCCTTCAAACCCCATGGATGACAACACCAGCACCTAGAATGATGTGGATCCTCTTAGGTTCCTTCCTCTATTGACTCGTGATTCTCATGTAGAGCAGTCCGAGTGCAGAAGGGATTGTTCAGAATTGTCCAGAAACAAGGTGAGTTGTGTTAAAGAAGAGCGATGTTATTGAGAACGAATGGCATGCTATTGGGCAGGTCACCTCCTGTGAGTCAGAGCCAGCACAACAACCCTAGCAAACACATGCTGTGGGACACTTGAGCCTCCTGACTTCAGTTTCTAGTTATCTGAGCCCAGAGAAGTGTCTTTAGTTTAGCCAGTGCAGGATGTCTGTAGTTATCTGAGCCCAGAGAAGTGTCTTTAGTTTAGCCAGTGCAGGATGTCTGGCTAGATTTGGACCACAGTCACAAGTGTCAGGTTCCCAAGCCTGAAATACCATTTCCTTACAACGCTGCTTCACTCCGTGATTACATCTAAGACTTTAGGAAGTCAAGTATGGAACCTTGCAAAGTTTAACTACTCTCACCCAGGCGCAGGACTAACACAGAGATACGGAAGGCAAAACACGCAGCTGATGGATAAGACTGTTCACAGCAAGGGGTTTGAAGAAGTAATCTCTCAGGTTCCTGTTCCTGCTGCCATGCCAGCCCATCCCCCCCACCATGATGGGCACATCCCTCTGGGACGTTAAGCCAAACTCAATTCTTTCTTTTTTAAGTCACCTTGATTCTAGTTTTTTTTTAACCACTGCAACAGAAAGTAGTTAATATAGAGCACCATGGGAAACCTATTACTTTAGGTATTACGGTCTATTAAATACTATAACCCCCCAAATCTTTAAAAACAGGCTCTATTCTTAGAAGGTCTCACCAAAGCACTCAGAATAGAACTGAATCTTGAGGAGGAGTTTAGCCCACAGTTGTGTATAAGGTAACAATAAAACAGCCTACAATTAAATCTACCTTTGAATGTACCTTAAACCAGATGTAAATTGCTAATGCACACCAAAGGAAGATGCCTCCTTGCCCTAAAGAGAGCCATCAGTAGCTAGCTTGTTAACAAAACTCACTGTGTGCTGTGCAAAGAGAATCTGAAAACCCAACTGTGGATAAAGAGATGATTGGGTCTCTCTTGCCTCCAACCACAGAGACAAGGAATTTAAGACATCGAAGGAGATTTTGGCTGTTGCATAAGAACTAGTGTTGATGGTCATAATGGTGATCTACAGACCCCTTCATCTCAAGTGGCAGAGGTGATTTTACAGATTCAGAGCCTTGCATCCCAACTAAAGAAAGGAAGCTTTCAAGGTTCCTGAGTGCCCTCAGAGAGCAGGGAGATATCTTTGAAAGCCATAACTGCAGGGTGAAAGGCATAGCACCCACTAGAAGATACAAAAGGCTGTGACAGTACCCCTAAGATAAGGGACCCCAGATTGCTAATTTACACACTTCAGGACTCTCTGGGTTCATAGAAGCTAAGGAGCTGGCTCAGTGGGTAAAGAGCCTGATACACACGCATGAGGTCTGAAGTTCAGATTCCCAGAAATTGTGTACATATGGGGTGCACATCTCAGCCTGCTTGTAATGCCAGCCTCAGGAGATGGAGACGGTAGCCCCAGAGCAAGTTGACCAGAGGGCTTATTAGCATATTAGCAAGCTCTTGGTTCGGTTGAGAGACCCTTCTGGAAGGGTGATCAGAGATGGTTCCCAGAATCAATGTGGGCCTCCACGGGTACACTCACACAGTCAGAGAGAGAGAGACAGAGACAGAGAGACAGACAGACAAATGGAAAGGTGGGGAATGTGGTTCTCCGTGCTTTTAGCCTCTCTCTTACCTCCTCCTTCAGTTCCCAAAGCAAGTGAAAGGAATAAAATAAGAGACCCAGGAGTTTGATTTTGTTTTAAATTGGTGTATAGTCATTGTATGTGGTCCTGGGTTTCTTGTGGAAATTTTCATATGCATATAAAATGCAGTTTGACCACATTCCCAACCCCCAACACTCCTTTTATTTCACACAGTATAAGAATCACCAGGTGCACCAATTTCCCTGCAGATGACATGATTTTACTCTCCTGTGTGACTGAATACAATTCTGCCGTCCGTCTACACCACATTTTCCTTATCTAGTCATCCACCGTCATCCATCTAGTTGATGGACCCCTGGATTCACTCTTTAGCTTGACTTTTGAGAATATTACTGCAATAAACATGAACCTGGAAGTACTCTGGTGTATGGAGTTGGGATACTTTAGGTAAATTCCCAGGAGAGGGAAAGCTGGGTCATATGGCCTATTTTTAGTTTTCTGTGGAACCTCCATGCTGATTTCTGTAATGTCTAGGATGTTCTCATTCAAGTCCTCAGCACAGAGCTGGCACTGGCAGGCCATGGGTGCTGCAGTGGGTAACTCCTCTCAGGTTCTGACTCTTGGAGCCCATGAATCTTGAAGTTTTACTTTTTTCACAGAAATACATAGAAGGGTCTAGATGTATAAACATGAGACATGGTTTCCTTTCTATTGCTAAGACAAACATCATGGCCAATCACAACTTTGGGGAAGGAAGGATTTATTTACCTTACACTTCCAGTTCATAGTTCATCATTGAGGGAAGTCAGGGAAGGAACCCAATCAGGAACTTGAAGCAGAAACCATTGAGGAACACTGCTTTCTGGCTCACTCAAAGGCTTATGCTTACCTAGCTTTTTTTATACATCCCTGGACAATTTTCCTAGGGAATGGTGCTGCCCAGAGTGGGCTTTGTCTTCCCACATTAATTAACAACTAAGGCAATCCCCCCACAGATTTACCCATATGCCATCTTTTATGGACAATTCCTTAATTGAGGCTTTCCTCTCAGATGATCTAGGCTGTGTCAAGCTGGCAGTTAAAGCTAACTGAGTCACCAGTTATTCCATCCATAAGCTTTCCGCTTCCAAATCACACTTCCAAATCTGAACTTCACAAAATGAACTCTGGACTTGTATGCCCACCTGCCTTCCTAACATTTCTGTCCAGATATTCTATCAGCTTACCAAACTAATGATCTAAAATGGACTTCTGGGTTTTTTCCCCTCAACAAGATGACCCACATTTCTTCCTCTGTAAATGAACTTCCCCTTTTTCAGGTCATACTGATCAGGTCATTAAGTCATATATATGTCCTTTCCTCTTTTACCTCCTGTTACTGATCAGCTATTCCTGGCAGCTCTCTGCATGGTGGCATCCACAATTCTGACCACACCCCTTCACCCAAAGCACTAGCACGCTCTTCCAGGTGGGCAATTTGAAAGAAAGGTTTGAAACTCAATGTGTAATCAGAGCTTTGGATGAAAAAGACTCCAATTCTCTCTGCTTCATGTTATTTCCTCTCAGAGATATCAAGTCTACACTTGTTGTTAGAAATGAAATTTGCACACTGCAAGAAAGGGCATGTCTGCACTGAGATTGCTCTAGGAGTTCTGGGAGAGAAAATAAATTGTATCTGCCTTTGTTCCAATAATGACTAAAGACAACATCTGAGACTGAAATTTGCATTTTGCTGTTACCAATGAACCCCAAAGCACTTTGGGAGGTAACCTGGAAAGCCTGAGGGACTGTCAGAAACAGCCAAGGACTAGATCTTAAATGTGTTTGTTTGGCACTGTCCCCTTCTCTTCGGGAAGAGATGAAGATGCTGTAGAAGAGTGTCAGAGATAAACCCACAGTGAAGGTGAGTATGTGACATTTACCACATGCCTTCTACACAACAGGAACTATTGTGGAGCTGTGCAGTCCAGTTCAAATCCAGAGTCTTAGCCTCTTGTGCTTCTCTGAGCCTCTGCCTATTCCTCTGTAGACATAGCCGATACTGTTGGCTTCACTTGGGTGCTTTTTGTTTTGTTTTGTTTCCCATAGCTTTGAGAATTAAAGCAATCAAACATGGGAGCAGCTAGAAAACTATTGCTGATGGGCCAGACAAGTATGCTACCTGTTTGAGTCAATCAAGTTAAGTTGGCGTGGTTGTGCCTGTTGGTTTCCTCCTTGCCTCGGTGCGACACTCACACTGGGGTTGGAGAGTTACAAAAGACACTGGATGGTTATCAAAGCCTAAAATATTCACTCTCTAGGCTTTAAAATGGAAACTCTGCCAACCTCTGATGTCTAATAGGACCTGCTGCCCACAAAAGGCTCGTCTTCTGAGCGGGGAATTGAAGGATGAATAGTTTATCTTTGGGCTTAGATGTTGTTTGTCCATGACGCTCCTGTTTTGTTTTTCAATTGGGTTTTTTTTGTTTGTTTGTTTTGGCTTTATCCGTGAAAGGTATCAGAGTAGACCATTCAAAGGAATGCAATGGAAGAAAGCACTGGGTAGTACTCTGCCAATCAAAATAGCAGCTCCATGCTCCTCGATGCAAAGAACATGAAGCACATAGACCGCAACACCGATGCCTTCACAAGGCTCCTAAACACCGTGTTCACATATAATTCCTTAGTCACACATGAAACCAAACTCAAACATATCCATCCTCACTCGCTCATAGTCTCCACAAGAAAGATCTGCCTTTGAAGTAGATCCTGGTAGCCCCATAAGTGCTAAGCCTGGGTGATTACCGCTTGCAATCCTTCTGTCCAAATTCATATCATTGAAGCCTCATTCCCAGGATAGTGGTATTTGGTGGGACCCTTGGGAGTGATTGGGTCATGAGGTCAAAACCATTGTAGACAGGATTAGGACTTTATAAAGGGCACCGCTGAAAGTTTCCTGGTCCATTCTGCTATGTGAAAACATAGAGAAAGATGTCTGCCTATGAGCCAGAAGCAGACCCTCAACAGATGCCAAGTACTCTGGCACCTTGACCTGGGATTTCCCAGCTATTGGGGTGAAATATGGATTCTGTTGACTCTAAAATACTCAGGTAATCAGATTCTGGAATAGAGTCCAAAAGAAGCTCACCACTGCTAAGTATTAAAAAAGAAAAGGCTGGGCCTGAGGAGCTGGCCCAGTGGTTAAGAGCACTTGCTGCAGCTCAGGATAGCATGTTACACTAGCTTCAGGGGAGCTGGTGCCTTCTTCTGGCCTCTGTGGGTACTACAGGTACACATAATAGGTCTCTCTCTCTCTCTCTCTCTCTCTCTCTCTCTCTCTCTCTTTCTCTCTCTCTCTCACACACACACACACACACACACACACATACACACACACACAAATACAAAGTTTAAAAAACTTTTAAAAGAAAATGTTGACCTGCCATTGAGGATGAGTCATAGTTAACCTGGGGGTACAATCTAGAGCGAGTGCATAAGGGATAATATTTACTGAGGCCTCTAAAAACCAACCCTTAAATGTTGACATCTATAAACCATCCCTGTGTTGCATATTTTTGTTGGTTCAACAGTCTTGAGAAATAGGCCAATATCAAGGCAGACCAACAATTGCAAAAGAAGCTGGAGTCAAGGGCACAGAGAGGAAGGCAGCATTACAATGTATCGCAGTCCCACCGGAGAATGGGGCAGGTCAGGAACAAACGGGCTAAGCAGATTAGCTATGCCCCATTCCGTGCTCATCTACCTCACAGGCTCCCTAGCTTAACAGAAAACAAAAACTTGTTTGATTCCATGGCAAACAGCAAAGAAATCAAACCGTGGGAAGCGTAGACAATCTCAATGAAGTGAGATTTTTAAAAGGGGGGTTAAAACCCCAAGGATGCAAAAATCCCACCAGACCCGAAATAAATGTAAATAATGAGAAACTCGCCCGGCTCAGATGTCACCCATGTAATTATGTCTGTCCCGGTGTCTTAGTATTACTAATGCAGCTTTTTTGTATAGATGCTAAATCTCATCAGAAATTTAATAAGAGCAAATAATGAGAGATTCAGTCTGTTTAGTTATCGTCTGTGTAATTATGTCTGTCTCAGAATCTTACTTTCACCAGACCTTTTTTTTTTTTTTTTTTTTTTTGGCGTAGTGTTCAAATTTTAATTGCATGAGAAATGATGCGTCTCAAATCAGTCAACAACGTAATCACAGGCTCCCCTCAATTGCTTAGGTTCTCTCCTGGATTAATTAATTCATGTAAATAGAAATTCCCCAGAGATTGGTCTCAGATTTCCGAAAGCAACAGCACCCCCACCCAGACAGAGCTTGGTTATCTTAATTGCGTCTTCAAGAGGGGTTTGGACAGGAGGCAGTGTGTGTCTCCTTAAGGAGTCTATAGTAGCTTTTGTTATTCACTACACTATTTAAAAAAAAATACAAGTTTTTCTCTGGGGCTGACCACTGTGCTTTTCATTCTGTCTCTATTCACTTTTCTAGGTCAAGGCTGGCTCTGTATGATGGATTTTTGGCCCCATGAGAAGATGTGACTTCATTTCTCAAGGAAATGGTTTCCAGGGACACAGACACAAATCACTGGGTGAACAAGCACCGTGCACAAGGTCCAGCTGTCCTCCGGGTGGGTGCCCTGGGTGCCAGGCAGAACCCTGGCAGACTCGCTGGGAGGCTCTGCTCTGCTCTCTTTCTTCCTGCCACACACTCTTACTGCACAGCTTAAGACCTTCTTCATCTGCATTCTTTCCATGGTGACAATTCTTCCAAATACTCAAAATTGAGAGATGTGTTTTCTGACTTTTTAACGGAACCCAATGAGTCCTTCCTCAGCACTCTTGTGATTAGGAAGTTATCTTTCCCCTGTGTTTTATTTTTAGCATATATTTGCTTTTATTTCTTTTTCCTTATTTTTTATTCTTTGAGATTATTATATAATTGCATCAATTCCTCCTTCCCTTTTCTCTCTCCAAACCCTCTCAAACCTCCCTTGCTCTCTTTCAAATTTATGGCCTCCTTTTCATTGTTGTTACATGCATGTGTATACATGTGTGTGTGTGTACGTGTGTGTGTGCTTAGGAATTCATATATTTATATATATTATATATATATGTATCTATACATATGTGTGTGTGTATATATATGTATATGTGTGTATGTGTGTATATATGTGTGTATATATATACATACATATATATGTATATATATATATATATATATACACACACACACACAAAGTATTTAGTCTGTATGATGTTACTTGTGTCTATATTTACAGCTATGGCATCTATGAACCACAATAATGACCACCAGAATGATTCCTAGCCATACTCTAAACATCTGTGGGCATAGATAAGTGTAGTCTTCACCCATCAGCAAGGAAACACCTCTCTGTAACAGACAGGAGCCGTTACAGAAGACCTCAACCAATCAAAGTGCAGAGTTGTGGAGCCCATTCCCAATGGATACATCTACAGAACACTCCAGCCCCTAAGGCTCAGAGAAGACTGGGAAAGAGGGTGTGGGAAGAGTGGAAGACCCAGAAAATTATTTTCTGGTGATTGTGTCTCTTAGGAATGTCAGAATTTATACTCACAAAATCTTACCAACACAACTGCCTAAACATGAGTTGAGCAAGGCCAATAAACAATTCTATTTATTTTTAATTTTTATTGCATATATTCATTCTACACAGTACCAATCCTCAATGGCATTTTGTATGAGCATATATTGAACAATGAGCATATTTGCCCCCAAATCCTGAACCTCCCTTTCCTTCACCTCCCTCCCATTAGTCTTTGTTCCCCTAGACAATGTATGTATATATATAATTTTATAAATCAACTGTAAAATTCAGGGATCATCTATAAAGAAAAATATACACTCTCTGTCTGAGACTGGTTTGACTCCATTAATATAAGCATCTCTGGTCATTTACACTTTTCTGCTAATGACACAATTTCATTCTCCTTTTATTTATTTTATGTTATGTATATGAATGTTTTGAGTGCACACACACGCATACACGCACACGTGTATGTATGTGTATATGTGCGTGGTATGGTGTGTCTGTGTGTGTGTGTGTGTGTGTGTGTGTGTGTGTGTGTGTATACCATGTGCATGCAGTGCCTGATGAGGCCAGAAGAGGGCATTGGATCCCTAGGATTGGAGTTACAGATTGTTGTGGGCTGCTGTGTGGATTCTTGAAGCCCTTGGGTACATACGCAGAAATATTATAATTCTGATTTATCTAAACTAAATGATCAGAAAGGGGACATTCCATTTACTTCAACTCTTACAGCATTTCAAAAATAATAATTGAGACATTTCACATGTTATATTAAAACTCTAGTCCACCCAGAAGGGACAGAATTCAGACACTGTGGCCCGTATGGTGCTGAGCAGAGGACATTCTCAGCAATGTACATGTTTTCATCCTGTGAGCCTGTGTCCTCCCCTTACTTGACAACCCACCCAAGGAAAACCAATCAGAAGGAAATTCATTTTTAACGTGAGTTTTATAAGATTAGCCAAAAAAAGAGAGAGAAGGGATACAAAAGGAAAAGTGTGCTTTTGACAATCCACATGAGTCCAGCAAGGAAAAAAAAAATTTATTTCATTTTCTGTGTATGGATGTTTGGCCTGAGTGTATGTCTGTGCACACCCTACATGCCTGGTACCCCAAGAGGCCAGAAGAGGGTATCAGATACTTGCAAGTGGATTTACAGACTTTTTTCAGCCACCACATGGGTGCTAGGAACTGCACCAAGATCCTCGGTGCTCTTAGAACCACCGAGTCATCTCTCCAGTCCCCAAGTAACTATTTAGGAAAGAGCAACAAAGATTGTCCTGTCTTCTGGCATGCCAGTATGGTACTCCTCCCCTCCGGAGGATGAAGCCCTCACCAGACAGTAGAGCCTGACAATGCCTTCACCTTAAACTTCCCATCGTCCAGAACTATGAGAAAATAAATCTGTCTTCTTTGTAAATTACTCAACTTGGTGTATTCTGAGCACCACAGATTGGACCAAGACCATCTCTCAATGGGATTGCTGTGTTGCTAAAATAACTAAACAGGGAGACACCCTGCCTCTGTGTGTTCAGCAAGAGAGATGCTCAGAAGCAGGGCAGGTCACACGCACAAGCAACACGTATAACAGATGCTGAACAGAGATCCCCGCCTACTAGGGATCTACTTACTTGATCAGCTTCTCCTTCTGTAATAAAACTTTAAGTAGAAACAGAAGGAATCCAAGAAGCATTTTGCTCTGGCCTCTCAGGAAGAGCTGGTTTCCCTGCAGAAGGAAAATGGGAGAGTTCCCGACTGCTGTGAAATTCTTGTTGATTTACTCCTTCATCCATTCATGCCTGCATGTATGGAAGGTTCGTTAAGTATCTATTTGTTTCCAACTGTGAAACTCAAATACACACACACACACACACACACACACACACACACACACATATGATCTAGAGAGGAGGGAAAGACAAAAAGAGAATAAATCACCTGATGTTAACATCAGGCCTCAAACAGGGTTCACCATGAAACAGAAGGGTCTGGAAGCTGAGAAGGGCTGCACTGGGGCAGTCAGCTTCCCTGATCTCTTCAACAGTGTCCAGAAGACATGTGCTCATGGGGAGACAGCACTGACAAAACAATTCTGTTCTCCCACCAAAGCTAATGACTGGTTCTGCCTGATAAACACCCTGATGCAGTTAAGTTCTGCTTTCAAGTGAGTTCAAGTCCACAAACTCCAGGCGTGACCTCCGCAACGGAGAGAAGGAATGCTAGCCAACCTTGCAAAGCTCAACTTGCTGAACCTCAGAAGTCCTGAGATTGCTCCGTATTGGCACAGAACGGGCATCTAGCCCAGTTGTTAACATCTGCAAAATGAATGGATTTAAGCAGGAAGGACAAGCACCCGACAGCCAGCCCTAGGCTGGTTTTTCACAACAAAATGCACGCTTTGTGCTTGACTCTTGAATCGTTCCTATTTTGTTTTCCTTTTCCGTCCTTAGCTCTGTGTCGCAAAAGACAATCACAGCAACAGTACTTTAAATATATTCTTGTCTGAACGTCTCTGCGACAGATGCTCATGAGGATAACTTTGGTCACCTGAAGTCTAATTAGGTCATTAGTGAATGAGAGGCTCACGCAGCCAGCCAGCAGTGCCTCGCTGGGACGGAGCCATTCTAAAACCTTTCAAGCTGAGCTCTAATGATGAGCTAAAAGAAACACACATCACCAAGAACACTGAGAAGCGAAGTTTCACAAATGTGCAAGAGCTCATTTATTTCCCTATTAAGACTTGCAGGCAACCCCCTGGCCTCAAAATTCCAGCACTTTCTTTTTCTGTCTTGAGGAGGAGGGGAAGGGGATAGTCCCGAGGGAGGCATTGTCTAAATTCAGCTAATTGCTGCTTCCCCCAGGTCTTCCTGTGGTTCTTTGTTGCTGACTTTACTGCCACTGTCTTAGCACCTGCCACTATCTCCACCCCATTGGTTAGAAGCTGCCTCTGTGAAACCATTTGGTTTCAAACTGGTGGCAGAATACATAATGCAAACTGGTCCCCAGTGAAAATTGGCCTTAACGTCTGTCCTTCCCCTATGAGACGTAGGGAGCTGTGCAGTGGTCAGCCACTGATTTTTGTTAAAACTAAGCTTGCTTTGGGCCAAGGAGGAAACACCCTGCCCAAGGAGGTCCACCTTATTGCTGTTTTGAGGAGTCTTCCCCTGGGAAGAAATAAACAATGTCTACTCCCTCCTCATAAGATCTCAGTGACAAACCAAAGCATGAGATCATTGAGCTTACCTACAGAGTATGAACGAGGGGTTACCAGTGGGAGTGTCAGCCACCCCACACTAGAAAGATTCACCTAGCGTGGATGACAGCACCCCCTCTGTTAACCTCCCCCACCCTGTATGCCCCAGCACCTACCTACATGGAGGTGCCTAGACCAAGTGCAGTTGGAGTAGAATTGCATACAAAATTCTGGAAGTATTGGCTGGGATAGCAGATAAGGGAATGCCACGCCCTTCTTCTATGAGGGAATGTGAACAGTCAACAAGCCAACAAGAGGCAACAGCTGGTCGGATGAAGACAGTGACTGTTTTGTTCAGAGGACCTCATTCTACAACTTTTGAGATAGATAGATAGATAGATAGATAGATAGATAGATAGATAGATGATAGATAGGTGGATGGATATATGGATAGATAGATGATTGATTGATACATAGACAGATTGATTGATCGATTGATAGATTGACTGATTGATAGATGATAGATGATATAGCTAGAAGATAGATTAGATAGATAGATAGATAGATAGATAGATAGATAGATAGATAGATAGATATTCTTTAAATCTGTGTACTGAGGCATAACTCACTTTCTGCTGCTGGGCCTGGTGTGATGCAATAAGACAGACGTCTTGAAGAACTTAGAATCTTCCAGGCTGCTCCTTGCCTTGGGCAGGGAAGAGTCCCTGAAAATAGAAGACAACTGTGAAGAGCCACAGGGCTGTGCAAGTCCAGGAAACACCATTCAGGAAACCTCTACAGTGACTCGGCCAGCATGAGAAGACAATGATGGAGGCACCTGCTCTCGAGTGTTTGGAAAGCAAGCATCTGTAAAGGGTGAGGGGGCACGCCTGCACCGCTCTGGCCTCTCAGAGGAACCAGGATCTGGTGCTCCACCTTGAGAAAAAGCCAGGAACACTCCCCAGTCTCATCTGTCTTCTGCTTGGCCCCTTGATTTCAACAAGGTTAGACAGAAAGGATGCCTCCAGCCACCTTCTCTCAAATTAGCCCCTGGACTTGGCCCGATTCAGCAGACAGGTGCAGAGACCATTGGTATATAGCCGTGTCCATGGAGTGCACTCTGTTTGGTGAGCCTTAACCAGATACCCCAAGGACAACACAGCCACCCTTGGTGAAAATTTCAAATCATACAGGCTAGTGTCTCCTTGGTGGCATGGAAGGGTTCTCTCCCTTCACATCGCCATCCGTATTTGTGCTGTAGAAGGCTACACCCTAGGTTCTTGTGTCCTAAGCAAGTCCTAGGAATCTTGAACTTGATTGTGTTGGTAAAGAGCATGCAGAGCTGTCTTAGAATCTCCTAGTGGAAATGGGTACAGATATCACCCCGGCTGCTGTTAGTGGCTGGAGCCCCCGGATATGAATTTTTTTAGGGTACCAGCCCAGTTTCTATCTAGCTCCCAGGTAAAGATGCTGTGGAGGCAGATGCTGAGGCTGATCCTACTCCTCATTCCCAGCCTCATCAAGTTCCATCCATACTGAGCAACACCCTCAGTCTTGAACGCAAGAGCTCCCAAGAGTCACAGTGGAGAAGACAAGGCAGAGTCCATGAAAGTAGGATCACATATCAGTGCAATCTTAATTGAGGACTTCGCTCCATCAGATTAGCCTACACCCATGTCTGTGGGGCATGTTCTTGATTATTAACTGATGTAGGAGGGCCCAAGCCACTGTGTGCAGTGCCACCCTCAGACCTTCTAATTATGGGTTGTATAAGAAAACACACTGAGCAAGCCACGGAGAGCAAGACAGTAAGCAGTATCCCTCCATAGTCCTTGCTTTAGTTCCTGCCTCCAGGTTCCTACCCTAGTTCCACTCAATGATGGCCTGTGGCCTGTATGCCAAAGAAACTCTTTCCACCCCATACTGGTTTGAGTCAGTGTTTTTCCACAGCCACAAAAAGCAAATAATCTGCCTCTGTTGATGGATTGTCTTCTAGCCAGGCTCTATCTCCTAAATGCCCCCACACAGCCTCCTGGGGGCTCCACACAGTCTCCTTGAAGCAGCTTCCTTTACTGAGGAATATGCATTCAACACATAAGCCAGAGATACATTTCTAATTCAAACCATAGCAGTATCTTCAGATCAAAAGCAAAGTCTTTTTCTCCACGTGGCATTCTGACTCTGCTCATTTCCGTGGCTCACTTTCCAATAAGTGACAGTTAAACAACAAAAGCCCAATGCTATTAAGCTTTAAATACATATTCAGCATTGTTCTAAAGGTTTCCCACTTGATTTCTCATTTAACCCTCTTCTATCTGGTGACACAGATGTTATTATTATTCATATTTTCCAGATGAAGAAAGTCATTCGAAATGTCTATAAACAGAACAGATGATGCTGCTGTAAAGGGGAGGGAACCCTGCACCGGGGCTTGTATTAATTACTTTTCTGCTGCTGTGATAAAACCCACAACCAGAAGCAAGTTAGGGACGGCTTTACTTGGACTTACAGCTCTCCTGAAAGAGAAGAGTCCATCAAGGCATGGGCGGGGGGGGGGATGGGGGGTAGTGGCAGCGAGCTGCTGGCATAGAGGTAGGAGCAGGAAGCTGAGGGCTCACATCCTAAACCATAAGCATGAAGAACAGAGAGGAAACTGGACGTGGAGTGAGATTATGGGCTCTCAAAGCCTACCCCCATCAAAATGGTGTAATTCCTCCAGCAAGGCCACACCTCCTATATCCTCCCAAACAGCATCACCAACTGGGAATCTAGTGATTCAAACGCCCTAGACTCTCAGACTGGGGGGAGGGGGGATTCTCATTCAAATCACTGCAGAACTGTAACACTTTATAAACGTATTATTGGATTTATTTTCTGAATATCAATGGATATTTTTAACATGATTGCTGAAATATGCAGAAGTATCAGCCAAAATGTTCCACATTACCACACACATTCTGCCTTCAAACCTAATAAATTTCTTTACCCATATGAATTACTTTCAGGAAAAAAATGATAAAGACCGCGGATGTTATTGACGTACACTACTAAAAGCAGAATATGCCCGACCACAGGACACAAGGACAATGGTGCCCTGACTTTCAGGTATGCATACCGAGAATTTTACATGCTATTTATTCCTCCGGAAGATCTCCATTACCCAAGGATTTCCTTGTCTGATCCCTTCAACCCACCAAGCTCCCTAAGATGGAAATGTCAGTGCAGGAAATATCCATTCTAATCTGACCACTAATAAATTAGTCCCAGGAGAAAGAGTTGCTTAAAGGTCTTTGATGTCTTCATAGGGCAGGTTCCATCTAGCTGTCAGCCGCAAGCAGGGCCCATCGATTGAAGTAGGCCTTGTACATCATGTGGGATCTCATGAGGTCAGTAAAGGGATTATCAGAAAACCCCTGAGAAACTATTTCAGGGAGAGCCAGCAGGATTCTGTCCATTATGCAACCAGCCTACATGGACAGCTAGCCAAGCGGAGAACAAAGAGGTTAACAAAGGTGACTGGTGGACACAGCATCTTCATTGAAATGTCAGGACATACTGTCCCATCCCCCACCCCCACCCCCACCCTCCCTCATCATGACCCCCAACCCCATTCTGGCTCTGCATAACGTGAGAGACCAAAGCACATCAGGGAGTTTCAGTATGGGTAGATCTAGGCTGCCGTTCAGTGTTGCTGGAGAAAGGACACTCCTTTCCCCGTATATGCTGTCCTCATTTCATTGCTCATTGACTCTGTGCATCCTGCTCTTTTTTTTATGAAAACAATTGCTTCTCTCTTTCTTCTCAAATTTTCCTCCCTCACCCTTAAACACCCAGTCCTAGTCCTAGTCCCAGAGGGAAGGCTTCTCTATACCCACAGAGTTTGGAACTATCTCTTTCATGCCCCACCCATGCTTAATAGCAAATTGCAATTAGATAACTGCTGATTTGGTTGTTGGTTTCATGCTCACTTTCCTCCAAAGCTATGTCTTCTGTAGCACTCAGAACCATACTGGCCCAGATTGTTGCTATGTGCCTCCGTATTCCTCCCGTGGGCTTAATGAGCAGTAGAAAGTGGTCAGCCTGGCCTGAAGGATGGTGTATACTAGCCAAAACTGAATCTGTCCTAACTCTTCAATGCCATGTGTTGTTTAAGCTCATGGCAAAGGTGGCTCTAGAAGTGGGGTTTCCCTTCATCCCTATTTGTCCCGACGGTATCCTCCAAGGCCACTTGTTTAGGGGTAGATTGGCCCCCCAACTCTGTAACAGGGGAGGGAAGAGGACAGCAAAACAGGCCAACAGTAAAATGGTTGTGCCCTTGAGAACAGTTAGAAGTTGAACCATTTCCAACAGAGGTCACTGGTATTGACCCCATGATGAGACGGTATGTACAGTGGGAAAAAAGCAACTGGAAGTTCAGCCATGGGTAGCTCAGCAATGGAGAGAAAGCTCAATGGAAAACTCCAGCTTCCCCAGTCAGTTTCTGCTGGATGTTGTGAGCCCCCTCCCCAAACCTCTGATTTGAGGATGTCCTCTCTGTCCATTGCTATATGTTCTTTCATTTGGAAGTCTCTCAGAGAGGATATCTGCTCTGCCTGGGACTCTCTATTGGGGAATCAAACTAGCTATCTTAAACAGGCTTCCTTGGTTTGTTTCTGCTGAATGTTTTGAAGATCTGATCTGATGATTGTTTTATGCCCCCATTTATTATATAATAAACTCACTCATTCATACCCCAAAATGTGCCTATCCTAGACCATTCTCCATTTAGGACAGCCAGATATATAGATGCTCCTTTTCCAGGTACTTGGTGTGAGGTCCTCGGATTGCTTCACTTTCCTTATAAACATGAGGACATCATAAGTGTCACCCCGTTCTGCACCATTTCTACTTGGATACGGCCACAGTTCTGAGGACAGCAGGTGCCCAGAGATGCTTGAGAAGACTTGAGTCAGTCTCAGTGACTTCAGATCTTTTTTTTTTTAAAACTGGTGCCAGCAGATGCTTCTCTGGTTATTTTGCTGAGTTAAATGACTTACTATTCCTTTAAAGGTGATGGAGTTTCCTGTGCTTTCTAGCCACAGCATTTTAACATATTAGCAATGCGTGTTGGGTAGAGATATCCCAGTACTCTGAGTCCCCATTTCTTCATCTGTGAAATTGGAAAACAATCAGGCATTACTCACATATCCCAGGACACCAAAGTGGATGCTAAGGCAATTCACACTCTAGAATCTGTTAGTTTGAAGAGGGAAGAGGAGGATGAAGAGGAGGAGGAGGAAGAGGAGGAGGAGGAGGAGGAGGAGGAAGAGGAGGAGGAGGAAGAGGAGGAGGAGGAGGAGGAGGAGGAGGAGGAGGGGAGATTAAAATACAGTATTACAAAAGGCACGATAGTTTGTGTGCTGGTCTCATTGGAACCGAACCTGTCACCCTCTTGCACCCCATTGGCATCTTTCAATAGTTCTGCAACAAGTAAAACCTGATGAGATGCCATAGGGTGTGATCCAGGCTCTAAGCAGAGTACAGGCGACCGCCAGCTGTTCCGGCCCTGACATTAATTATGTATCTCGCTGAGTCCTGAGCTTTTGATTTCAATGTCAATTCATTTTCTTTAGAATATTCCATTGTGAAGCAAAGTACGTTTCTTTATTCTATGAGAACATATAATTAGCTCCCAAAATATCCTTTACCCATATACAGAGCTTTTTATAGTCTTTGGGGACATCAGTGGTGAAACATACCTTGGCACCGGGTTGTAAAAGTTGCTAATACAGCAGAGCATATCTGTCAGCTTTCTACTGAAACTTATTCCCACTTCTCAGGCTTGGAGCAACTGCTCCATTTCAAGGTAAGTCCAGCCTCTGGTTGACAGATTCAATGGCTATCCCAAAGTCAAGCTCTTCTAGACATCAAGAACACTCTGGGTGTTTAAGATCATGCACATGCACACACACAAAGCAGCCTTTGTTTAATGTTATAACACTAACTGCAATCAAGTTTCTGACATGATGCCCATAATATGTAAAATTCACATACGGATGACAGATACGTAAAACCTCACCTCTACATTGTGCTCTGAAGTTCTTATTGTCAGCAAATGCTGACCAGGGGTTGCACCAACCTGCTCAGTAGAGGCAGGTAAGCACAGGAGGAGAGGTTACCAACCTGGAAACGCAGTGACAGCCACACATGCTACATAAATAAGAATGTAGAACTCACTGATTTAGGAGATGCTAGCAAAGATCCCATGGGATTGTCAGGATAAACAGAAAAGGAGGGTGTATGCCTGGTAGTGCGAGGGACTACAGAAGGTCCATGGTGCCAGGACACAGGAGCAAGGGGAGGTTACTACCAGAAGTCAGTATGGTAAGAGTGGTTTAGAGACACTGAAAATTTGTGAATGCTGGCCTGAAGTTTTCTTGGTATTCCACCATGACTTCTGAACTCACGATCAAGTCTCCCTCAGATGTGCAGAGAGGAATGCAATGCCTTTCTTATGCCTTTATTCCAGGGATGGCTTTGCTGGATCTTAAGATAGGATCTCTTTCTTGTTTACTGAGAAATAAACCACAGCTGTTTTTTTAAAAATGGCTGTAGTAATTCATTTTCCAACCTACATGGCGTAGACGGTGAAGACATGATATAAGTTCCCTTTTGGCATCTCCACCAATACATGATGACTTTCTTCTTTTTGTTAACAGAAACAAGAAGTCCAGGAGCTGACAGATGTTCACTGGGCTTGTTACATCTTTCCACAAGCTATTCATGATACACTAGATAAACATATCCGATTAGGAT
Organism: Cricetomys ansorgei; assembly: GCA_026225945.1. Taxonomy (NCBI): domain Eukaryota; kingdom Metazoa; phylum Chordata; class Mammalia; order Rodentia; family Nesomyidae; genus Cricetomys; species Cricetomys ansorgei. The sequence continues at coordinate 8,523,297 of JAMJFZ010001012.1, forward strand.
TCACCATCTAAATCTTTAAGGCTAAGAGTCTCATCTACTCCCTACAAAAGGAGCTAGTCAGATAATTAAACCTTTATGGTTAAAATAATGTTGGCTACTAAGCATTTCTAGTTAACTCAGTGTTTTTTTGTTTTTTTTTTTGGTTTTTCTCTTTCAGACAGGTGGCTCCTGACACTGATGCTGATATCCCACGCCAAGGACAGATGACAAGCTCCTTCAGAGCATAAACACTCAATCGAAGTTGCAATGCCTACTTAAGGGGGAAGCTCTTATACATGTTTGTTTGTTAGCTGATTGGAAAAAAAAATATTTTTCATACAGTATATTGTGATCATGCTTTTCCCTCTACCAACTCTTCCCAGAGCCCCTCCAATCCAATTCCAAGCCCTTTCTCTCCCTTTTTAAAACACAATCAGAAAAAAAAAAGAAAGAAAGAAAAAAAAAGAAAGAAAGAAAGAAAGAAAGAAAGAAAGAAAGAAAGAAAGGCTCACACATAAAAATATCACAAAAAGGAAACCAAAATATAAAAGCAAAAGTCCAATAAGAGGGGAAAAAAAATGTCCAAACAAAGCAGAATAAGACAAAAAGTCTACAAAATTACTATTGAGTTTGTTTTGTGTTGGTTAATACACTCAATGAAACTCCATTGGAGAAAATCAAGTTTTTCCTTTGCCAAAAGGTCTGATAGCTTCTTAGTTCGGAGTGGGAGCCCATGTCCACTCCAGCCCCTCAGTGCTAGCTCCTGTCTGACTTGAATTTGTGCAACCAGAAGAGAGAGGCAATCGCCAACCCAGCTACAACCCCTGCGACTGATACGTTTAATAATAGAAAATGAGTGTCCTTCCATGTTGAGGACAGAAATCCCTGCTCAGAACCCTGAGGTCTGTGGAAAAGTTTTAGCACAGTATTTCTAATTTAACTCAATTCATCTAATATTTAATGAGGTCTAACAAGCTGCCAGTCCTGTGCAGGGGAGGCAGGGGACAGCCATTTGGCAACTGTCTTGAGAAGCCTCATAATCAAAGTGACAGATACTGCTTTGAAATAAAAGTGTGAAGATAGAGAAGATGAGACACAAATAGTTATCTGCAAGAGCTCTGGAATTTGGGTTCAGAGAACACGTGATCTTATGTAATTAAAATAGCCCGGTTTCATAATTATGGGCCACAAATTATAACAAGACAGGGCATGCGCTCATCTTGCTTATTCTCATTAAGTTAGCTCTGAAGTCTTCTGTCTAAATGACAGTGAGCCTCAGTGAACCCCAAACACTGCATAAATAGGTTTTTAATGGAATTAATCGAACTAAAGGATGTACTTCATTTACAGAAAAAGTCTGAGGGATGTGTGCCTAAGCCAGCCCCTTCCTGAGTGGGTAAAAAGGCTGCAGAGATACACTGGAGTCTTTCCTAGCTCAGTCCTGTCCGAGGTCTGTGGAGGGGCTGAGCCTGCAATGCATCACTAAGCAATTCAGGCTTCAAAAAGTGGAAGGGATGATTCAACCAGATACCTGTAAATGAGGAAAAATGAAAGATCCATTTGGCAGACAACTACTTTAAAAACAGTGAAATCTTCTAAAATGGCTGTCACGTCCACTAACTCCTCCTGTACTGTTAGGTCTCAAGCACAAGTGTGAACTCAATGGCAGGTCACATAGGAAGCTGGTCAGCTCTCTCAGATCCTCAGAAAGTAAACGTGTGGGCACACCCAGTCCCACACTCTCACCCTACTCCAAGATTCTGGAATTCAGAGTCCCTTCTGCTTTATACAAGGTTGGGACTCTACCAGCCCTTCTAAACAAGGAAAATTCTGACTTCCACTTTAGGTCTCTCTCAGATTGTAGGTTGCTCCTGTAGTTTTCCCAAATCAGTAAGCAGTATTCCCCATGATTCCTGCCTCTGCACCTGCTTGAGTTCCCGCCCATGATCGACTGTGATCTAGATGTGGAAGCCAAATAAACCCTTTCTCCTCCAAACTGCTTGCAAGCATGGTGTCTACCACAGCAACAGACAGCAAACTGGAACGGGTGGGCCAGTTTGGTCCCTGAGGCTGGGTCTTTCTCTAAACATCTCCATTCTATCTCCTACCAAGGACCTCCTTGCCTACATTCTATAAACTCTCCTACCACCTGAGCCCTGTTAATCATCCTGGGAAGATAGTTTGTAATCCCAGCCCTGGGATGGGGGATAGGGGGGACCCCGTAGCAGTCCAAGAGCTTGCTCACCACCCAGTCAAAATTCAGTGATCTCCAGGTAATGAGAGATCTTGTGTCAAAGGAAATGGATGACATTCCTGAAAATAATTCCTGGACCTGTACATGCACGTACATACAGTAGTAACACATATACAGAATAGGAAAAGAAAGAGGAGAGAGAGCCCAAGAGTGAGACCAAGGATGTCCTCTAGATCTAGGCATGGCCTCAGTGATCACGAACAAACAAGAACCTGAGCCTAGAAGCGGGCTCTCCCCAAGAAACTCTAGAAAGGAACACAGCCATGCTGACGTCTGGATTATAGCCTGGATTACATAAATTCACAGTGGTCATAAAACTGTGAGGCCATAAATGTGTGTTTCCGGGCTCTCTGTTTATGGTAATCTATTATGACAGGGATAAAAAAGTAATTCCCATTAGACAGAAAATAACATGTTGCCCAAATGACAGCCCTTGTCAGTCTTAAGGGCGCCTGATGAGTGGATTAACTCACAGCTGTGATGAGCCCCCAGGGATGACAGCAGATGTCTTCATCAATCAGAAACAACTTGATGGACCAGAGCATTAGAAACAGACAGGGCCTTCACTTCCGCATCATCTTAGAGCACGGCAGCACATGTGACTGTCCACCCCCTCTGAGACCTAGCTGGGCACAAGTGTATGTCTAGGCAGCCATTAAATGGAACGAAACCAACGGACAAACTTGGGAAGGAGCCTTCTGCCTCTCCTGAGAGTATATATGGCCTGGGGCAGAGGGAAGGCTAGGGTGGACCTCTAAGGAATGAGGAAGAGCTTGAAGATCCAGCACAATGCCACCAAACACCGAGTACCCCTGCCTCCACTTAGAGAAACCCCTCATTATTTTTGCCCTAAAGAGCTGCCTTGAGTCAAGTCAGTCCACGTGGTGTAAGAGAAGATCATGCCTTGCCAGGCAATCAGAATAACTCCATGATCCATCCATCCATCTAGGAATCGGCTATACTCTAAGAAGGCTCTGTACGTAACCAGTGGGGCATTACTCTAACAGGAGACACAAGGGTTGGATCCTGAGGGATTCTCTGCCTACAGAACCCACTGCAGCTCCTTTTCTGGACACAGACACGCTGAGAAACATCTGCACTAAGTCTGTCTCTTTCACTGGAGCGTCTTTGTGACCTGTGTCAGCTATCCCTTTAAGAGCATCCTCCTGCATCAGGCCTGGCCTTCTAGGCTTTTCCACTATGAGCAGAAGAATGAGAGACATTTAAAGAATCATTAAGTTTTCTACAAGCCAGTTTCAAAGCAATGCACCCACCCTCTTACCCACCTCAGTACAGACTCCTCTGAAGGCTGTCTCCCTGTACTCAAAATTCAATAAGACAAAAAATTATGCGTAGTAGCCCTGATAGTATTTGCACCTTTATTTTTCATAACCAAGACTTTGTAAATATCTACTACCTGATCCTTCTTGAGCATTTTTGCATAAATTACACAATGATGCAGACAATATAGCTTGTGCACTCATCATCTGTGTGGGTAGATTTAACTGTGACCATTCCGTGAATGTGTAGCTTCTTAAAACGTTTGAGCGAGTAATATCATTTTACTTGAAATTTCTATTTTCTATAAGCATAATATGCAGGTGTTATCAAATAGTGTAAAACACGTTTGAAAAGACTGCAGTGTGTTCTGTAGAAATCTTCCCGGGGTGTTCTGTGTAACTCTTTGTTACCTAGAAAATATGACATCTCATACTTTCTCTAGGAGGTATATACAGTGTGGGGAGCCCCCCTGACCTTGAGCTCAAATTCTGCTGTGTGCCTTCGGCTAAATGTCTCTGTCTCATTTGGGACAGCTGCTGAGCAAGGCTAAGTCGTAAAAAAGACAAGCCCAGAGACAGCTGTTTCAGGGAAGTCAAAGATTACTTAAAGAGACCTTCCTTCTTAGTCTCACAAGGCAAGATGACTGTTTTGTGGTTAATTAACCTTGATTGACTGTAACCACGTGACTGTATCTATGCCTTCTACCTTGTGATCATTTACGGCCTGCTTATATACACACCTGGTTTGCCCCTTGTGATCATTGCCTTGGAAACTGCTCGTAGACCTCTGGTGAGGAAGGGTATAAGAAACTGAGAATAAACCATAAGGGCAGTTCGGCCCCTGTGAACTCAAGAATACAGGAGGGCAATAGTGGTTATGCATTGGCTTTTGGAGGGACATTAAACATTAAAACACACAATCCAAGTCAGTGAGATGAAAGTATTTGCCACCAAGCCTGACAACATGAGTTCAATTCCCAGAATGTACATGGTGGAAAGAGAAAACTTAGTCCCTTTGGTTGTCCTCTGACTTCCACAAGTGCACTATGACAGACAGACAGACAGACAGACACACACACACACACACACACACACACACACGCATGCATGTATGAACACAAAATCAATAAATAAGTATAAAAAATATCAATTGGCTTTTGGTGGTTATAATGAGGATACTTGGTTGTTGGTAGTTTTGAGTTAAAGAAAAAAAGAAGAGGGGGAGGGGAGAGGAGGAGAAAAAAGAGGAGAGTGGGAGGAGGAAAAGGGGGAGGAGGAGGAGGAGAAGCATTAGGGAGGGCAGAGGAGGAGCAGGAAGCAATGACATCAAAGCACCACTGTGAGGTAAAGGACTCAGCTGTTTATTACTGGAGCACACACCAGCTTGAAGTCAGCTTTGTAGCCAAGGCTGACCCACTGTGACTTCAGCCAAGCTTAGCGGGGAAGGGGCAGAGATGACCTTTGTGCTCTGAGATCACATTGTCAGCTCCTACCAGATGCTTACTGCAGGCCCCTGGCCTCTGTCCTTCTAGAGCCTCCTTGAATCACGGACCTTGGCTGTCTGAACAGTTCATTCCCTTCCATTCTGGGCTCGAGATCGTTAAACCACCCGCTTACTGTCCAAATTGGCGAAATAGGACTCAGACTCTCTTACAAATGGAATTAATTCATCTTACAGAGATATTCCCTTTATTTAATTTGCACACCGTGTACAGTAAGAGCTAACCCACAGGTGGCCCTTCTGCTGAGCTGGGTTTACATGTGTTAATTCATTTAATCCTCCAGGCAGCCCCCAGGAGGTTCCAGTTTGGGTATTTTTCTAAAGTTAAGGGAATTTAACCATCAAGATGTTAATTTTTCTATTACCCCATAACTGGGATACAGAATTCAAAGTCTTAAGAACTTGGTTGCAAAGTCCACCTTTCAAGCCACGTACCTCAGCCTCTCTCCAGTCCTCCTCGGAGATACAGCTTCTAATCTGAATTCATCCCACAATGCTCCTTTTCGGTAAACCCTCCTCTCAGACAACCACGTGTGACCACTTCCTTCCAGCGGGATCACAGAGAAACCCTGTCACCAGAAAGAACCCCAAAACCAAAAAATCAAAATCCAAAAACAAACAACTGAATGCAACAGAATGGGAATATTTAGTTGGTATCCGGTCTACACAGAACTTAAAATGTGGGGTGGGAATGAACACACACACGGGTCTTATGAAGAAACAAATTAACCTCAAGTGTGGTAGGAGGAATAAAACTTCCCAAATGTAATCCCCAGCATAGTAATCCCCAGACCAAGTGAGCTGCATTGTTCTCAAGACCCAAGGTACCTGCTCTCCCTCCATCATGGTGTAGAGCTGCTATAAGCATGGATATAAGTCTCAGGGGTACTAGGTGAAGTTTCCAAATTCTAGTGTCTTGGACCAAGGCTGATGAACAGAAGCAAACACTCTAGGCCAGAAGCCTCATGACCCTTATTTACAGCACCAGCGTCTCTCGTGTTTATGCAACACAGGTTTTCCTCTTTGTTGTAAGAAGCCCAGGTGGGGAAGGACTTTCTCCCTTCCTATGTTACCCAACTTCTTCCATTTGTTAACCTTGAAGTTGCTGTCTCTCTCACCCTCCTAAGGTAAGGTCCGAAATCCGCCTCACAAAGACCACTGAGACCACGTATCCAACAAGCAAAGGCACACTTTATTTCCCCCCAAAAACCCTACATGGAAGGGTCAGCCACTTGTCAAGATGGCCAGGCAGAAAGCCGGCCACGCAGGTCTCTCTGATTGGTAGAACCTGAATACTGGATTGGCTCCTTAAATGTCACTAACAAACAAGGGCTTCTGGGACAGATAGACGAGGTCAGTGTCTCCACCACTAGGGGCGCTGGACCTTTCACTACCTCATGGTTGTGTCCACTTCCTTCTCAAAATGTTCTTTTGATCTGAAGCCTACAGAGTCACTTTCTGTCGCCCGGAACCAGCATCGTCAAATTTGCACTAGATAAAGAGAAACAGAGAAGAGAGGAGGCCTTCCTCGGGAATTTTGCTTTAGGGGAGGGAAGCCTAACTCAGTCTGAGCTCAATTCTACTGTAACAAAGGCTGACAGAGTCTTTAAACGCCAAGGTTGGGGGTGGGTGGATTTTCATGGGCCACGTCTTTGCTAATTGGCCTTGTTTGATTTTGGTTAGCATACCAAAAAAAAAAAGAGTTTCACTGTGATATTTTCAAACACGCACTTAAACTTTGCTCTCATTTGTGCCGCCCTCCACTACCCCCGACCCCCCCCCCCTCCCCGCCCCCCAACCACACACCTCCCGCGCTCTTCCTGGTCTCCTCCCTTTCTGCTTCCATGACACACCCCTATTGATGAGCCCAGTGCCTCTGTTCCTTTCTCTTTTCAGGTGTATGCTCGGAAGGAGTGGGTGTGGGTCTAGATTCTGCTTATGAGAGAGAGTGCTCAGTATTTGTCCTTCCGATTGTGGCTTAATTGCTTTTAACACAGCGATGCCCAATTCCACGTGTTTTCCTGAGAATCTCAAAATTTTGTTCTTTATCACTAAGTGCGCTCTCAGAGTAAACATCTCCCATAGTGTGATTCAGAGAGAGGCCTCTGCACCCACGGTGGGCGCCTTCTTTTCCACCGGAGGACTGGAAGAGGCTTTACTTTTATGGACGTGTCCCTCCCAGCAGGATGGTCCCAGGTCCTTAAGAAGAATCCTAGGCTGTAAAAAGAAAAGAGGCTTTTAACAGTGTATTTACATCTCAAAGGCACAGAGGAGGTTAACAATGACGGGCTCCCTCCCGAGAGTAAAAGCTGCTGGTTAAATGCTCTAAATCCCTGAAGGCCTAGGTGAGAAATGGAGGGGGGGGGGGTGTTACAGCTTTGTTAAATAGAAGGGGGGGGTGGGTAGCAGCTGGAGATACTGTGGCCCTGTAAGTCCACCCTGGCTGACATTCATTCCCACAAAGGGGCTGTCAACATCCTCTGTATTAGTCAGCTTTCCACTGCTGTGAGAAACTTTTGAGAGAAATAAACTTTAGAATTTTCTTACCTGGTCAACCGGCAGTGTTATTTCTTGGCAGAGTATCAGGGTCTAGGCCAAAGGAGCTTACCTCATGCAGCCAGCAAGGCAAGAAAGAGGCAGGGGCAGGGGGCTGGGTGTGGGGATGGAGAAAGGGCCAGTGACAGAATATAGTCTCTCCAAGCATCCCTTCCTTCAGCAAAGTCCCACCTCCTGGCTCTGTCTTTCACTAGCTCATCTAATTATACACAGGTGGTGACAAGAACCCTCACTTCCCCCTAACCTCATCACCTCTGAACAGTACTGTGATTGAGACCAAGCCTATAACACATGAGGCTTTGTCAGGGGCATTTCAGGTTCAGACTGTAACACTCTCAGTAACTTGTTGCTAAGACCTTGGGCATTTCATTGGCTGTACGATACTGATGGCTGATATATTACCTACCTCCCCAAAGCTTCATCTTATCCATCACCAACTGACTGCAGAATCCCCTCACAGGAGATGCAGCTCTTGAGATGCATCTTCAAGAACAGCTATTTGTGGACGTTCCTCTCAACTGCTAGATTTTTGAAAGGAGCAAGACTCCTTCTTACTGTCTGTGCTGGTCATCTTATGTCAACTTGACATATGCTAGAGTCAACTGGAGGAGGATACCTCTGCTGAGAAAAGGCCAGATTGACCTGTGGGCAAGCCTGTGAGACATTTTCTTGATTAATGATTGATGTGAGAGGAACCAGCTTACTGTGGATGGTACCACCCCTGGGGCTGGTGGTCCTGGGTGCTATAAGAAAGCAAGCTGTGCAAACCACAAAGAGCATGGTAAGCAGCACCCCTCCACAGCCTCGACTTCAGATCCCACCTCCAGGTTCCTGCCTTGGCTTCCCCTAATGATGGTCCGCAAGCTGTAAGATGAAATAAACCCTTTCCTCTCCAAGTTGCTTTAGGTCATTGTTTTATCACAGCAATAGAAACCCTAACTTAAGACATTATACGCATCCAACATGCAAATTCCAAACACATGTAGATGAGTCAATATTCCTGAACACAAATGAAAGAAATGTGCACAACACCATGCAACAGGGTCTCATGCAAAGGATTTATTGGGATAGAGTGAGACCCCAAGTATCTGCTTCCAAATGGGGAAGAAGAGAAGTGGGGGGACAGCAGGGCAAGAGAAGAGAAGAGAAAAAAGGAGAGGAGGGGAGGGGAAGGGAGGGGAGGAGGGAGGGAGAGAGAAAGACAGCATGGTGAGAGGCAGAGACAGAGAGGCAAAAGAGAAAGACAGAGGAAGAGGGACAGAGAACAGAGAGAAAGAGAGGCAGAGGCCAAAGAGGAAGAGCCTGAAGCCCACTGGGATTATATGGGACTGATGATGCAGTTCTGTTGATGATGCAGAACAGGTACAGGGCTCAGGAGATGGTACCTGAAGACAGGGAGTGGGAGTGTCAGGAGCATGGGGAATGGGTGAGCTCCAGGGAGGTAGCTCTGGCCAATCACAACAACAATGAAGGACGATATACGAAGAATCACTATAGCATAGACACTCTGAAGTATAGTTCTGTGAGGGAAGATCCTTGATTAAGACTGGGCTGGGCTGCTGAGATGACTCTTTCTCTGCAAGCATGAGGACCTGAGTTCAAATCCCTAGTACCCATGTAAAAAAGCAAGCAAGGTTACAGGTGCTCTGAGACAGGGAGATTTCAAGAACTCACTATCGGGCCAGTCTAGCCAAACAGTAACCTCCTAGTTCAGTGAAAGATACTGTCTTAAATGAAATACATCTGGTTCTGTCCTGTGCATGCACATACATGCAATATGGAGACACATACACATGCACACATGTATACTCATGCACACATGTATACACATGCACACATGTGTACACACACACACACTTCAAAACCCAGGAACAATCCCCACTGGCTCTCAATGTTAATCCCAAACCATCATAGCCAGATTAATTCAAGTCAGTAATTAACTAAAGCAAACTTTTTAATTCTTATACACTGGCTGCCTCTCCCTAAAAGTGGGATTCAAAAGGTCAGCACTGGACATGAGGAATGAAGGTCTTTATAACTCAGGAGTAGGTGGTTTCCAAATAGGGGATTTGGCAGGCAAAATAGGCAAATTTACGGGAGCAGAACATAACAAAGTAATCAAAACAACAGGTAGTCATAACAACAGGTAGACATGACCTCTTTGAAACAAAGGTGGAGCTGCAAGATGGTTATTAACTTTTTCAAACAAAGACATGATTGCCATTCCTAAAACAGGCAGTGCAGAACCATTTGGGTTAAGGTTACAGGTGGGGCATGGTCCAACCCTCGAGAAACAGAGAGTTAATCACAAACAGGACTGAACCTAGTTTGTCTTTACTATAAGATGGCTTTTAAGCCTAAAATGGAGATAGGCTGGTTCTTCATCAGCTCTACCTTTCTGAGTTGTTGGGATCCAGGTTACCCAGACTATGGAAGCTTCAGCTTGACAAGGTTCCTGGGCATCCGCTGTCGGGAACTGGAATTCCTTAACTGCTTTGCCCCTTTCTCATCTTTACTGTACGGTGACATACATTTTCTCATCAATAATAAGATCTGCATAGCCTAATAGTAATATCAAAATTAATCCCTGAGCTGGCCACTGTGGGCTGGAATGAAACACAGCCATGCTATTCAGAAGTAAATTGTAATCACATCTGGACTTCCAAGTCCTGGAACGTGAGAGCAACCCAGGTTTATTGCAAGTGCATCATAAAGCTATTCCTGGAGTAAATGCTGATCTTCCCAGGAAGAGATAAGCCTTAATAGATAGAAGCCAGAGAGCTTAGTTAGAAAGTTAGTGCACCTGGAAAGACAAGCAAACAATTAGCCCTTCACTAACGAAGAATATAGCAAGTCTGCACCAACTTAAAAGTAAACATTCCCAGGACTTAAAGAGAGAAATAGCCTTCATCCTAGCCAGGCCACCAGATAAGACTAGAAATTTAGAGCTTTGACCCAGAAGAATAAATACATACCAAGGAACTAAAAAAACATAAAATCCTCCCTTGGCGCCTTCATGGCACCCTGAACTATCTGTGCAAGGCAAATGGCAATCAGCAGTGACATCCCTACCATCCACTAATTAATCATTGTATCATTTACTCTTTGGTGATAACTGAGTAACTTTGAAGCCTGCAGCTGTAAAGAGGAGAGACACCTTTCCCATTGGTTCCTGTTTGAGATATGCCTGACACCTGCAACCCTTAGATAAACATCCCTGCAGTGCTACTTAAGCTACAGAAAAGTCTTGGTCAGAGAAGAAGAACGAAGAACAAGAGGAGGAATGAGAGAACGAGACGAGAAGAATGGACGAGGGCGAGGACAACGGACATAGAGACAGAGACAGACACAGGAGGGACGAGAGGAATGAACTAACTGAGAATAGATTGCAAGGCCTAGAGAGTTGGATTGCTAGCTTAGAGAAACTTTGTTTTATTCCCTTAATGTGCACATTGTTATTTTCTTTGATTTTATTCTTTGCCTTTCTTTATCTTTCTTTAATTTACTATTAAAGAAACGCTCCTGCATGTCATAATCACCATAAGATGAATTCTATGTGTCTTATTAAAAGAGCTTTAAGCTTGCCAACTAAGGGTCCCATAGAAGAGTGAGGTACTGCGCTCACTTGTCATAGTTTCGGTTGTTTACCCTCCTTCGTGGAAGCTGAGGAACCCATCGCGGGAACTAGAGCTGGTCTCAGACCCCTGCACTTGTGGAGGAAGTTTAGAAAGAAAACCATCTCTAAAGCTGAGTTGTTTTACTGTCTGGACAATTTGGAGATGCAAACCCTGTATTTGATTTCATGTTGGTTCTTTCTTTAATGACAATGTGGCTATTGATAAACACCTATTTCCAGGTCTCAACTGGAGTGCTGTTCACTCTATTAAATAAAATTCACAAACATCAAAACCTCTTACAGGAGTCAGAACCTCATAGGCTCTGTAGAAGCCCCCTGGTTTAGGAGGCAGACTCTAAACCTCATGAACGGACCTTGTGTAGCTGAGCAATCTTCCACAGCACCATGTTTGATCTCCGTGAGGCCTTAACAAGTGTTCTAACAGCCAAACCAACCCTTTAGCTCCATCTCAAGCCAGCAATCTCCTGGTCACACATTGCTTCTTTGCTTTGAACCCATTTTAATCTTAACACAGTGGTCTGTCGGCAGAAGAGGCAGAGAACCTCTAAGTCCTGGCTTGTCTTCTTAAACACATTCCCTTCTTTTGACTCTATAGGTTTCTCAGCAAACCTCACAGCACCTTGTTTGCAGGAGAATCACCCTAACTTGATTGCCAGCTGTACCCACCTGTCCCATTTTCAGAGTCCCCAAACTCCTGCAGGTGGGACACAAAGATGAACCCCTGCAGGTTTGTAGTGAGGTCTCCACCACCACCACTCACAGTTCCTGATTCCTTCTCTTGGTTTCTAATAATTTCTCCCGCTCACCCCTGAATTCCAGATGTGCCAGATGTCATCCAAGAGGGGCGGGGGGAGGCTCAGCCTTCCTCACACATTGCTTAGAGTCCTTCCAGCCTCTGCCTGAATGTTCTAAGTTAACTCCCAAATTCTTAGTGTTCTATAGCAGTGACACCCCATTTTCTTGTACTAAATTATCTGTGTTTTGTTTTGTTTCATTCTTCTGTCAATAATTCTCCTGAAGTAGATAAAAAACACTAATTGGACCATGATATCATCTCCGGGAATATCTTCAGTGCTTGCCTGTGGTTGGGGTCTTCAGGGACATAGCTGTGCAGAACTGAGGTCATCTGAGTTTCACCCACAGGTTTGCTCTCTCATCCACTTGTACTGGAGAAAAGGAAATGCAGTGTTCTTGGCTTCGCTGTGCAGAATTCTGCACATGTCACAAAGGAATGAGATCTCTGGCCACAGCCAGTGGGGGACTTGCCAACAGCGTGCTCAGTCCAGACCTGGTTGGGAGAAAAGCTGGAACTGGCATGGGAGAAGGTATGTTAGTTTGGGTGTCCAATGCCTGAGATTTCGCCATGAATAAAAACCAACTGAGTAAGCAAACAAAAAGCAAAACGTCTTTGGAATGAGAGGAATGAATCTTGGGGTGGAGGAGAGGGGACAGACCAGAGTCTTCAGGCAGCCATCCCACTAGTGCTGTCTGAGGAACTTGCCCTGCCTCTTGCTGGCCAGGGCTGCAGGTTACTTCTGTATTATAGAAAGGCATGAACTGTAAAGGAAGCTCTTCCTAAGGCACCAACACTGGGACTTTCAGGAGGAAACAGATGTCCACTCAAACTGGGCAATTAGAAGATCATTAAATAAAGGAACACTTTACAAATCAGAGATAATATCTAAGATGGCCAATATGGAAAGAGGAGGGAAGAAGGAGAGGAAAGGAGAGGAACAGAGAGGAGAGGAAAGGGAAGAGGAGAAGAGGAGGGGAGGAAGGGATAGGCAGGAGAGGGAGGTCCCAGGAGTATGACTCAATAGTACAGCACAAGCTCAGTGCACAACCTAAAATTGTAGTATTCATACACACAAAAAGGTAATTTTTAATGTTAAGTTATAGCCTTGAGGTATTTTATGTGGAGTGCAGCAGTAACATGGCTATCACCATGGTGTTAAAAATGTTTAAAAACTGATATTCAAAACAATACATGTGACTCTCAAGAAAGAGTCAACAAGGCCCTTCTGAGTACATGCATTTTAGAGGAACATATTCTTGAAATATTTCCCTACCCCCGCCACCCTGCTTAAGTGAGCAGTGTCTCAATGGTCCATGTGACTCAGTTGTCTGGTCAGTAGAGTGAAGATCTTGGACATCCCTGGGCAATAAGAGGAAAGGCAGAGGAAGTTTCTAAAATCAGAACAGGGTAGCTACATGGAAGGGAAGATGTCTCTCATCAGCTGTGACCTTTGATGGAGAAACAGTATTTCCAGTGAGCCGAAGAAAGGGAACCGAGATTGCAGCTCCCAGCCCTGTCTTCACAACACCCTTTCCCCTACTGCTATCTCTTCTGGGCACAAACCAAACAGGAACCCGGAGGAAACAGGACCAACAACTGCTGCCTCCTGCATGAAGGTCAGCCGCTCTGTGCGTGGAGAACATGCAGAGTCCAAAAAAAAAACTGATCTCAAGGGCGAGTGGAAGATATTTCGCATCTTCTGAGTGGCGACACCACTGCCCACCCAAGAGATAAACACAGTGGTCAGGAAGGTAGAGGAAAAACACGCCTGGATCCTTAGCGGTAGGACTGTATCAGAGGATGTGCAGGACCCGTGCATACGGTCAGCTGTCCTACAGAGGTCTTCCCACCCAGGACTGACCTCTCCCGATGGTTGTCCTCTACCCCACCCAGTTGAGAAGAGGCCAGAGAACCCTGGATTGCAGAGTTAGCTGTTGTACTATCCCTTTAACCCAATTGCATTGTCAGATAAACCCCTCTATAAGGTCAGGAGTAAGAGCTAGAAGGATGGGGGGAAATGTCTGGTAATTCTCAGGATGGATGAAGAAGGTGTTCCTTCCAGAAAACAAAGCAAAGCATCCATATCAAGATTTACTTTGAAAATTATGTTGGTTTCTATCCACATGGGGAATGTGTTTGCTTCTGTGGCCAGCTCACACCATGGGAGGCCTTCAGGACTTCTGACCACTGGGGAAAACACGAGCATTCCTAATACCCTGTCTATTTACCCTCTCCCATTGACAAACATCCAGTGGGCATGTAAAGGATCTCTCTCTCTCTCTCTCTCTCTCTCTCTCTCTCTTTCTCTGTCTCTCTCTCTCCTTCCCTCATTCTGTCATTCTATTTCTCAGTGGAAAAAGAAATTAAATTTAATAAGCTGAAGTTACATATTATGTCATATACCATAAAGGACAAAGTATTTCTATTTTCAAAATGGATAGCCATAAGAAAGGTCACAGAAATAATAATAAAATGTTAACAGTACAGAATTGGGGCAATGAGAGAAAATATTTTCTTTTTCCTCTTTTGGGGGGTGAGGGGTGGGAACACAACAATTAAACATTTAAAAAAGATTTTTCACTTTTAATTATGTGTACTTGTGCTCATGTTGGGGGCAGGTAATATATACTTGAGTCCAGATGCCTGCAGAGGTCAGAGCGGACAGATCATCCTGGATTTGGAGTTAAAGATGTTTGTGAGCCACAGGTGGGTGCTGGGAACCAAACCTAGGTCTCTGGAAGGGTAGCTGGTGCTCTTAACTGCTGAGCCATCTCTCCAGCCCTCCTGAGACTAAAACATTTTTGACAATGAACTTATCTTCATTTTACAACTTAAAGCATGCATGCACACACACACACACACACACACACACACACACACACACAATCCCATATAGTTCTCACTTCATTAGGATCCCTTACGGTACAGTAGTCATAATGCAGCGTCTGCCAGCACTAGATCTTGTGGTCTCCTTGAGCACTAGGGGGCACATCTTCTAAACCCCTGAATTCCAAGGCGGGTTTTAAATAGAAAGATGCTCATTATTGCTCATGTCATGATTTTGCAATGCTTCTTCCCTCCAACCAAGAAGGACCTCAGACTGACTGTTTTGACAAAGTCCTCCAAACGTTCTATGTTTTTCAAAGACTCCAGCCCACATATACCATGCTTTGAATAATTACATCTGTTAATGCAAGATAACAACTTCAGCCAGGCGTGACTTTAACTGCTAAGTGTTCTATCACCCCAATCAAGATAATTATTCTCTCACTCAATAAAAGGCTCAAATTATGCCAACAGATTAGAAGTGAAGCATGAGGACGAGAGATGTCGCTTCTTCCCACTGTGTTATTTCTGTCAGGGACCCTATGCGAGAGCCAGAGACTGTGGCATTGCTTCAGAGACTGGCCAGTTTTGTGCATTATTTTTTTTTTTGCTTAGATTTATTTGTCTTAATTTTACATGCCTGAGTGCTTTGCCTGCGCACGTACCTGTGCAGCACATATGCGCACTGCCTTCAGAGGGCAGAAGAGGATGTCGGAACCCCAGGAACTGAAGATACAGGTGGTTGTGAGCCACCATAGGTGGGAGCTAGGAATCAAACCTGGGTCCTCTTCAAGAGCAGCCAGTGATCTTAACTGCTGAGCCAGCTCCCCAGCTCCTAGCTTTATGTTTTACTAGTGAGTCATGTAAAGGACTTAAGATAGTGCTGTCAGCATTTTCAAAAATGAAATACAGTTCTCATTTCAACTCTGATATATAAATACGTTGCTAACCTGAAATCTGGAAAACTGTACTTGGAAAAATAGTTCTAAATCTCAAAACTTTCCATAGTTATGTGGTTCAGATGTTGAGTCATGAGCCTACTTGGTTTATTTTATTTTCAAGATAATTTATTATTGCCAGGTGGTGGTGTTACATGCCTTTAATCTCAGCACTCGGGAGGCAGAGGCAGGCTAGCTTGGTCTACAAAGTGAGTTCTAGTCCAGCCAGGGCTATACAGAGAAATCCTGTCATATATATATATATATATATATATTTTCAAAGGCCCCTCAAGCTTTTGAATGTGCCTTT
This sequence comes from Cricetomys ansorgei, assembly GCA_026225945.1. Lineage (NCBI taxonomy): Eukaryota > Metazoa > Chordata > Mammalia > Rodentia > Nesomyidae > Cricetomys > Cricetomys ansorgei. The sequence continues at coordinate 8,539,374 of JAMJFZ010001012.1, forward strand.
CCTATATCCAACTTGAATATGAGACATGTAAGGTGTCCAGTGTTCAACTATAAATATGGATATTGTTTTACCTGGGTGGGGCTGAGATGCTGTGTAATGTAATAACTCATTCCTCTGTTTGATCTGTTTGGAGAATTAATAAACATGATGATAATTATTCATATCTCTCTGGAGCTACTCTTTCTCTAAATGTTAGCTCTCCTGGTCCGAGGTCACGGACTGTCAACATTGTGCCCAATGCCTGCTCTTAACATGAGGTTGAGGTGGATTTAAATGCTAAGTTGTACAAGCACAAGAAATCTAAAGCCAAAATGTTAGGTTTGCTTTACAGATTAGGAAGGAAGTGGCATTTCCTGCTCCCTTGGAAAGAAGAGGGCCTTAGCAAATGGAGTCACCAGGCTGGAGAATGTGTCTGTGTCAGAAGTTGATCTTTGCATTCATAACAAACATCATCCCAGGGGCTTCCTCTTGTCTTGGAAGAAGGGTGTCAAGAACGACATGGGGCAGACAGGGAGTTAAGGAAGTTGTATACTACTGCATAGAAGTCACAGGCAATGCACAGGAAGTTCTCCAAGGGCTCCCTCTACACCTGTTCTTCCCAACTCCTGCCCACCTCCTCCTCTAGTTCCTGCCTTCCTCCTGTATTTCCTGTCTTCTCCTTTAATTCCTGTCCTCCTCATCTACTTCCTGCCCTTCTCCTTTACTTCCTGCCTTTTCCTCTTTTATTTCTTGCCTTCTTCCTCCTCTACTTCCTGACTTCTTCCTCTGCAGAGCCCCAGTCCATGTGGCTTCCACTTATCTGAGTGTTGCCCAAGCATTATCTGGCATACCTTCCATAAACCATAACTGACGAATGCCAGCAGACTCTGAGCAGCAGGCGAGGATGAAGTATTATGCTGGTGAACTAGATCCTGTGTTAACAGGTTCTCAGATGTGTTTTCTTCGCTTGTAAAATCAAGTTGGGTAGAATGATGACCAAGATGGCTTCCAACATGCACAGTCTCTAACCCTAATGTTCACACCTAGAATTTGGGCCAAGGCAACCAGGCATCAAATACAGCATAAAGTAAGAATAAACTTCATTTGTTATATTTTTCAGACACACAGAAAAAATTGTTTGGAACCAAATTTTAAATTTTAAGATGCCCCATCTTGATGTAGGAAACTATTTCAAGTCGCTCATAGTCTTTTTATCTTTGCATGTAGTAAAATGGCTACACAGGTGTCTTAGTCACTGTTCTATTGCTGTGAAGAGACACCATGACCAAGACAACTCTTACAAGAGAAAGCATTTAATTGGGGGCCTGTTCACAGCTTTAGTGGTTTATTCTATTATCATCATCACGGGAAGCACGGCAGCACACATAACACATAAGAGCAATAGCTGAAAGCTACATTCTGACTTGCAGGCTGAGAGAGGGAAAGAGAGGGGTGGGGCTGGCACTGGCTTTTAAAACCTCAATGCCCACCCTCGAGTGACACACTTCCTCCACAACACGGCCATCTTTCCTGATCCTTCTAATCCTTTCAAAGAGCTCTACCCCCTGATGACTAAGCACTCAACTATATGCCCTATGGGGGGCCATTCTTATTCAAACCACAATAGGCTCTGCAAAAAGAAAGCCAAGTGGGTTGGTATCATGAATGGCCACTTGAGAACTGGGTAGTACCTCAGTTACTCTAAACTTCAAAACAGGAAATAACTACACAGTGAGATATTCTGTGCGGTATTTTCAATACGCTAGACTCGTCTATCTGAAATTCAGATTTAACCGGTGTCCTACATTTTATCTGTCAAGCCCACTCAAAGTTGAATTGAAAGAGGTTGCAAAGATGCTGTACTTGGTAAATGTCACTTTTCTTTTACTCTTCTGATTTCCCATTTGGAACCATCCACTAGTTTAATTTCCTAGTCCATATATGCAATTACAGCCCAAAGCACACATCCATTGCTATAATAGAGTATTTACAGGGGCTGGCAAAATGGATCAACTGGTTTCAAGGCACCTGCTGCCAAGCCTGATGATTCGAGTTCAGGCCTCAGAACCTATATAATGGAAGGAAGGAACCAACTCCTGCAAGTTATCCTCCGACTCCCACTCATGCACTGTGCCACATGCTCACTCCACCTGTTGGGTCCAAGAATCACTCCACAAAGACCACAGAGACCACGTTTGCAAAAAGCAAGAGCACTTTTATTCTGCAGAGCAAACCTCCACGCAGGAGTCAACCACTTTACAAAACAGCAACAACCAAATGTAGCTGTGTGGGCTTTTTACAGGAAGTGGCTAGGGGACCTCTCTGATTACTCAGGACTTGAATACTGGATTGGCTCATTAAATCTCATGGGGGAAACAAGGGGCTTCTGGGAAAGCGAGGAATTTACCGGGAAGAGGAGAGCTGAGGTCAATGCTTCCCACCACTAGGGGCACTGGTCCTCGCATAGCCCCTGTAATAGATGAGTCACTGTAGCATAAACGTAAACAGAAGAGAATATTAACAGAAGAAAACCTCTCTTTCTTATCATTCATATGGGAGAAAATATTTTTAAGCTATTTTCTAGGGAAATGATTTAATGTAATGGATACAAATATAAGATGTTGGTAAGTAAATAAATATGCACACATATATAATATACATGAAAGTGGTTCTGAATTAGAAATAATGACCTACTAGTATTGAAAACTTTTAATTCATATAGCAAAAAGAAATACAACAGCTTTGGCAAGTAGTGGAACACCATAGGAGATAGCCAACCAATAAACAAGCAAACAATTGGCTCTGTATAAGTATCATTATGAAAATAAATACCCATGCAGTAATAATTTATAGCATATTGGTGACTAAAAGCAAGGTGCAATGTAAAATCGGTGGTATTAACTTGAGTTCTCATCCTGCACGCACAGGCAGAGTCTATCAAGCAACAATAACAATAACAAAAGCATAAATTTTGAACCAAATTCCTCCCAGGGAATGAGATAAGCTACATGTGTGGATTGCATCTAGAGAAAATGATACTTCAGTAAAACTCAGTACAGATCATTGAATGAAAGTAACTCTAATGAGATCCCAGGTTGATGAGAATATATACTTGAGGGAAGGGAAGGAGAAGTAAATAAGATATGTCCCCCACAGGCTCAGGTGTAGGGACACTTGATACCCAGCAGATGGCACTGTTTGGAGAAATTATGGAACCTTTAAGAGGTGGAGCCTTCCTGGAAGAAGTACATCATTGGGGATGGGTTTGAGGGTTTGTAGACTTACCTCACTTCCTGTTCTCTTTCTGGTTCCCGTGTAAGGATGAACATGTGATCAACTAGCCTCCTGCTCCTGTTATCATGCTGTGCCCTCCCCACCAGGAAATAAACCCTTTCTTCCTTAAATAGCTTTCGGTCATATCATTATATTGCAGCATCAGAAAAATAACTAATACTCACGCAGAAACAAAAAACAAAAACATTTCATGAACAATTAGTATAGACCAAATAAGGAAGAAAACGGAAGCAGCGGTGGGAGAAAAAAAAATCAGCTTTCCGAAGAACTTATTAGAAGTTCTATTAGCGTCTAAAGCAGGAAAACACTGCAGACATAAGAAATATCAATAAAACATGCAGGGAAAACAGAAAAACATGTAACCTCTGAGTTTCTTGTTTTTGCTGTTTGGGTTAGGGGGAAAAAAAAAAAAACACCAGAATGGGAGATTTACATTTATTTCTTTGCTTCATTGCTTTTGTTCATATTTCTTTGGTTGCCTAAAGCTAACGATACTAAGAGTCCACTGGAACTCACTATTTCTCGCTCACGCTGAAGGTGAGAAGTGATTGCTCACTTTAAAACTGGAATTTGGGTTGCACAGATCTATAAGAATTTTTTTCCTATTTAGTGGGAGGTCTTACACGTTCTGGAGTGAGTGTGGCGGTCAGAGGACAACCTGAAGGCTCACACTCAGGTCATCAGGCTTGGCAGCAAGTGCTTTCCCCCTAATGAGCCGTATCACCAGCTGCAGGAATTTTAAAGCAAGTTGCTTTAAGGAAAAAGCTGGCAGGCATGGCTCAGCTTGACAAAACTGGAATGCTGACAATATTCGATCAGTCAGATCGAACAGAAGCAGAACGTAAACATTATGATGGGAACAGGTATAACTCCGCTGTATATTTCTCATTCCAGCCTTGTTTATCTCCCTCTCCTCCTCCCCTCCCTCCCTCCTTCCCTGCCTCTCCCTTTCTTCCTTTCTTTCTTTATTTCTCTCCATCTTCCCACTAACCCTGGCCTCTAGGGATGTACTTCATTCCAAAAGTACCATTTAATCTAAAGGCCAGGTCATAGCTTTTCCAAGCCTGCTTCCCAAATGTCTAACATGAGGAGTTGAAGAGACTCCCTCTCAGCCTTCTGCACAAGTGGGTTTTGCAAGATGCTTCTTGACCCATTTCTGACATGTGCCCTTGAACTGGTTTCTTTCTTTCTTAATCCCTGTTACTTAGGGACAGACAACAATTAGCTCAAGGACTCAGGCTCTAGCAAGCTTGAGCCAACGAAGGAGTCATCCTGAATGGGATTCTCCAGGAGTCATCCTGAATGGGATTCTCCACCTGCAATCTCCCCCTCCCCCTCTGCTGTGCCATGAGTCAATTTCCATCCACTGTTCCCAAGATGACAGAGCTTGCACATTTTGAAGCATGTTCTAGATTCTCTCCTCTCCACCCCTACTTCCTCTACTCCTTCCTCCTCCCCTGTCTTTTACTCTCCTCTCCTTCTTCCCTCTATCTCTCTCATTGCTGTTAACCTTATGGTGAAACTGAACACTATATGGGACAGTTGAAGACTAGAGTGTGTGGAACCAGCCAGAATGTGACCTTCTAAGCTAATAGCAAAGCTGGACTGAATGGGGCTATGTCAGTGTCCTAGGACAGCAGGAGCACCTTTGAGTTAGCTGCTTTCTCTGCTCTGCAGGAATGACTCCTAAGTCATCTAGAACCAGTGCTACCTCTTCCAGAAAGACTTCCTGCCCTGGTTAGCCTGGGACCTGTTACTTCTAGTCTTCAACTTGGCTCACCCCGCTTTTCTTATATTGTTGATATCAGTGATGACTTACTGACTTAAGTCTAGTTCTTACCACAGAAACCCAACTGAAAATAACTTAAACAAAAAGATGTAATGTTGTATTAGTTAGTTGCGTGGCTGAAAAGTATATTGCATTGGTCTCAGGTTGTGCTTGATCAAGGTGTCACTGGAAGACTCAAGGTCCCTTTTACAGGTTCTTGTTTTTGCACATAAAACAACAGACTCAGAACTTGGGCATAGTGACACACACACCTTTAATCCCAGCACTCAGGAGGCAAAGTCAGGCAAATCTCTGAGTTCAAGGCCATACTGGTCTACAGAGTGAGTTCCAGAACAGCTAGAGCTACATAGTGAGGACTGGCACCAACCAGGAGTTATCCTCTGACTTCTAGATACACTGTGGTACACATGTGCCTGTACCCACTCATAGAAACATGGATACACATGAACACAGACACACACACACACACACACACACACACACACACACACACACAGGGAAGAAAACAAAGCAAGAATCTAGGGAAGAGGGAGGTGGAAAGAGGAAGGAGAGAGAATGTCAGGCTTTTTGAGTTAAAACTCACAAAGGTGAGCAAGCCTCAGTCCTGTGGGTCTTCAAGCAGCTCCCTGAGGGAGGGCCTTCTGCAGTATTTAAGTACAGTTCTCGTTAATGGGATAATTAATCCACCCATCTTCTTATGTGCCCTCGGGCGTCAATCCTTCCCTCCCTACAGGAAGCCTTGGGGGGAGGAAATCAGCTGCAGAAACAGGGTGTAGGAGTAACCAGTGCTGCTCAGTAAAAAGAGCTGACATTCGCCTCCCATCATGCCCTTCTGCTAAGAATATGATCCTGGGAGGACGAAGGATCTTCTGATACAAAGTCATCAAACATAATTTGCCTCCCCGGAGACTTGAGACTGGAGCCTTTGTACATTTGAATGTGCTGCTTTTGACACATCTATGCACCCGACCAAGGGACATGACTGCCATTAGACAGCATGTTTTCATTTCTTGTTTGCTGTTGCTGCTGTTGTTTTCAGTTGATGAGCAATGTAACAAATTGATCTAAGAAGAGTATTCTACTTGTTGCTCTCTGGTCACTTTCTTTGCCAGGAAAGAAGAGATGGAAGAAGCCCTGCCAAACCTGGCGTGCAGGGAATTGACTCTCACTGAGTCATCAGAATTACTGTTGGGATGTCCTGATACCTTTGCCCCTTTTGCGTTGTCTACATAGCAAAGCACGAGTTGTTGAATTATGAAAGCCTATGCAGGCCTGAGTATTTGTGTGTATGTGCAAGCATGCCTGTGTGTGTGTGTGCATGTTTGTGTGCTTGTATGTGTGGTGACCATGACAGCGTGTGTAAATGGTGTGAATGTGCATATGTATGACGTGTGTGTGTGTGTATGTGTGTGTGTGTGTGAGTGCCCATATGTTTCCTCTTTATTTTTCTAACTTCACCCTCTTTGCCTACGTGTGCCAACCACCCTTTCCTATGAAGTCCCTGCAAATGTCAAAGCCGATGTTCCGATTGTAAACTGTTAGAAAATGACCATTATCGCTCTTGCATATTTTAATCTCCTGAAATCTACTGAGCCATGTGTACTCAAGATCTGAATGTCACATTCAGGCAATTTACATATAACCTCCAGCGACCAGCAGTACAGTGAACAATCCTTTTCTCTGAGCAGCTGTCCCTCTGGGAGGCACAGCCTGTGAGACCCAGGTCCTGCAGCCAGCTTCCATGCAGAAGTACAAACTTCTGCTGGACTCTCAGCACTCGGTTGTGTATGCTAATGACTGACGTGGTTTCTCCCCTCGCCGTGGCCATAGTCCTATTCTTAATGTCAGTGCCAGGTTCTTGCAGGGCTATGGATGTCTTTGCAGATGTCCTTCCCGCTTGGAATGGCAGCTCCCCTCCTTTCCCATCCTTTGAGGTTTGGGTCAAGAGCTGTCTCTTACAAAGCTACATGGGACATGCCTGGGCTTCTTTGAGAGTGAAAGGAAATCAAACAGAACTTGTTCAGCCCGAGGAGACAGATTATGGGCTCGTTAAACCACAAGTCAGAGAGGGACCAGCTGGGGCCAGAGCTCAGTAGAGCCTGGACTGGGACATTGCTGCTTTGTAATCTCTCCTCCACGCTCCTGTTTGATGGAACCTCTCTATCTTGGGCTCAATCCTTCCGGCATCATAAAGTGTAGTTGCAGATACAGATATCCTCCGTGCAGTCTTCCAGGCTTCTTGCACAGAACGGGGTTCTGCCCCACTGCACTGGCCATTATCTAGAAAACAGGAAACTTCTGAAGGTACGGAACCAATCTGTGTCAAAGAGAGGACCCCACAATGGTAATTACCCAAGAAAATCTGCCCGCTTGAGCAAGTCAATTACGTCAAACACATAGCTTGATCAGGTAAAATTAGTCAAATGCAAAGAAATAAATAAAAATGAAATGTTTTATGTTCCTGGCGGATGGAGACAACTGGTTGATTAGCTCATTTGTCATTCTCCTAGTAGTTTACACTCAGTCGTGAAAACCCATCTGTACAGTGTTTTGTCATTATTGAGAGCTGTTACGCAGACTCGGGGAATTCTCATATCCACCACCAAGCAGGTGAGATTCTCTGTGTTCTTCTGGCTGTGGCGTGGCAAAAGGCTTGAAGACACATCCCTGGGTGTGAGTACTGCCCCAGTCACACCATGTGGGAGCATCATGAGTAAGTTTCTGAGATCCAGGTGCTCGCTGTAATGGCTGCTGCCCAGCGGAGGCAGCTGTAATAGATAGTTTGCACCCTAGATGTGTTGAAGTACACTACGGTACCGACAGAGCAGCCAGCACAGGCTTGACACAGGATCCACAATCTCTGAAGAGTATGTGCAGAGGCTGCAAACGGCAGAGGTGTGTCCCACAATCCCACGGTTCAGTGGTCTGATGTGGGTCTCACTGAGCTAGATTTCCAGGGTCTGCAGGATTGTGTTCCCATCTGCCTGCCCTGCTAAGATGGACTCTATCCCCACAGACCCCGAGCCTTCACTGACATTAAAACCAACTTCTTCTGGCTTGTTCACATGTTTATCGACCAGGCAAAAGAGAGTGGGAAATTCCAGTGTGCTTAGGTTTGCTTTCCATTGATGTGCTAAACGTGGCTAAAGCAACTTGGGGAGAATACCAGCGGCTCTCCTAGAACTCTCCAGGCCTTCAGCACCACAGTGGGATTGCTAAGACATCCAGCCTCAAGGGCTGAACTACTACTAGGCATCTCCAGCCTGAGACAGCCATTGTCAGACCATCTGGGCTGCATCCTGAAAGTCAACCTAACCATCCCTCTCAATTCATATATGCATCTGTTGGTTCTGTTCCTTTAGGGAAACCTGACTGGCACAGATTTATCAGTTGGTTTCAGTGGTGTAAGACATCTGACCTACCCAACGCACTGGCTCAGTTTGTTAGAGCCACAACCCCATTTGATCAAGCCAAGGAAGACTACACTGAGATTGCTATTTCACCCTGATCCCTCCCTCGTCTTCCCTAACCCTTTCATTCCCGGCCCTGGAGACAAGAGCTAAGAGACCATGCCTCTGTGTTTTATAGCCTTGTTTTCCTTGGTGGGCATCACACCATTAAACCAAACGTACATTTGCCCTTTCCAAACTTCAGCTCAGCCTGCACTCCGACATCTCTGCAGATGGATGAAGGCTCTAGGAGTCAAGAAGATGACTCAAAATGAGATCTCTTTCCACTAGCCCAGGGAAGACAAATGACACCAGTCAATGGCCACCAGTCAACGGGGTCATTAACATTTCCTATATTTAAGAAATATGGCAAGAACTTCCTTCAAGGCATTTCCTGTGTGACATCCCCTCAAGTTCTTGCTCAGCTGTCTGGAACCAGAGCAGAGAGGGACCAGCGAAAGACTGCTCTTGCAACTGCAAAGGGCATGGTGGCCGGGTTAGATTAAATGATTCATTTGGCATTAGGAGCCCCTCGGATGGTGTGCCTCAGATTTAATTCTGGCTGAAATGTTTTTAGAATTTAGGTTCTTGGGTTTCCTATCTCTTGCTAAAAGTCAACATACTTGAGTGTCAAACTTAATTTTGAAAAGTATGTCAGTCTCTATCCGCTACAGAATGATTGTTTTAGCACTTTATTCTTTTATGTATTCATCCATCAGTACATGTGGACAACCACCACCACAGCAGGCCCCATACACAATCCTTGGCTTATCACTGCTCTGGCAGATCCTGAGATGTCAACCCCAAAGGACTCATGAATCAAGCACTCGTTCATTCACATGGCTCACTACATTCTCCCAAAGATGTGGGCAGGGAGCTTAGGGGTGGTATTAGTTACTTTTCTTATTGCTGTGACCAAATAAATGCCTGGCAAGAAGTAACTTCAGATAAGTAGGATTTATTGAGGCTCATGGTTGGAGGGTGTAGTCCATGATGGAAGGAAGGCATGGGAGCAGGTGTGGCTTGCCGCTACGGCAGTAGGACCACGAGATTGCATGCTCACATGTTTATAGACCAGGAAACAGAGAGTGGGAAATTCCAGTGTGCTTTAGTTTGCTTTCTATTGCTGTGCTAAACATAGCTAAAGCAACTTGGGGAGTAAAGGGTTATTTCAGCTTACAGGTTACAATCTGTTATTAAATGAAGCCAAGGCAGGAATTCAAGGCAAAAGCCCAAAGCAGCGACTATGGGAAAACACTCCTTACATGGTTGCTCCCTGGGGCTTGCTCAGCCTGCATCTTATCAAACCCAAGCCTACCTGCCTAGAGGTGGCACCACTCACAGTAGGCTGTGCTCTCCCACGTTAGTTATTAATCAAGAAAATTCCCCCCACAGGTATGCCCACGGGCCAGTCTGATAAAGGCAATTCCTCCATTCAGATTCCCTCTTCCCATGTGACTCTGTGTTTGTGTGTCAAGCTGACAGCAGAGGTTCACTATGACACAAACGCCCAGTCAGCTCATTTCCCTTTTCGTTCTTTCTTTAGTCTGGGGCTGGTGCATGGGATGGTACCACTTACATTCACTGTAGATTCTCCCTCCTCAGTTAAGCTGCTCCCAGAAGCCATTGTTACAGCCCATCCTATTCATACGTCTTTGCTTCACAATTTCTTCTCTGGGACATACTGAGATGCTGGCCCCGAAGAGCTCATGAATGAAACAGTTAGTCACACACATAGTTCCACTCACACAGTAAGGACAAAGTCAGGGGAAAATGGAGAGAGTATGGGTGCAGGACACAGCCTCAGTTGGAGAGAGCTAAGGAAGGTTGAGTAGTTGGCATCCCAAGAAGCATCAAGACACTTTAGTCATCGTATTTTGAAGCTACTTTGAAGCGTTCTCCCAAATATCCCCTAGGAAAACCTGGCCTGGAGCTGCTCCATGCTCAGACACTGTCTCTGTGGCCCCTGAACGCAATCATTATAGAGCATTCCTAGTCATTATAGCATCACAGCCCTGAGAGCAGGCAAGTGTCTGTTGCCAGGGCAACCTGCTGGTTCTTAGACATAAGGTAGACAAATAATCCCAGCCTGGAGTCCCTAACCTCTTGTATCTCACAGGACACAAGGAGACTAAAGCCTAGAGGCCTCTCTTCTCCCTAGTTTCCAGAGCATTTGGCTTAGAAACCAGTCATTTTAAGTTTCTCCTCTGCTCTTTTGAGATGTAGATCTTTGTAAAAAGACCCCCTTCAGCTTTACAGCCCCAGGCTATGCTTCATAAGGACCTGCAAGCCCTCTGCTCAGCTGGATCCTCAAGGAAGATAAGAAGACAACCTCCCTGCCTTCAGTCACCTGGGGTAAAACTTCTCCTCTGCCAGAAAGGACTGAGAAAGTTTGTTTTACCTTTGGGCAAAGCCAAAATGATGAATCTGTGATCCCTCCCCTCTCAAAAATGGCCTCAGAAAGACTGAGGTTAAAGTGAGTCCTGATCTCTTTCTCCTATTACAGCAGCCTAGAGTGAAGTCTTTTTTACTTTAATTTTAATGCATTGGAAAATTTGCTTTGACTCTTGTCATGTCTCTATACACAAAAACTATGAGTATGAATGAGAATTCAGATGCTTCCATGTCACAGTCTGCTTCTAGCTCAGGGAAGGGTACATCTATTTGACTCAGCAATCACTCAGGGCACCTGTAATGCACCATCATGCATTCTCCAAAAGAACCAGTCTCAGACCAAGCATGGTTACCCACACCATTAATCCTAGCATTCCTAGCAAAGGCAGGCAGCTCTCTGCGTGTTTGAAGCCATCTTGGTCTATATAGTAGACCAATCAATGCCTGTCTGAACTACATAGTAAGAACCTGTCTCAAAAACAGACAAAAGAAAAAATAAAATCAGTCTCCCACGGGCTGGAGAGATGGCTTAGTGGTAAAGAGCACTGCAGGTCTTGCAGAGGACCTGAGTTTGATTCCAAGCACCCATGTCAGATGGGTAATAACTTCCTGTAATGTCAGTATAAGGAAGAGAGAGAGAGAGAAAGAGAGGGAGAGAGAGAGAGAGAGAGATTGGTTCATCTATGCCTTTATCCCAGTACTTATGAGGCAGAGGATGGTGAATCACTATGAGTTCAGGGCCAGCCTGGTCTACATGGTGATTTCCAGGCAACCTATCTCAAAACCCAAAAATACAAAACAAAAAATCAGTCCCCAGCTTGGGCTCTGTCACCAGGATGTTTACACATCACTGTAATGGTCTTTTGGATTGATTGAGTAGAGAAATGTTAAATACTAGAGAATTGGGATGAAGTGCTGGTTATTAGTCATTTCCTCCAGTTCTGTTGAATGCAAAGCCCGTTGGCCGTTTTCTGAGGGATTCCCAGCCCCTCGAACAAGGTGTCATCTCTTTTATTCCTCACCCTGCACACGTCCACCTTTTAAGACTGGAGAGGGTTTAAATCACTGAGAAAGATTATACCTAGACTATGACCAGCTCAGGGCTACCCCCAGATCAGAGACATAAATAAAGTCTTGGCATGTGGATCAGAAATGGTGAAGGTTGGCCATTCCAGAGCCATCCAGCCCCGAAAAGCTGACTCAACCAGCCTGCCTTCCAACATCTGCTTATAAGGGACATGGGTCATGGTAGAGTCAACAGACCCCCCAAGTAGGGTGTCAATCATCTGACGGGTGTGGGATCTTAGACTAGTCTCCATCTGGTAAGAACCCTTCAGGTTATCTCATTATGCAGCTTCCTAGACCAGAAAGTGACTTTATGTCTCATGTCCCATGGTGCCGGCTTAAGTAGAACACCCAGCTTAAAATTTGCCTCGAAATGTTATAGTCCCGGAACATTGTCAAGAGGCAGAAGATTTAGGAAGGGTCAGGAGACCTTTGCTCTCCTGATATATATATATATAGATATATATAGATATATATAGATATATATAGATATATATAGATATATATAGATATATATAGATATATATTATTATCATGGGAATGGGCTCGTTATTGCAGAACAGGGATCCTGAGAAAAGGACATGTTCAGCATAGTTTTTTCTGCCCTTGTAGACACTTACTGCTGGTATGTTCCATGACATGCTATAACACAGCAAGAAGACTCTTATGACACATGTGTACCCTGCTCTTGGGCTTCCCCAGCTCCAAAGCTGTAAGAAACAAATCTCTGATTTCTATAAATTATCCAGCCTCAGGCATTGTGCTAAAGCATCAGAGAGTGAACAAAGACAATGACACAGCCGCCGCTGTGTTGTCTCATAAAGGCTTGGAGCAGATTCTGGGCTTTGTTCTATACAGAGCCTCCTGCAGATGCACATTCACAGTGGTTGAAGTTGACCCTTTCTAGGTCCAGGGGCCACTGGAAAATGTCACTATCATGTTTGTCTGATCATTTGATTAAATCGGAGGTCAAGGCTTTCAACTTCATGGATGTCCACCTGCCAGCTCCCCTGGGCTCCCCAAGGCACAACGAATATGGAGCTGAGACCGTTGCCTTGCCTATGTGGTACGGTGAGTGCTTCAGGCACTGTCTTGAACATTGTTGTTTACAATGGTGGTCAAAGAATTGTGAAGCTTTTCCAACTGCCCATTAGGTT